>CM021108.1:35219933-35249543 GCA_007115665.2 Sequoiadendron giganteum
TTTTTTTAACAAATTCCACTTCTTTGAAGTTAAAAAAACCCTCCTTCGTTGCTAAAATAACAGACCTCGGGATGTGGATGAATTCTTCTTACTGCATTGATACTAAAACTGACTTAGACTGAATCCAATTCATAAACTGTAATCTGTATATAAACACATAAGGCATTCAGTTCACAAGTAGCCGAAAATTGTTCATTCCAAATAGTTGGGTAGGGATTTTAGTGATGGATCCTAGACTTAAACAATGGAGAGTTTTTGTGGTCACATGGCCTAATTTCAGATAGAACATACAAATTTACTCGAAAATTTTGCAACACTTCTAGACAGTGGGTTGAAACATTTGGCAATGGCTCTTTATCGGACGCTTGTGCAACTGTAACATCAATGATGGATAATGAAATGGGATTGGTGAATGAGTATGATGTTATTTTAGATAATTGTGTAGAAAATAGCCAAACGCAGATAAGAGCATTACAAAAAAAAGATACCAAGATTCACAAAAAAGTAAGTCATGATCCCAATCTTGTTGGGAGTTCATTGTTGTTGTGTACTGGATGTCAACTTGTGTTCACTTAGTTAAAGATAGTGCTAATTTTTGTGGTGGTGATGGTGCAGATTTCACAAAGTGGTGTTGATACATGCATTGAAGATGAAATAACTACATACTTCAATAGGGATGATGTGAAGAAGGGACTTCATGTAAACACTAGTGGCAACTTACCTGGCCCTTGGGATTTATGCTATGGGTATGTTCCTGTAGTCTTTGTTAAATTATCATAATGTGATAACATAGTAAACAACAAGAATAAATGGAAGTGGTTATAAAATAAATTATTAAAAAAATGTTTGTTTGTGTTTGAACATATTTGATTTTGTGTTAATGATATTCAGAACAAATTATACTATGAGATCTTGTTTTCAGATTATATTTTTTTGTTGAGGAAGATTTGTCATTAAATAGAATTTTATGATCATATATGTTTTGGGCATATTATGTTTAATATATTATTATATGTTTCTATCTTTTTAGTTCAAGTTCTTGTTGTAGAAGAATTATGCTTGAATTTTGTGATAATTGATGGTAAGACATTATGTGCATTCAGGCCACTAATTTATGATGATAAAGATAGATTGATCAACATTATACCAATTCTCTCTAACCTTCTCAAGGCTGGTGTACGAGTTATACTTTATGGGTAAGTTTTTTTTAAAGATATTTTTTTCATTTTAACCCTAGTCTATGTAGATTGAATGAATGTTTTTTTTTATCCCTAGCCTATACTTAGAATATGTGATTAACAATTGAGCTCAAATGAAAATTTACAGTGGTGATCAAGATTCTATTGTACCCTTTACTGCAACAAGAACCATTGCTGATAGGTTGGCTAAGAAACTACATCTACACATAATAATCCCATATAGAACTTGGTATGATCAACAACAGGTGAGCCTTGTAACTTAATTTTCATCAATTTTTTAGTTATATATTAAAAAATGATGTGGAAAAATTGGAGTTTCTAAAGGATATAGGTCCCCTCCATGTGAAGATAGGATATTAGATTAAATGGCCTTTACTAAGCACCATGTAAGTTCTCAACCTCTTTGATTTATCCATTGAGTGGATAATAATAAAATACTAAATTTGTTGAATCTTTTGTATAAAGAACCAAAGAGTTCAATAACTTCTACCAAATCTATCTAGACAATATATCTTTATAGAAAATCTAAATTATCTATATATGTATTTATATTTTTTACTAATATGATTGAAACAGATAGGAGGATGGACTCAAGCATATGGGCATATAATAAAGAAAGGCAAGAACAATACTATTTTGACATTTGCAACTGTAAGAGGTGCAGCACATGAAGTGCCATATACTAATCCATCTCAAGGATTGACTCTTTATAGATCATTCATTAGAGGCATCCCTCTACCTTTCCCTCCCATGTAAAATGGCAAAGCCTACAAAATAAATGTATCTTGTATATGCATATCAATAGAGAGATTTTTAAAAATGTCAAAAATATTATTAGTTAAATTAAGTTATAAAAATTATTGTGATTGGCAAAGAAGTTTCTTGAGAGGATGTAACAATTTCTAAAATACTAAATATTATAGGCTTGGTGAAAATACTTTACATTGTTTAAGGAAAACAAATACAAATATCTTACTTTGGTTTGAAAGGAATCTCATATGGAAAAAAATATTGCTTTTATTAAATTATTGGACATCATCATTACAATTTTTTGTCAATACTATATGGTTTCTCTTGAGCCATGAGTTATACAAAGGATAAAACTATGAATAATTAAAAGATGGATGCAATATATAAAATTTGGAAGCATCATTACACATTCAATAAAAGATAACATGAATAAAGATATAATATCATATGGGAAATTAAGACCTTATGTAGATTAATTCATGTAAAAATTTAAATATATTTAAAATTAATTAGAGATATAAATGATAAATTAAAATCTTGCTTATAGAAATTAAGTGCAAAGAGATAGGGTACTTAGATTCAAGAATAATGATGAATAATATTGTAAGATATAACACAAAATCTACTTGTCAATATCCACAAAATTGTATCTTTAATATTCTCATTATCTTAGAATTAGAACAAACTCAAAATTTCTTATGGGTTGACCTTAAGTGGTTCAAAGTCAATCTTGAATGATGTGGATTTATTCTTTGATGCAAAAATCTAAACCTAATTTGTTGTGATCTCTAATATTAGAATGTGTGTAATATTGATGATGTTAGATTCTACAAGAAATGAGAATTTGGCCTAAAGATTTATTTCCAATCATAGATCATATGCACTTTATTGAACAAATGATCAAATATTAAAATAGAAAAATGAAGAGATAATCCTAAATACTAGAGAGAACTCAAGAGAAAAAATGCTAGAGAGGATATTTATAATATTGATGATGATAAATATTTAGCTGATAAGCTACATCTAGTGTGGGATTTGAGCCTAAAACAAGTCCCATGCAAGTACAAACCATTGTTGAGTCATCGGAAAACAAGTTTTTGTTATCATTTAATGGTAAAGTAGTTGTCATTTAATGTAAAAGCCTCCAAAATATTAGGTGAAATCCTCCAAAATCTCACTTATCACATAAAAGCGAAATAAATATTAATTTTCCAACTAGATGGGAACATTCTATTTCCATTTGTAATATTTTATGTCAATTTGGTGGCAACTTTCTTTTTTCTTTTGCATTGCTTTATGTTTTAAATTTGTATGCAAATATTTCAAAATCAAATAATATTTAATTTCTTTAAGGAAAAAATCTATATATTTGTCTAAATTTATTTCATTTCATTATTTAGCACTTATTATTAATTATTTAAATCCAACCACACACAACTAGAATTTACAGCACATGCCATCCATACATACAGATGCACAAACACGTACTCTCTAACATATCAACATACACATAGTTTTCTATCGGTGTAATCCTTGAACCTCATTTAGGTGCAAGTACTAGTTTTAGATATTAGAGAGAAGAGGATATTTATAATATTGATGACTAACAAAGGGGAGAGGTGGGTGCTATTTATATAGCACAAATAGGGGCATATACACCCAAGAGGTGCAATAACTCCATCTACCTAAAATAGGTGGGGGTATACCTACTTGATAAATGTTAAATTGCATACTTTCACGAACTTAGATGAAGACAAATAAATGGTTATAAGATGTGGCATATAAATTCGAAGAAGGTGTGAGACTCAACTATCCAAAGGTGGGTGAAAGTGGCACATGTGTAACTGATGTATTATTCCATGTGCATGCCTAAATAACCTAAGTAAACTTAATAATATATGTAGAAAAGAAAATATCCCCTAACATAAGGAGGATAAAAAACCTACACTAATAGATCCGACACTTAAAAATATTAGGAAAGTTTCTAGATTTCTAAGGTTGAGTTCTCTTGGGTCAACCTTCTTGATAGATTAGATTTACAACCTTAGTTAAATTCAAAGACAATTCCACAAAGATGACTAGATGCATACTCTAGTTCTAATGCAGATATATTCTCTTTATTCTCCAAATGAAAATATTCCTTGAATGGTTTTTTCCTTGATCCACTAGATGAACTAATTACTACCATTTGTACCATATGTACATGTCATGTCAACTCTTAATTATTAGTAGGACAGGGTGAGGACTTGAGAATTTAATTTTTTTAATTTTGAAATTGGGATCAATCCCAACCCTTTAAAATCAAGTCATGGTATTCTAGGATTAATCCAAGATAGGAAAATATAAATATTGGGATGAGGAATAGGTGCATCTAATTATAGGTTGATAAAATGGTGAATGTGTAGACATGTATGCAACAGGGAAGGGATAAGGTTGAATGTATGCCAATATTTGTAAGTGGAGATATATAAGGATCAAGGAATGAGCCAAACTTAGTCAAAGAGTGTTTCACTTGTTCCGATGTAATTTTATTAATCCATACCATCAAAAGGACTAAATAGGAATTGGAATAGGTGTGTAAATATCACCATTATATTTTTCTCCCAATCTGAGGTGCATATGGATCTAGCATGAACATGTATTTCAATATATATGGAAATTCTTAGTTAGCATGAAAAGTGAATATTTAGGCATAAAATAATATAAGGTTCATGTAAAGTAATTGACCAATCTTGAATTATTCAAGTATATTCCTTCCCTTAGCATGAGCACTCCATGAGAGCCTAAAAATAGTGAAAATATAGAATAGACTTTATCACATAAGTAAAAATAAGCATAGCTACAATTTCATTTGAAATTGTTTATGAAAGTGTTAAGTAGCTCGAGACAAGGGTCATAATTTTTTTCTATACAAAAAGTGATGTACTATAATATTCAAAAAGATAGTGTTGTGATTAAACTAGATAGGAGGATGGACTCGATCATATGGGCATAAAATGAAGGGCAAGAACAACACTATTTTAACATTTACAATTGTGAGAGGTGCAACATATGAAGCGGCATATACTAATCCATCTCAAGGGTTGGCTCTTTATAGATCATTCATTAGAGGCATGCCTCTACCTTTACCTCCCATGTAAAATGACATAACATATAAAATAAATGTATCTTGTATACATGTCAATGAAGAGAGATTTTTAAAAATGCCAAAAATCTTATTTTTAAAATTAAATTAAATTAAAAATTATTGTGATTTAGAAAGAAGTTTCTTGAGAGGATGTAATAATTTCTAAAATAATATTATAGTCTTGGTGAAAATATTTTACATTGTTTAAGGCAAACAAATAAAAATCTCTTACTTGGGTTCCAAAGGAATCTCATGTGGAAAAAGTATGGTTTTTATTAAATTAATGGACATCATCATTACATTTTTTACCAATACTATTTGGTTTCTCTTGAGTCATGAGTTATACAAAGGATCATAAAAATATGAAAAACTAAGAGATGGATGAGATGCATAAAATTTGAAAGCATCATTACATATTCAATAAAGATAACATGAATAAAGATATAATATTATATGAAAATTAAGACTTCATGTAGATTAATTTATGTAAATTAAATATATTTAAAATTAATTAGAGATAAATTAAAATCTTGTTTATATCTAAATTAAGTGCAAAGGGATAGAGTACTTAGCTTCAAGAATAATGATGAATAATATTGTCAAGATATAACAAAAAATCCACTTGCCAATAGCCAAAAAGTGGTATCTTCAATATTCTCATTATCTTAGAAATAGAACAAACTCAAAATTTTGTGTGGGTTGACCTTAAGTGGTTTAAGGTCAATCTTGAGTGATGTGGATTTATCCTTTAATGCACAAATCTAACTTAGTGAACAACAAACTTCTACAACCTAATTTTTTGTGATCTCTAATATTAGAATATGTGTAACTTTGATGGTGTTAGATTCTATAAGAAATAATAATTTGGGCAAGATTTATTGTCAATCATAGATTGTATGCACTCTATTCAATAGACTGTCAAAGATTAAAATAGAAGAATGAAGAGAGAATCTAAATTAAGTGCAAAGGGATAGAGTACTTAGCTTCAAGAATAATGATGAATAATATTGTCAAGATATAACAAAAATCCACTTGCCAATAGCCAAAAAGTGGTATCTTCAATATTCTCATTATCTTAGAAATAGAACAAACTCAAAAATTTGTGTGGGTTGACCTTAAGTGATTTAAGGTCAATCTTGAGTGATGTGGATTTATCCTTTAATGCACAAATCTAACTTAGTGAACAACAAACTTCTACAACCTAATTTTTTGTGATCTCTAATATTAGAATATGTGTAGCTTTGATGGTGTTAGATTCGAAGAGAGGCGAGTGTTATTTATATAGCACAAATAGGGGCATATACATCCAAGAGGTGTAATAACTCCAACTACCCAATAGGTGGGAGTTTTACCTACTTGGTAAATGCCAAATTACATGGTTGCACCTACTTAGATGAAGAGAAAAAAATAGTTATAAGGGGTGGCATATAAATTCAAAAGAGGGTGTGAGACTCAACTATCCAAAGGTGGGTGAGAGTGGCACATGTAATTGATGGATTATTCCATGTGCATGCCTAAATAACCTAAAGTAATCTTAATAGTATATGTAGGAAAAAAAAAAATCCCCTAACATTAGGAAAATAAAAACTTACACTCATAGATATTTACAAATATTAAGAAATTTGTTAGATTACTAAGGTTGAGTTCTCTTTGGTTAGCCTTCTTAATGGATTGGATTTATAACCTTAGGTAAATACTCAAAGACAATGCCACAAAGATGACCTACATGAGTGTACTCTAGTTTTAATGTACATATATGTTCTCTTTATTCTCCAAATTAAAATATTCCTTGAATGATTTTTCCTTGATCCACTAGATGAATTAATTACAAGTTAAACATCCTTAAATACCAAACATAATAAAAATTCACACAAATTTGTACCATATTAATGCCAAGTCAACTCTTAATGACCAATAGGAAAGGGTGAGAACTTGAGAATTTTTTATTTGAAATTGGGGTCAATCTAGGGATAAATTTAAGAAACCCCCCTACAAAAAGGTATAAAAACTTGGTGAATCTTGTGTTATTACCAAAAAATATGCATTTTATTGGCAATTTTTTTTTTTTTTGGAAAAAATATAAATTCAATTAGCGATTTTTTTGTAATCACTAGAAGTTTGTAGAAAATCTTGGTGAATGATACTTTTATTGAAACCAATAAAATACTTTCATCAGTGAATTAAACCTTTTTTCAAACCAATAAAATATTTTCATTGGTGATTTAAACCTATTGCGAATTAAACGTATTTTCAAACCAATAAAATATTTTCATTGGCAAATTAAACTTGTGTTGAAACCAATAAAATATTTTTGTTGGAAAACTAAAATTGTACTTAAACCAATAAAATATTTTTGTTTGCAAATCAAACTTGTATTCAAACCCATAAAATATTTTTGTGGCGAATTAAACTTGTATGTGAATAAAATCATAGTCTGGGTGGCAAAAATATCAAATGCTAAATTATAATGATTAAATTAGTTGGCAAATTTATAAGTTCTGATCAGAAGTGTGGAAAGTTTATTGTGAGTTGATTATTATAATGATTAAGGTACAACAAGCCATTTAATTCTTGTATCTTTTCAATGCTTTTAAGTACTCTAACTGAAGCCAAATATCAATACAAATTAACGAGTTATTTTATTTAATAAGTTAATACAACATTAATAGACTCAAAAAATTAAAATTAATGTATAAAATTATTTCACCATTCGATAAATTGTTGATGGACGATTGCAGTTGCATTCTGGAATGAAATGTTCATAATGCTAGGCTTGTGAACTCAAACCTCTGGAATCCCCCTTGAGTCATTAGATTTACAAATATCGACGTTTTACCTTTAATTCATGCGAGTTATTAAATCACTTAAATTCATGGCTCATTTTTTGTGAAATAACATTTTGTCACATCAACATGTGTGTCTTGTGATAAATTAAATGATGAAGTGTTGAGTATTTATATCTTTGTTCTATATATACTTCACCAACTTGATATTCTTTATATCGTTCATAAAAAAAATTAATTTATAATTATCTCTTCTCTATTCACTATGATATTAAGGATTCTTTATGACATGTCATGATACCCAAATTTTTTTGGGAGAAAAGATGCAACAATCCATATGATAAAGAAAATTCGGGTAGGGTTTTCACTATTCCTTATGTGCCTATTAAGGAGGCTAGTCGAAATAATCCTATGTAGGGAATGGCTTCAAAACAACCCCCACTCTTTATTTTTTGAGGTAGCTTATGCTTCCGTATCCAATTGCATGGACATTTTGATGAATAAAGAGTTGGTGAAGATGTTGGTGATATGATATTTTCATTCTTTCATTTACTCTCTTTCTTTGTTGGAGTTGGCAACTAAGCATTATAATTTTGAATATGGGTTAGCCCTTGTTTGTGGAATCTTTTTGAAAGTTGAATTGGCTTATTGTACAATGCAAGATACCCTAGTTGTTATGAGGTATGGTCTCATTTGTGATACGACAAATCAATCACTATTGAGTTTGGAGTTTTGGAGGAAAGATTTAGGTGATGCCCTTTTCATTTCTGCTCTTACTTTGTTCAATTCAATTCACCTCTTTCTCAAACACCCGGTTAAGGGCCTCCATGGACCATCATGATCCTCCACTAAAAGGCTCCTTTGCTAATGCTAGCTCGCGTGAAATTTGATAATAATTTTTTTGTAGATAAAAATGTGTATGTGTTTTTTATATTTAATATATATAGTGGCTTTGCCACCTTGAGCATTAAAAAAAATAACATAAAGCCTTGGTTTAAAATGTAACAATTAATTTTTGAAGACTGCTTGTGTGATTCATTTATTCACTTCTTTTACATATATATTAGTCTTAATTGTCAATAAAATATATTAAAAGAATCAAAATATTTTTAACAATAATATACACAAACTATTAAGGTAGAAAATAAATTATATTTTATATAGAAGCCTTAAAAGACATTAGTATTTTCATCATTGATATCTTAAAAAGAAATTTGTATTTTTCATTATTAATATCCTGAAAAGATATTGAAATTATTCTTTTGTTTCAAGTTATGCTTTGATGTCGATTGTCATGTGTACTTAGAATATTCAAATTAATATACAAAAATATATTAAAAAAATTCAAATTAGCATACAAAAATATACTCAAAAAATTCAAATTAATGTACAAAAATATTTCATTGCTCAATGAGCATTCGATGGACAAATATAGTTAGACTTGCAAACTCAACCTTTGGAATCACCCTAGAGTAGTTCGATTTACAAAGATTGACATTTGACCTTCCATTCACATGTGTTATTAAAACACTTGTCATTTTTTCATGCAAGGTCTATTTATTAAATCTTATCTTATGAAAACTATTTTTTTCCTTAAGAGATCACTCTTAGTTTCATGATGATAGCAATATTAAAATTATTCTATTCTTATACAATTTATGTTCTTGTGATCTGATTCTATGTGTACTTTCATGATGTTCTTAATTTAATGTGTCAGTGGGAAATATTTAAAAAATAAGAAATATTATTCTCTTTTGATTTGAAGTGAGTGAAATTTACTGAGTTGATAACTTAATTTTGAAAACTGCATGAGGTAGCCTACATGAAGCCAATTGTCAATTGAATTAAGATTTGCAATAGATTTTATATCATTTGAATTATTGAGGTACTCTCAATTATAGTCTATAAGTAGCCAAATGTCAATCAAAATAACATTCTCAATGGCTCTTCCATATGCTAACAATACCTCAAGAAGAAGAAAAATTTACCTCACACGATTAAATTTTGTAAATCAATTGAATTAAGATTTGCAATAGATTTTATATCATTTGAATTATTGAGGTACTCTCAATTATAGTCTATAAGTAGCCAAATGTCAATCAAAATAACATTCTCAATGGCTCTTCCATATGCTAACAATACCTCAAGAAGAAGAAAAATTTACCTCACACGATTAAATTTTGTAAATAGGGATGGTGAGTTCAACTGAAATCGTTCTTAAGTCCATAAAATGATATTACTTTTGAGTGCAATATTCTAAATTTTGATAATTTTTTTCATTTTGTGAGGTTAATTTAAAGAATAAGATGATTGCATGGTATTATTGGGGATACTCAAAATTCTTCTACCTCTAGTTGTGTAGTTTTAGATTAAAAGAGAGACCAATTTCCTTCAAGTTCAGAAAGGGTGGAATTGGAAAGAAGTTGAGCCAAGTTTTGAACTAGGATGAGGAGCTCTAATGGAGATAAGTGATTTCACAAAGAGTACATTCATATAAATATTTTAATCTTGTCCACATGGAAACTCATTGATTTCTCATACTCCATTTTGATAGATGTCCTCAAAGAGAAACTGTGGACATTCAAAGTTATTTGGGGCTATCTTGGTCACTTGGATATTTCCAAAGAGAGTGGGATTAGATTTACTACCCTTTATCTTCTGCATAATTCCAATTGGTAGGTCCAAGATAGGTACATTTTCTATGTTCATTGCTTCACTTTCCCCAACATGGTCGACAAGCCTTGTAGATTTTTAAATTCATTTTGGGCTATCCTAGTGGCTTGGAGCTATTATTTGAAATCCCAAGATCCCAAGCATGGTTGGTAAGCCCCATGGTTTGAGAATATTATATGGTTGTATTATTCTTCATTATTCATTTATAATAAATAATTATTTTGTGTGTTTAGTGTCTATTCAAATTACAAGTAATTAGAATTTATTTTATTACTTATTAGCACATTTTTATGTTTTCTCCTTGATCACTAGCTCTAATATCCTAATTACTTAAGTGTTTATTCATGGCTTGTGTTTTGTTAAATTTTAACCAACCCTCTTTTATCGCTTACTAATTATGTATCCTAACGCACTTTAAAACAACTTTAAAACACATTTTTAAATTCATGACTTTAGTGATTTGGTTATTAGTGACCTCCTCTCGAGACACCTGTTGCTTTCTCATTCTAGCACTAAATCCCTTTTATACCACAATTTCCAATGCCCAACACATAAGTAAAAAATATGGAGCAATCCTCTAAATTTAAAAGTGATATATGAGGAGGGTAATAGTTTGCCTATCCAAATGTGGAAATATCTATGGGACTCTCATTGCACTTCTACAAATTACTTGGTTTTTGAGAATATTTTTGTGCAAGATGTTCTACTAAATCTAGGCCTTCAGCAAAGAATAAGACTATCTCATAAGATGATCAAGTTCCTTAGGCCATTGGAATTTGATCCAAAAAGGAAATTGATCACAACTAGGGAGATTGGTACCTACACATTAACTGCATAATCTTTAGATTTTATGGTACCCCAATGCAGCCTTATCTTTTTCCTAAGTATGTGTTTGATAAAATGGCATTTATGGAGATCATGTGGTAGTTAAATGAAACAGACAAATTCTATTTCATATTAATTAAGAAATGATCCCACATCCCTATTGGGATGCATTTACAGATTTCACTATTACAATCAAGGAAGGATTAGAGGTTTTAACCTCTATTTTTCAAGGATATAGGATGAAAGTTGACAATACCAAGAATTGTGATCTTGATCATTACATCAACAAAATGAGATTGAAAGTAGGAAGGTCACCTTATTATCACAAATTTAATTATTTATATGATGTAATAAAAAACCTTCTAATAGATGAACTAGTAAAGGAAAGGAAGCAATAATGGATTGTGATTGGGTAGATAGAGGAGAAAAGGAAATTAACAAATCCCTCTTATAAAGGTTCTTATTCAGATATATCAAACAATTTTGAAAGGATGTTAAGCTTTCTCCATAGTTTTGATGACTTTTCATTCATCAATAAGCACCCTTTAGAAGAAGTGCCAAGTGATAAAGAGACTGAGTAGACAATTCAACAAGAGGCCATGCCTACTCAATCAACAATGCACCATATGGAAGCTCCTGTGATATCAACTATCATGCCTAGCCATTGGTTAACTACTTAATAAACCCTAAGGAAATGGTAGAGAGCATACCTAAAGAGGAGGGTTTTGCTAAGAATATGTCTGATGATGAAGAAGTTTATCAATATTTCCCTCCTCCACTATTTGATCATAATGATGGGTAGGTATCGGTTGATATGTTTGTACTGGATCTAAATGATCCAAATGTTATTACAAATGATGTAAGAGGTTTAACTTGTAGTAATATTATGACTAATAACAATTTTGTTGCTTCTAACAAGTTTAAGTATTTTTTTAAGGATTAGGAGAGAAGAGTTCCATACAAGTTTGAACAAGGATAAAGAGGAAGTTCACCCATAAAAAATATGAGGAGGTTACCCTACAAGTCTTAAAGGAGATGGACTTTGATGCAAGAAAAAATACTCTTAAAGAAGGAATAAGACTTATGAGAGAGTGGTTTTCTCTTGTTTCCTAAATGTGACCTTGCCTCAGCCATTATCTTGGACACTATAAGAAACCAAAATGAAGAATCTTTCACTTTTGATGAGCATGCAAAGCAATTATATTTTTGGTTTGGCTTCAATTCAAAATTAGAAACCTTGGCAATATGGGAAATGGCCTCAACTATTGAAAACCCCAAAGTGGTGGAATATATCTAGGAATTATCTGGAAATTTAATTGTAAAAAGGTTATTAGATACCTCAGCTCCTTAGGTAGCCTCCTTGGTTGTGCACACTACAATGTTTAGTGAGGAAGTTACAAGGAAGCAAAAATTTGAATATGAAAAATTACATGAGCAACATTTGAAACTACAAAATAAATACAATAAAGTAGTTGTTCAATTGTCCCAACCACAAGTTGTTTCTCCTCCTACTCCCCGATCAGTATCAACTGAGTTTTTAACTCAAGATAGAGAGACTCTCTCTTAGAATAAAGGAGTTGAAAGAGCAACTAAAACAAAGTCAAAAACATATAAAAGTGGCTAAAGAAGAGGTCAGAAAGGTGGCCACAGACATAATTGATAATTTACTTAGCCATAGCCTCTCATGTGTTTTGTATAATATTGAAGATGCTAGGAAGGCATATGATAGTCTGAAGAAGGCATATATCAAACATATGCAATGGCAGGCTAGCTTCTAAGAGAAATTGAATAATTTTATTATCAGGGCTACCTCCAACAGAGATAAATATAGTAAGATAACTTATTTTAATAGTAATAATGTCCCCAAGAACCTAGTACAAATCCTTGAGCATATTGATTTGTTAGGGGAAGTGTCAGCTTTTCAGGCTAAATTAGACATGTAAATGAAAGCTAAGCTGAAAAGTGTTTGAAAATATGAAGAAAAGTGTGATGCCCAAAATTTTAGATAAATTTGGGATTATTAAACCCCTTGATGCATGGAATTATAAATTTGATAACATTATTCCCACTTTGTCAACATACATTTATAAAGATGGCAAATCATATCTAGCCTTATTAGATATTTTAATAGATGATTTATTTAAATCAAAATCTAATCTAGATAATTTTACAAAAGAAGAAAGACCTATAACTGATGCAAGATACAAAACTCATAACAATAAGTTTTAGAAGTTGCTAGATTTGTATTGGACTTCAAAGGAGGAGTATGTTTCTATACATTGAATAATTATCTTCTCCAACTTATTTTGTCATTTTGCTAGGGTGGATATATCTTGGGCCTATTTTTGTCTTTTGTGGTCTTGTCATTTTTACCATGATGGATATATATGTCCATGGGTTAAATATTGTTGCTCCCTTATTTCTATAAAAGGGAATTTTGAGCCATTTTCAAAGGATCTTATTTTTTTTGTAAAACCGAGAAGTTATGTCTTAGGTTTGTACTTGTCTGGTCTAGGTTTTTCAGGGAAGAGATGAAGATGTAATTGCAAATTTTGTGTACATCGATATACAAATTCCAAAATATATGAGTATATTGTGACAAATTCATAATTGATTGTCTCCAAATGTACATCTTTCTACTCTTATGAATAGAATTGATCAAAGATCATTTGTGTTCATCGTTACCTTATTATGCAAATGAATATTTTTCATATAGCTTTTGTTAAAGTAATGGATTAAATTTATGTTTACTTGTTGACTGCTTGCTGCAATATCCTAATCACTTTAAATTTGTTTACTCATGGCTTTTGTTTCGTTTCTCAATTGGTCCCCTATTACTGAATATCGATTCTACATCCTAGCACATTTTTAAAAGTCTTTAATATAAATTTGCATGTCTAAATCCATGACTTAAGTGCTATTGTTAATAATAGCCTACTCAAGGCACCTATCACCTTCTCATTAGAACACATAGTTCCCTTCACACCGCAATTTCTATTGCTTAACGTATAGGAAAAATGCACTATCCTTGTATATTTTAAAAGGCCAAAACTTGTCAAGGCAAGGGGCCTAGCTCAATTGGATAAAGCATCATGTTGCAAGAAAGACGTCATGAGGTCTAGTCTCCCCCCTTCCTTGTGGTACCAGAGGGCATATTGTTCCAGCGTCACCAATCACGTGAATTTTTTTTACCAAGCACACTGTAGTTTATAGGGGGGCTACTTGATTATTGCAATCTAAAAAAAAGGTTGAAACTTGTCAAGTTTTCATTAATATCCTCTACAACGTATTTTACAAGTCGAATACTCTTCCCTCATTCCCAATTGGCATCATCTTATTGGTGTCACAATCAAGTAGTTAATCACATGCTCTTGTTAACTATATAATATTTTATAATTAATATTTTTATTTTATATTGATATGACATAATATTATACCCTATAAAATTAGAAAAAATATATTAAATTACTCGAACATTTAGTCAATGTTTGATGGATTGTTGTAGTTGAATTTCAGAATGAAATGCATAGAGTGCTAGACTTACGAACTCACATCTCTAGAATCACCCTAGAACCATTAGATTTGCAACGATCAACGATTGAGAGTTCATTTGAGATGGAGCATTGGACCGATTCCACCTCTCACCAAAAGTGATCTATTAATTGAATCTATAGAAATATGCGATAAATATTGAATTTAGTTTGAAGTGTCATTACAAAATTTTAATGTACTAATTGTGTAGCTCGAAGGTAACAAGTTTTATTCACTTCAATATTTGAGAAAAACAACAAAAAATAAGAAGTGAACTTGCTACTGCTAAGTGATTTTATTTTGAATTGAGAAGGTTAGAAAATAGGGAGATTTCTCATTGTAGTGAACCAAGGAGATTCTGGCATCCAACACACCTAGTCTACACTCGTCAATGTCTCTATATTCATCTTTTCAAGAATTAAATTATGGGTAAGTGAAAGATAAAAATTCTACATTTTATTGTTTCTTAATTTTCAATCTTGGGGTTTGTGTTTGAGATTTCACATTGTACAAGCACGTCTACAACCACTAATAGATCATCTATTGGGAAAGGTAAAGAAAAATAAAATAAAATAAATAAATTATGCCAAACTTCTTAAAACCCAAGATTTCACAGATGAATACCATGATATTTATGATCTTGTGATCTATAGTATGCTTATCTTAAAACTTAGATTTTCATGTGAGAATAAGGTTGCAAAGCAAATGAAAACTACCAATATTAAAATAATACCAATTAATAGTATCATTACACATGGGTAGTTGGATTGGGACGCGTGATGTTATATGAGGTTTTCCCTTATCCAAAATTTATCATGGTCTACACCCACAATTATGATGATAACAAAAAGTAATTGTTAATAAAAATAGAAAAAAGAAAAAATGTTACCCATTACTATAGAAGAATTTTGAAATGTGGAGTTTACAACTGAAGATTTTGGAAACATGCATATTGACCTAGAAAAATTTGTTAATAATTACATAAAGCAGTCGATCAAGAGTCCAAAAATTAATTTTCTAAATAAAATAGAAGTGGATAGTAACT
Organism: Sequoiadendron giganteum; assembly: GCA_007115665.2. Taxonomy (NCBI): domain Eukaryota; kingdom Viridiplantae; phylum Streptophyta; class Pinopsida; order Cupressales; family Cupressaceae; genus Sequoiadendron; species Sequoiadendron giganteum. The sequence continues at coordinate 35,235,867 of CM021108.1, forward strand.
TATTCAAAGATAATCATAAGCCTCCTTATAAATTAGATATTTTTAAACCATGGGTTCAAGATACTATTTTCATGCTATCATTTTTCCTCTAATTGGATAGCAATCAAGAAGTGGATGCAAGCCTTCTTGAAATGGTATATAATATCCATTATGCTACTTGACCTGCCAAATATAAATTTCTTGAGAATAGTAAAATCCATGCAAAAACAATTTGTAATAATTAAAGGAGGCTCCACTAAGATATTTAAGTTCACAGCCTACTTGTGCTATTTATTTCTATTCAAAATGAATGGAATTTTTTTGGATAATGGCTCTTGTATATGATTGGACCACTAAGATAAGGATGCATGATACTCAAAGGAACTAAAATCATTTTGTAGAATAATCTTTAGCTCCATTGTATCAAGAAATTACAAATACACCAATGCCTAGATTGCTTGAGTCTTGTAGAGATTACATTCAATTGGGATTAGAAATACAATTGGCTAACTAGTACTTCATGGAAGAATATATTGTGGTAAGAGTTTATGGATCAGGAGTAGCTCCCTAAAAAATTCCAATACATGTGATAGAGAGGTTTTATGCATTGGAATATGTACGATAGATAGAGATTATAGACTGACTATACTTTGTTAGTCAGAAAAAGAAGAGTATATTTCCTTATTTACCTTTTTTCATGTGAGGATTCATATTTGAGAGAAAATCATTCACTGTGGTACATGAACTTTTAAAAAAATTCAAATTTGATATTGGCTCTCACTGGTAGTATGACCCACGTGATGTCACTAAAGTAAGGGTTGTGGCCAATAAGAACATTGCAAGTATAATTTAGCATGAAAGTAAACCCTTGCTTAAAATGTTAAAAAACAAGAATTCTTGGGATGAGATAAAAAAGTAATGGAGGAAACTACTACTGAGAAAGGTATTTCTATTGAATAATTTTCAACATAAATAATGGTATTACATCAACAGAGAGAAGCAAATCAGGAGGTACAACACTTTTTATGAAAATAATGGTTGACCATCTACTTCAGTAAAAATACTAGATTCTTTAAGAAGGGATTGCCGAGAATAAAATTGGACACAATAAAAAATTACTACCTTTTTTTTCTATGAAGAAGGATCTAGGTGAACCATAAACTAGTGCAACATTTCAAGAGATCCTAAAATATAATGAATTTAGCAATTTGTGGAATAAAGATTATCCCTTTGAAGTTTAAGAAATTGATGATGAATTTGATGATAGGGAAGAAAAAATTGTACAATATGCAAGCAAAGTTAAACGTGATTTAAGTGAGACCACAAAATAAACATATACTTCAGGAGTATCCATAGCCAAGAAAATGGGTTATGAAGGTGGTCATTTGGGGTCCAAAGGACAAGGCATTTGGGCACCAATAGAGGTATGTCATAGAAAACCTAGTGATTTTTAAGGTATTAGAGCTGATAAAAAAATCCCATGGGCATACAAGGACAGGAAAACCAATTCATTTTGTTATAGCTTCAAATTCTCATGGTCAAATATAATCACAACTAGCACATGGTGGAGAGTCTAGTGCAACTAGTGTGCTACCACTAGTGGTGATGGTATGGGTAGTAGTACTAGTACTGGTCAAGATATGCTACAACAACAAAAATTATGTACACAAGAGGCCAACAATAGAAGATACTACACAGACACCTAATGATCAAGGTATTTTGAAGAAGCAAAGCCAAGTCCAAGTCTAACTACCAATACCACTACCTTAATTTCCACCCAAAAGGAGTTATTTCTAGCTACTCCTCCAATTTTTAGTGTGACTACAATAGTAGTGGCTAATATTAAACTTCAAACTTAGATAATTAGAGATGTTCCCATCACTATAAGTACTCCTTTTCCATTCAAGCATTCAATTATGTTTGCAGCCCCAAGTTTTGATTACAATGTTGAGTTTAGAAAGAAATCAAAAATATATAAAAACAAAGGAACCAAATGATAGAGAGCACATCTATTGTAACTTTAGAGCCTGCAACAACTAGGGTATTACCCACATCTTATCCAAATATAGAAACCATAGAGTACATGTTTGTTGTTCTCAAAGTTCAAAATAAATTAGAGAATTAGATGCATCACTTTGAATTTGAGGTGAGTAGTATCCAAATGGATTTTTCTTGATTCAAAGATTCTAACAAAATTAACATATCAAAAAAGAACAACAAAGTGGTGTACACATTATTGCTAAAGCAAGAGAGAAAAAGTAGGTTGCAGATTCAAGTAGAAAAGTCACAGGTAGACCTAGCAATAAAGAAAGGAAAGAAGAAAGCAACATATAACAAGAGCAATGAATTAGAAAAAGAATAAAAAAATTTGCCTCTACATAAACAAGAAAAAAGGACGAACAAACTGAGGTGAAACTAAAATTAAATGAACTTGTTACCTATTTCTAGCTACAACTCAAAATAGGTAGAGCTAAATTGCATTCATCATTAAAGGTACACAAGTGATTACAAAATTTTCTACTAAGTATTCATTGCTGAAAAAAATCTGATTAGTTTTGAATTTTTAGTATTATTATGCAAGTAATTGTAATAGAAAAATCATAAAATTGCATAATATTTGTTGCTTTATTCATATTGTACAAACCAAAGTCCCACACAAGCTGCGAGAGTAGTTTAATTTGATTTTCATAATCAAATAATGAATACAAGAAAGAAAAGTATACTACACAACTAAAGATAATATAGATATAAGGGAGACGATGATTCGTCATTGCTTGGAATGATGAATCGTCATAACACTTGAAGCCTTTAGTTGTTGTGTCTCCAAATTGTAGCAGCTTTGAGTTCTAAATGCATCTACGCGATTTGAGAAAGGTGGTGTTAGAGCAATGAAAAATCACATCCTAACTCATGCCTATATTACCAACAAAGATGTAATACACATTCAATTAGGCATTTATCAGATGATTAATTCATCAAAGAGACAAGTGTTCAAAGAGCACAAATTTCAATGGAAGCTTTCATCATCAATTATTTTGCTAACATGTTTGTTCACTATGCAGGAATAGATTCATTATGTTCGTGATCAATTTTCATCAAATATGTGGAGAAAATGGGCTCCTACAAGGGTTGAGCCCAACATATCAGGAGGACACTCTCTCGTTAATACATGAGAGTCATAGATATCAATTACGGTCATGAGAAAGGACTGTTGTCATAAGAAGAGATTCATAAAGCAAACTTGTTTCAACATGGTGAAAATAGTTTGAGCAAGCATCTTATTGCTCATCATACTAAAAGAACAATCAAAAGCATAAACAAAGAGCATTAATTTCATTTTTCATATTGATTTCAACTCTACCTTGCATTCATAGTTGCATTTCAATAAGGTATTGAGCCCCTTTACATTAAAGGGAAAACATAGAGCATTCAATCTTAAAACTGTACATATATTGTCTTCAAGAGACGCAAGAGAAACAAACTAAAATTAAGCATCATCATCAAGCAGATAGTCTATACGACTGTAATAAAGGTGTTGGTAAACAAAGGAACTTTCTTAGTATGCATTAACATATGAAACAGAGGCATCAAAATTAAAAGAATGCAAGGATGGAAGAACAGAGGTGATTATATCTACAACTACTCAAAAGTGATAGACAATTTATGCATACAATTGATGACAGTGAGCTTGGAGCTTTGATAAGCATAAAAAAGACAATTCACAACCATGTGAATAAGGGGGGCTATCACAACAAGCAACCATAGAGTACAAATGTTGAATAACAAAGCATGAAGGCCACTTTTGGTAAGCCAATACAAGCTGTTAAGGGGTTTTTTTTTAGATGATATAGGATACAGTTGCATATCAAGTAGGAGCATAACGAGGAAATAAATGCATTTGTGTGCATGTCAACCATTCTCCTCATTCCAGATAGTTCATTAATGAATGAGATACAAGGCATATCTTTACTGAAACATAATCTTTGTTGTTTCATGATAAGAAATGCATACAATGAGAAAATCAAGCATTAATATAGTCATCTTAAGTATTGAACATTCATGAAGAGATAGTATGGTTTTGGACAACAAGACAACATTATGTTGTTCCACAAATAGTTATCAAGCATTTACTTTAGAGGACAACATCCACAGAATCAATGATCATTGCAAGGATTGCACAAAAAATAATAGATTACACAAAGAACCTTGTATCATCATCATCATACAAAAGGTTGCATCTTGAAGATGTTTAGGAGAGTTCCAAATATGAAATAATACATGAAGGGGGAAGATATCATAAGTATATATTTCATGTTATCATCACAAGAAATGATCAAATCTCAAGTTTATTGGATGATATAAATCACCTTAAAGACAAATCCCTCATCAAAAATAGCATACATAAAGGGCTATTCTTTCCTTTGTTTTAACACAACAAGTCTATCAATACTCCTACAAAAGGGGAACCACACAAAGATCATTGATCTTCAACCTAGTTTAAAATATTCCCTTGTATAGAAATGTAGACAAATGCTATAAAGAACATTCCTCTTTAAGAGGTATCAAATCAAAAGTGTAGGACATAGGCAACAATTTTCAGGCAAAGTAAAGTTGTTCCATGAACTTTCAGAGAAGGACCCCTTAACAGTGAGACAAAGGAAATTTGTTTGGCCTATAAGATGATAATATTGTGCATAGTATGACAGAGTGAAAGTAACATAAGCTACAGTTTTGAAAAGTGGTCTTATGAATAGGGTAGTAAGCAAAGGGGCTTGACAATGTTTGTGAACTATAGACTACAGACTGGTTGAAATACCCATACAATGACACAAATGAAGGAATTAAGGTATAGTCAACTTCAAGGAGCAACAGTTCATGCAAATTATAGATACTTGTGTTCTCAACACATGCATTCAACAAGGTTTGGTTACTATGAAGGTCATTGTTATACATAGTGCAGGGGTAAGGGACAAAGTGGTTGGTTCCTTACCAGGATTGTTTACATACTAATGATACAAGTTTGAAATAAAAGATAGTCTATATGACTGTAACTAAGCATTGTTACATAAAGGCAACATAGATACAAATCTACAAGATCTCAAAAAGGATCATGGGCATGGTTATTTTTTATACTGAAAATAAAGAAGGTCTTGATAAGGAAATATGATGGATTTCTTTTAAGCCTCAAGGAAGCATGAATGTGAGGTTGTGTTGGAAGTCCCTTATTTGGTGAGCCTGATAGCAAAACAATGGGTCATGGTTGTGACCATTAATCTCTAATGAATCCACTGGAAAGGAAAAATGAAGAATAACTTGAGATTATGAGCACTTTTACTGTCAGCCATGAAAATATAGAGAAACCCCGCATAAGGCAAATGGATGTGACACCATTTATTTCTTTTATTTTGTAGAAAAATACAGATACAAAGCTCGACCTGCAAATAAATGTGTACCCAGAAGTAGAATGACAGTCGTGACCAACCAAAGTCAAAAAGACCCAAAAGATTCAAGTTTCAAACTAGGGTTTAGATTTGTGAAACCCTTAAAACGTAAAGGTATATCTACGACCTATAGAAAAGAATCAAAAGAAACTCAAAAGTGCAAGAGAGGTCGTAGCCATTGAAACGAAACCTAGAACATAAGATACAATGAAAGTGCATCAGAAAGATCAATTGAGGCCATAGCATAGATACATGAAAATATTTGATTTATGGAGAGAAACTCGCCTTATTTTCTGAAGAATCCTTCATCAAGAAATCCAAAAATCGAGCAAAATGCCAAAGAACAAACTTCAAAACTCAAGTGAAGCATCATGGCAGCGCATTAGTGGGTTTTCTCCAACAAACAATGAAATCAAAGTATGGAATAAAGAATGGGTTAGGGCTTCAAATTTTTTTTGCATGTTGTCCTAACCGAATGATGGGTATTTTTTGTCTCATATTTTAAAAAAATGAAATCATTTCATTGAAGAGTATTGTGGTCATGACTTAAAAGTCAATGAACCTAATGATATACATGGAGGAGCTAGGCCTTGACTTCAAGTCAATGTGCCTTGATAAATAATGCTAAGTGCGGGTGCATGGAGGAGCTCGAGAGTCATAAGGGATTATCTTTATTTCATGCAATTAATTTAGTATTTTTCCCTTATTTAATTTCAAATGCTTTCAATTGTTTAAAAAATAATTTTAATTATTTTTAAATATTATTGAAATGGACTTTTCAAAAAGGGAAAAATACTAAAAAAAATTTCACTCATGCACAAAACGGAGCTTGAGTTTTTCAGTTATTCGATCATGAAAATGGTGAAGTTTTCTTTCAGTTCTACATTAGTCCACGAGATATTTTGATCATGTACATGAGGAGGTGGAGTTTGGTGCTTTTTTTTCTATTTACTTCACTTACGAGCCTTTTTTTTTAGGGTTTTTGTTTTTGCTCGTGGATACGAGGTTGCACTCCAGTTTACCTTTAGTGCCACCCCCATGCAATTTGTTGACTTTTATTCAACTTAGGGGCCAATTTCGAGTCACAGTTTAGTTACATATAGTGTGACACAGAGTTTCAAGTTGTTTAAGCTCAGTTTGCAGCAATGGTGGGCCATCTTTTCATGAATTTTTATTTTTTCTTGTGGATAGCTTTGGAGATGCAGATATTTTCACTTGGAGTTAGCTTTCAGTTCCACCTCTTGGCTACTTTACACATGCCTTTATTATATATATTGGAAAAAAGTTAGTTTTTTTTCTTTTAGTTCTTATTTTGCATCTCTTATGGAATACCTTTTGTAGAGAGATAGAGATTTTTAACTCAAATTTTTACATTAATATAGTTTTTATAGCATTACAGGTTAATCGTGTTTGTAGTTTGCATATGAATTCCTTCTGATTTTCAATATTACATAGTTTTTCCTTCAAGATTTCAGGTATCGTCTTTGTGTCAAATTCGATCAAAAGATTATTGTGTTTCATTTCAGAACCTCTAATCTTTTTGTCTCTTTCATAAATGTATGTATGCAGTTATGCTTAAGTTCATGGGTTATACATTGTGCATATGATTGCTTCATATTTTGGTTGTAAAACAGAGTTTTCCTTTGAAAAGATATTCTGTCAAAGCCTTTGTATGAAACATTCAAGTGTTTAAGTTGTCAGATTTAGTTGTGCGAATAAAAATATTGATAAATCATCTGTGAGTTAGGTTGTAGTCAAGTTTCATTTATTAGGTGCATCACCATTCATTTTAAGTACAATTATGGATTCAATTAGATCCTTTCTTCCCTTTTTCCAAACAAGTTACATATAATCATTAGAATATCATAAAGGAAGCCAACCTAGAATCCAGAGATCTAATTTTACAATAGGATACCCACGACTTGAAATTAGTCCAATGTTACACAGGATTGCAAAGCTTTTCAGCCTTGCATGCGAGTGCTAATCCTTGTGATAATAGAACTAAAGCACAAGTTAGATGAGGGCATCAAGAAATATGATGATTAAAAATCCACTATAAATAAATAAAACAAAACCTAGCAGAAGCCATTGGCTTAGCACATAAATTAAAATTTAATTTGGAAGAATAGAAACAAAATGCAAAACGTTGGGAACAAAAAATGGAGGAATGGAAAAAACCAATGAAAGATTGGTGGCACAACTAAGGGAAGTCCAAAATGAAATAAAGTCTTGTCAGAATAAGTTAACTATATTTTGTAGAGAAACAATGAGAGATATGAAACAAAAAGATCTAGGAGGAAATACTATAGAGGATTGATCATTTGTGTGAATTGTTTCGATTGATTGATTCTCTGACAGTACATAATAGGAAGCTCAAAAAATATTTAGTTGACAACAAAATGTGATTTCAAGGGAGAAAATTGTTAATCAAAATTTGTAAACAAACTACAAAGCTAGTGACAATGAATTGAAATCCAAAGGGATTCATGACCGGATTGATACCTCAATAAAGGCATCATCTATCATTCAAAAGTGTTTGAGAATACGTGAAATAAAGGAATTTTTGGATCAAGCTTCAAAAAAGATGAAGAAGCTAGATAAAAAGGTAGAGAACTTGATAGAGCTTAGTTTTCCCTTAACTTTTGACACAATAGAGAAATTCATTGGAAAGAATGATTTTAGAAAGAATATGCAGGATAGAAGGAATATTGACTTGGACCAGTTTCCTCTAACCCAGTTGAGGTGAACTATTTAGGTTCCATCAAAGCACTGATAACCTTGAATACAACTTTGATTGAAACTTTCAAGTCAAGTTCCAATTTCAATTATGAATTATTAACGAAATTTCAAGTTAGGCACTATCAATTAGAAAAAATTGTACTTCCATCAAATAAATAGTGGAGCACGCTACAAAAACTAATAGAATGATTTGATAATATGAGTTTCCAACTCAGCTTTGTGCAAAATTATTTTTGAGCAATATTTTGCATTGTCTCTATGTATTCCTTTATTTAAAAATCAACACAAAACTCAAATTCATCAATGTATTCAAATTATCAATTTATTTGTATTATGTATTTGCTCGATTCAAAAAAAACTTTGGTTTCTACTATTGGATACACATTATGATTAAAAGATTGTTAATATTGTATATACTACTGTTGTTATTAAGCATTGAGTTGAATCATTGAAACTTATCAATATGACACAATAAAAATATGAAATTATTAATATGTTAATTAATAAATGAAAATTGAAAATTATGTTTAATAACTAATTAACCAATTTGAAAACAGTGTTTAAAATGTTAATTCTACATTGGAATAGTGGAAAATAGTAGTATGTTAATTTATTCAATCTGATTTGTGAAATATAATAAAAAAATATCATTAACAATAATTTGGAATATGATTCATGGAATGTAGTTTAAATACCTAGAAACTACTAAATCCCTTGAATTTGCTAATTCACCTCCTAGTCCTCACTCTGACGATGAGATTGAAAATCATCTTGATCGAGTCTGGTCTTCATTTTCTTTGCCCTGCATATGTCCGCCTAACTACATCTCAAGTTCAACATTCATTGAGTCATTGTTAGTTGTGCCTCCACCACTAATATTTGAAGTGTTGCACAACCCTCTTCTTTCACACATGGAATTCCATATTGTGAGTACCCTTTTAAAAGGAAAACTTGATATATTGTACTTAGATGTATACATCCTTAAGAAATTTTCCAAATTCTTAAATAGTTTCTTTATTATCTTTGATTTCAAAAAACCCAATGCACTAAAAACTCTCTCATCCTCATTTAACCCCAATATCATGGTTCGACATAAATTAGTAAGTTTGAAATATTTTGATAACGAATCACACTATATCTCACTCTGACCTAAGGTTTCCCAAACCCTTGTTACTAATCTTGCTTGCATGGGATTCTTCATGGATTCAAAACTGATCAATCATAATTATTGCAAAGTGGCTAGATTGGTCTCTAAGCTTAGTTGTATTTATAATTCCTATTTTATGTCCATTGTATTCTAAACTTTAAAAAAAATGTTTGGCTAAGGTATTTATGTTCTTATGAAAATAGTCTAGTTTATAGTGGGTTGGGACCCAAAATTAAGGATACAAAATAGACATGGCTTCAATTATTTAAGGGAATCACTCTTTAATCTCTAAGGAAAGAAATCTTGTAATAGCTTTTAAAGTAGTGCTTATAGATTTAACAATATCACTAAAATATTCCTGTGTAACTAAAGATTCTCTAGTAGAACACCTGGCCATCATAGAATAGTGCATTGGTATCTCAAATCCATGTACAAAGACACATAACTCTCCACTTGTATTAAACTATAAAAAAAATCAAGGTTGTTCAAATATGGAATATGTAATTAATTGTCAGCTTATAAATTTTGGACTTTCAAATGGATAATCTAACAAATAGAGATTATTAAGGGTATCGCATGTAATTCTACATAGTTTACTATATTCATAAATATACATAGTTCTTTCTTTGGATTTTTTCACAAGATTGTTCATTTTATCCAACATGGGGAGAAGACTAGATAAACTTAAGAGTGTCTCTATATTTCTTAACCTATGTAAGAGGTTGGGAGCTTTGTCTATTGTCTGGTGATGTTCATACATTACTCTACTCAAGGATTGATATTGTAAAAAACTTGTTGCATTGGTTCATACAAGGAGAACCCTCAATAAAATTTTGGAATTTCACAAACCATTTGGGTCTTCAATAGAAGTATGAGTAGAGCTTGCAAACTAGATTTTGAACTTTTGATACTAAAGGAAACATTCTTACAATTTTAAATGATAAATTCATTTTACGTGCCATACAGTGAATGGAAATCATGTATGGTGAACAAGTAGTTTGTAACTTTAAGCAAAGATTGTTCCTATGACCTTGCATTACTAACCATTAGTTCCTACACACACCAACTTTTTGACAATTGTGAAGTCATTCATACCTCCAATTTCATTCAAATATTTCTTAACTAGTTCAAATAGATTTTGTGATGTTGAACTATCCTTCATTTTATGAACACAAAGTAGATGAGGTAGGAAGACATGTTTGTGTATAGTACATACACATGTGCATACATATCCAAGAAGTATTATATATCGTAGTAACTTTATCTAAAGATAATGTAATGAAGGTTGACTCTATTTTTTCATGTAAATCTTGTTTTTTCACCTCAAAAAGACAACTTTCCCATTCCCATCTAGAGTTTATTGACCCATGTGTGCTAGGAAAGTTAGGAATGCCCAAAAAAGATAATAAATTATTATATTTTGGATAGTCTGTCATAGGATGCCCTTTAGAAAAAATATGAAAAACAACACTCAAGTAAACAATTTTTGTCACTTGTGCTCTTGCCATTACCTTTCCAAATTGAGCTTCAATTGAACCTCCAGATTCAACAATCTTTGTCTTTTTGTAGTGTAAGAAATTATATATGCTTTACAATTTCACACTTTGATTGGGTCCCTTAATTTATTGGACTTAATTAAGCTTCTAATTTTCCAAATTATGCATTCCAAAGCCTTATTATTCTCATTTTCCGAAAGGGAAACCAAGGTTTTATTAATGCTATTAATATTGTAATCACCTTGGAATGTGAATGTCCTAGACTTTTAGGTTAGGACCCATTTGACCAAGGGCGAATGGGTCCCCTTTAAGTCCTAGGACCCATTTTTAAATATGTTTTTGGTGGTCCTTTATTGATTCAAATTCAACATGCAATTTCAAATTTTAGAATCTAATTTTCAGGAAATTAGATAAACACCTAAAATATAGTATTTTTATCAATTCAAATCTGAACATCCTAAGATACTCAGTCAAGGCTTCATATGAGAAAATATTATTGTCAATAGCATTCAAGAGTAGATTTATCAGTCATTTGTTGTAGAAATCAAGGTCCTAACATCATGATCAAGCTTATGTGTGTTCATGTCATCTTATGAAGGCTAACATGCATTGTTGATCCTAAAGCATCCAAGCATTTTCAAGTGTCCAAATCTATCAATCAAAGCAACAATAGATTCCTTGGAGAGATGTGTTTGTCTTTAGTCCTCTAAGGGAAGCCATTGAAGGTTTGGTGAGTTGTATCAAACATTTTTCATTCATAATTTCCTTCTCCATTGTCATTATCTTTCTATCAAGGTTTAATTACCAAACTTGGGGTTTGACTAAGGAAAACCCCCATTCAAACAAAATATTTTTTCTCTGTGCATGTCCAGATTATAGGTTGAAGAAGAATTGAAAATCTTGAAGATAAATTTTTCATTTTTGCATAAGTTGCCATCATTGTTGTCAAGCCAAAAAAACTAGGTTGTAGAATTTATTTTTAACTTTCTGGTAGTGGGCCCTATGCAAAATAGAAGCTCATATCTTGTACCAGAGAACCCCAAAAGTTGGTTTGGACCCCTATACAAAAACCCATTCACCCTTGAGTGAATGATTCCTTGAAGGTACCTTAAAACCAATTTTTCTAAGCATATTTATCGTCCTCTACATTTCCCAAATCCATTAGTAAACTGTTGTTTCCAATTGTCAGTCTTTGAGATATTGCATTTTTTATATTAGGGCATATAGGATCGGTAAGTTAATCATTGTAAAATATATCTAATCAATTCCAATCCCCAAATAGATGTAGATCCAAGTCTGATTGACTTGCCATTGAGGTTGAAAATCAATCTTTACACCTTGTTATCTCTTTCTTTATTATTTTTTTCTTTATATGTTCTTTATTGTAATAGGGCTTTCCAAATAAGCTCTCATGGCCCTTTTTAGTAATTAACATTTATCATTTCTACTTTAAATTAATTGCTCACATAATGGTGTTTAGAAATTTATTTAAAGTGGGGGCATACATTGGTATTATTTCATTTTGGCATGGACATTTTGACATTTTGGCTTCACTTTTGTTTACAAAGGTTGGATTTAGTATAATGTTGGCATATCATTGATCATTTTGTGGCACCTTATCGAAGTTATTAGGGAGTATAAATTTTGGTATGGTTGATGTATGGGAAACCTATAGACTTGTTGTGACATTCCCATCTGCCACCCCTTTTTATGAGAAAACACCTTGTAGACCTAGTGTGTGTTTCTCATTTTGCCTTTGGGGATCACCTGGTGTATATCGGACTGCAGTAGCCCTTATTAGCATATTTTGATGGACATGGCATAACACAACTTGCTAGTTCATCCTTTTTACATTAGCTTTGATATTGTATGCTGTTGTATCTTGTCTTGCTACACGTATCTTGCACATCTTGTGTGTCCCTTTGTCCTTATGTTGGTTTTCCATGGGATATTTGATCTTGGGGGCTTGATCATCCTCCTTGATCTTTGTCATCCTATCTTTCTAAAATTTGTACACTTGGACCTCTCTTAACACACATTTATCTACTTTAGTGTGAGTCTTAGAGTAAGTTCATACTCTCACTAAAGTGGGGGCTAAATGTAGTGTAGGAAATTGTATACCCTTTACAGTTTCACACTTTGTTTGGGTTCCTTAATTTATTGGACTTAATTAAGCTTATAATTTACCAAATTATGCATTTAAAAGCCTTATTATTCTCTCCCTTCACTGGTCTATTAATGTTGATCTTGGTTTGCAACCATCTATTTTCTCCTTTAGCTCTCTTGTTTCATCCTGATGATGGATCACAGAGTGTGATCTGAAACATTGATGCAAAAAATTCTACACAATAAAATCCATAAATCATTTTTTACAATATGGATTGTGGAAATTTGATATCATTAACTTATTATTCTTATTTTTCAAAAAGGAAATTGACATTTAATTAATGCAATTAATATTTTAATCACCTTGGAATGTGAATGTCCTACACTTTTAGGTCAAGACCATTCGCCCAAGGGTGAATGGGCCCCCTTTAAGTCTTAGGACCCATTTTAAAATATTTTTGGTGGTATTTTATTGATTCAAATCAAATAGGCAATTCTCAGTTTTTGGAATCTAATTTTTGGAAAATTAGATAAACACCTATAAATACATAGTCTTTTTATCAATTCAAATCTAAGCATCATAAGACACACACTCAAGACTTCATATGAGAAAATATTATTGTCAAGTGTATTCAAGAGTAGATTTATCAGAAATTTGTTGCAACAATAAAGGTCCTAACATCATGTTCAAGCTTATGTGTGTTCATATTATCTTCTGAAGGCTAACATGCATTGTTGATCCTAAAGCATCCAATCATTTTTAAGTGTC
>CM021108.1:35249643-35329497 GCA_007115665.2 Sequoiadendron giganteum
TCATTTTTAATGAATATAAGCATCTTTTGAGATATAACTTGTTAGACAAACTTTTAGTTTGATAAATACCACCTATCCTCTTCCATAACTTGAATGCATTGTCTTTTATTGTGACATTTAAGAGGACAAAATTTGTGAGACACAACCATATGGTTCCTTGTTCCTTCTTGTCTACTTTTTCTAATCTTCATCAGGCATTGTAGCCAGTTTACTCTCTTGTGAAACTAGCAACCACTGATCTCTCTCTTCAAGGAAATCCTCCATCTTGAGTGTCCACATCTTGTAGCCTATTCCATTGAATTTCTTAATATCTTGGTGAGAGGTAGAAGTCATGGAAAATAATCCTCTTAATAAATCTGCAATATACCATAGAACAAAAGCTCCCACTACAACCAAAAAACCTTCCAACACTCAAGAGAAAGGCATCACCTTCTCAACATAACTATTAGTTCTGATACCAAATGTTTAAAAATAAGGTGAAGAAAAGCTAAAATATAAACTTATGCAAATGAATTCAGATCTGAAAATCAGATTGTCAAATCAGAAATAAAAATGTGATTACAACATATATCACAATATAGAAATCAACAAACAAAATGTGTCACTCGATTTATGTGGAGAAACCCTTTTGGGGGAAAACACCACCCGAGAAATGAGGACAAGTATATTATTAATCTTCTAATGAGAGTACACAATTATACACTTCACTACTGATCTCTGATCAACTTGACAACACCTTTTTACCTACAAGAACTCAATATGAAACTACCATCCGATGGCTCCAATTTATAGAAACTGTAGGAGGTAAAACTATGAATGGTAAACCAAAACAAGAGGCATAAAACTACCCACAAAAACCTATGACCCTCTTCATGGACAACCAAACGATATATAATAAAATATTAATTGGATATTCAAAAATCTCACATGGGCACCTAACCCATAGCCTATCCAACTCCTTTCTTTTCGGATGCTTGGGTGACCTTTCCACTTTCCAATGAAACACCAACATACACCTTTTCTTCTCCAATATTGGATTCCCACTCCAAAACCTTTCATAATCCATTTTAGATTCCTAGGAAATATTCCTTATCCGTATTTAATGTGTAACCTCCACCAAAAACTAATTCTCTCTTTGAAATATAATTACAACATGCCAAAATTTAATATTTTTCTCTCATGTCCCCTAGAACACATTCCAAGGAACGTGGAGACATACAAATGACATATGATTAGAAGGTTAATGTCACCTTATCCTAATATCCCATACCTAAATTGATAATGGTGTTGTTTTTTGTGGTGGATGTTATCCATGAGTTCCTATCACAGAACCTCATATAGGTATATATCCTTTCCTTATGTGACCATTTGATGTGTTGTGTGAATTACGGTTGTGGTGATTGAATCCTCCTGGTTTGTGTAGTAAAAATTGTAAGCAATACCCATGTTTGCATACTTGACTGGTGGATTTGTGATCTTGGTGATGTCTAGGCTCCAACCATCAAATGTTGCTCTGGTGAGCAATTTAACTTCTATGTTCTTGATGGGTTTTTTTGACAAAACTTCTCCTTGAGCCCATAAGACTATTAATGCTTGGATAAAATCTTTGGTGATCCTATATGGTTGGTCCAGATAGAGGTATTCATCATGAAATCTGCTCAGAATTATCCAAACCCAATCCTCCTATGTTATGAAGTCTAGAAATTCCTTGCACACATCCAATCATTTTGTTGTGATGTTCTTGTATCGAGGGAGATATTATTGGGTGCCTTGCTACAAGAGAGATTTCCTCAAAACCTCAAACTTGGCATGGTCAATCATAGTGAGGGGTACATGTATGTATTTCCAAATATCTTCTATATATATGACATTTGCAGTACTATTGAAAATTCCCCAACTGGGTTGATTTCCATCACTTTGTATGAAATTTTCTTATATTTTGGCCTAGGTTTCCGAGATATGTCTATGAGAGTGGGTGCACCATTTTTGAGGTCTGAGATTTAGTAGTGGAATTGTAATTGGTATAGTGCCGAGTGGAGGACAAGAGATTTAGAAGATTAAAGTGTATAGTGAGTGTAAAATGAGGCGACGAAGGGTTATTTATAGCTTTGTTGTGGGAATAGTGCAATAAATGGTGTAGTTGTTTCCCATGTTTTTATGCTCGTTAAGTTTCTACAACTCTATTTTTCGGTAAGTGTTTTTGCTTTTGTGGTGGGTGGAGAAGCTATAGTACATGGGTGGGTTACTTTTTAGCTAAGTCTTTGTAGTGTGTTTGGTTAATACTTTTTGTCCAGTCTCACATTTTATCTGTTTAGGGTTAGATTGAAGAAATTTACATATAAAATTAGACCTATCTATTTCTTACAAATATTTGCGTATTAATGTGGTAATCATTTATTAGTGTGTTTTTTTATTGTCTTGACTTGTGAAGCCTATGTGTATTGATTAGGTGTTTTTGCTTGCTCTTGTAGGTTCTCATTTTAAGGTTTCTTGCTATTTTTATATTTGTCTTTTTGAAGAAGTCCAAAACCTATTGGATCAGTGTTTGTGTGGTGTCTTGATGTATCTACGATATGTTTCTTGAATTTATTGTACTTTACAAACATTTGGTAGATTGATTTGTATCATAAGTACTCTCTGAAAGCTATATACCTTTTGGGATGTTAATTCCTATTCATCTTGTACCCATGCCTCTAAGACATCATTGCTATTAGTACTGACATTTTCACTTTCTAATTCTATTTCTCTAGAACTATTAGGATCTTCCTCCTCTTCTATGATGGCTAATGTTGAGATAGAATACAGGTTTCTAAGATCGTCTTCTTCTTTGTCTTACACAATTTCTTCTACATAGCTTGTCTTCTCTCTCACCCAAAGGAATGCGAACTATTCTATTATCATCTGCTAAGGAGATTTCCTCTCGTCTAGAGTCCATTATACCATTAGAATTCATAAACCATCTCAACCCAAGCAATTCTCTAAATGTGTTGAAGGGTTCCTTCATCTCCACAACTTCAAAATCAACAATTTGTTTGATCCATTTTATGTTTACTTCTACATTCCTCCATGTGCCTAATGCCTCCATACTGGAACCATCAACTATATTTATGTTCGTAGGTGTTCTAATGAGTTTAGGTCTCCCTAGCTTCTCCCAAGTAGTTTCCATAATGATATTGATGTCCACACCTAAATCCATCATCACATGTTTAACTCTATTGTCATTTAGGTTTGCGATAATGAGAAAAGCACCATTTTTCTAGTTCTAGTCTTCAATAATTTGATGTACTTGGTGTTGTCTCTATTTATTCTAGTACTTCCCCAATTATTTAAATTTGAAAACGAATCTTTTTGTTGAGCTAATGAGGTTAAGATCTTCAACATCCTTACCTCTTCCTCTGAAAAACATGCAATTTCTTCTTTATATTATTGTATAATGTTTTTCCTTTCTTTTTCCACTATTTGGTCATGTTTTTATTTGGTCGAAAGTGGTCACACTCTTCTTCATCTTTCGGTTTTGATTCTTCATTGATTTCTTCAATTTCCCTTTTATTCTTTCTAGTATTTGTCCCATATCTCGTCAGTATTGTTGCTTTGTTTTTCTTTACTCTAAATTTCTTCTTTTTGTTCCTCTACGATGGTTGTTCTTCTCTAGAGTAGTCCTCATTTGAAGTGTCATAAGACCAATTATCTATTATTTGACAGCTCTTAACTCCTTGCAATTTTCTTCTAATCACTTTGGCCCCTTTATTGTCTTGTAATTCATGACTTCTCGAACATGAGGTATTATAATAATATTGTTGGGCCTTATCACACAAATATATCATGTGCCTCATCTTTGCAGAAAGGACATTTCCTCCTCTTTTTTGACCAACATTCTATGGCATAATGACTAATTTTCCCACAATTATAACATGTTGCATCACTCCTTTGGCAATTGCTTCTACCATGTCCTCTACCTCCCCTATATTAGATTGTCTATTATACTTATATAGTCTTATGGTGGACCATTTTGTAATGCATATGCATTCTTGTTATCCCTCCATGGTGGTTGTTCGTACCTTGCATTATATATAGGTCCTTCTGCCAATCCCTTGATATATGCCATGTTTCTATCTATGTCTACATAATAGTTGTGGTGTAAGGGGCATTGAGGATCCAAATGATTTTTTGTTTTGGACATGAAATTGGTTAGCAGGATAGTCCTCTATGAGCTAACTATCCTGGGCACTCTTGGTATGTACCATAATACATTGAATTAGTTTTGACCAAAACAATCTTTAATTAACATGCAATATGGTGGCAGTTCTCTCCCCTTGGACCTTCAAGAAATCATTCCAAAAGGTGGCCTTCTTGTGAGCAATATGTACACCAGATTTGTTTGGTCTTCTTTGGTTCTCCTCTTACTAGGATTATTTTTTGTATTGTTAACTGCTCTATCACAAGTTATAATTTCTTAATATTTTCCTTTATACCATCCTTTTGAGGCCTACACCAAGTTTTGGATTCAATGTAATAGGCCATAGTGATTATTTCTGTGTAGGTGTTGAACACTCTACTATCCAAGGCTACTCTTATATCTTTTTAAAGTTTGAAAATAAACCATTTTATTTTCTTCTTTTTTGTTAATGGTTCCTCTAGTTTGTAACAAATCACCTTGAATCTTTTATCATATTCTTTGATGGATTCATCTTCCTTTTGTATGAGATCTCTCATATTACTTACATTTTTTGTGGGGATGTCTAGAGTATCAAAATTAGTGAGGAAGTCTTGTCTTACCTCGTCCCAATTTTTCCCATGTTTAGGGTAGGTATTCTTATACTAGTCTAAAATATCTTTCCAGAGTGATGATACAAAGTCAAGTAGTTTCGACTTATCTTCATTAATATATTGTCTCTACCATAAAGATTCTAATAAGAATATATGCTATGTTGCTTTTGTTGTATCTTTTTCCAAATATAAGGATTTTGATTGAAGGATCCATCTTATCTTTCCTTTCTTTATTCTAAATTTTTGGATGGGTGAACTAGGGTTTTCTTCTTCCTCCTTTATTTTTTTTGATCAGGTAGGGTTTATATTCCCTACCCTTGTCTCTTGCTAATTTTAAATTGAAATATTCTCTTCCTAGGATTTCTTCCCATTCGACTGTTTTTCCTTCTTTTCTTGTTTTATTATCTCGTGGTACTCCAACCCTTATATGGTTGATGGGATAAATCCTATTCAGGGGGTTGTGAAACTTCAAAGTATCTTTTTGTTTTCTTATTTGTTAGTGTCATTTCAATTAATGGTAAACATAATTCTTTGCCCATATTCAATCTATTCTCTCCACTTTTCCTTCTCTCTTCTTCTTGTAATTTCCTTAATGGCTAATTCTTCTCTAAGAAACTTCTTAACCCCCTCTCATAGGGTAAGTGCCAAGAAGACGTTCTTTTAAGTTTTCATAATTTTTACTAATTACCTTATTTTCTTCTCTAGATTATCTTTCTTTTCTGATGTCTAATTTCAATTTTTTTGGATGCTCTATTCTTTATTCACCTTACCAGGGCCTCAACAACAAAACCGATGTTAGCAAGAAATATAGGGAAACACATACTGAAGTTCTGAGCCCCAAGTATTTTTTAAGAGTTATAGTTATACCCCAGACTCAGTAATATAAAGATGAACACCAATTCAATTAGACATATACTTATCTAATTATGCATTTATAAAGTAACACATAACATCACACACATAGAACTCTGGGATTTATTCTATTAATTAAATAAACAAATTTCCAATGGAATATCTTCCTGTATACTCTTGTTTCATCCTTATCTACTCTCTATACATTTATCCTTTCATATATTGGTTTTTGTCCATATATTTCTCTTTGTTTATTACATTTATTCTCTCCATGCCTATTACATACTATCATTCATATCTTCCTTTATAGATATAATTATGGGATG
The DNA here is from genome assembly GCA_007115665.2 of Sequoiadendron giganteum. Classification (NCBI taxonomy): domain Eukaryota; kingdom Viridiplantae; phylum Streptophyta; class Pinopsida; order Cupressales; family Cupressaceae; genus Sequoiadendron; species Sequoiadendron giganteum. The sequence continues at coordinate 35,255,589 of CM021108.1, forward strand.
GGATGGGATGCGACCCATCTATCCTACCCCTAGTATATATGCTATCTTTACAATATTATGCTCCAAAAGTTCTTTGTGTCAAAATGCAGTATGATTTTCCAGTTGATGTATTCATTGTCTTATCTTCTGGCTAATAGTGAATAATCTATTAGCCAACAATATTCTCTTAATGTAGATATAAAAATGACTTGACATGTAAAGATGCATCTTTAGTACCATTAAAACCATTAAATGTTAAGCCTTTGATAATATACATATACCATGAGCCAATCCATTATGTCATAACAAGCCATCAAAAATATCATGTGAAGGAGAGGACAAATGATGTTCATTACTCAAGTGTCACTATGCTCCTCATTAAAAAATCATTATTAATATACCATGAGACTAAAGATATAGATGGACTATCATGGGTGTCATAAGGTATATCATCATTATTAAGGATCTAACAATATCATGAATAGTTGAGAAGATGGAGTATCATCATCTATAAATACATCACTACCATATGTCATGTATGGAGCATGATCTTTATAAGTGCATGGACAAGTAAAGTCGTCCCACAAGAAAGAGATGTAAATAATTTCTAGAGAAAGGATGAAAAGTTAGCAAGATATCAAACTGATGTATCCCTTGACCATGAAGCATCCTCTTATGTATAAAAGTATAATATGTCTTTCAAAAATCAAGGGTTTTGATGTAGTAACTTGTAAAAACTCCTTAAGATCTTTAATGTATGTAGGAATAAAGGCCAAAGATAAAGTTTGATTGAAATCCATTATTTAATAATTGAAGAAAGGTTGTTATTAGCTAAGGGTCAAACCTTTGGGGAGGTACTAAATACACAAGGAATAATCAAATATAAAAAAATAGAATTGTAAGATTAAATTACCCAAGTTACAAAAATCATTAAAATGAAGGGAAATGAAATTTACCATTCAAAAATGTCTAAGTGTTGGAATAAACAAATAAAACTAATTAAGCACAAGTAACAAGTTCCGAATACAAGAGTCAAGTATGTAAACTAACTAAAGTAAGTTTATTGAGGATGTCAATGAACATGCACTTAACATGGTTTAAGATGTAATTAGGGTTACACACCTTGGAACCGACATAATTTGAACTTTAGTTGATGTGATGAGACAAAAGAATGATACTTGAGATATGAAATGAATTTTAGATTAGAGAGCTAAGACAACCACAATTAGAGAAGTTGAGTATCTAGGATTTAACATGATCTAATTTGTATTTCTATGATTTTGTCCTAAACAAACTTGGATCTTCAACACCTACATATTTATTTGCCTAATGATATTTAAGGTAAGGAAAAACTTAGAGGTTTAAGGAGCACTATCTGGTTTATGCAATATTAAAGTTATGGACTTCTTTGCACCTTAATCAAATCTTGAGATTGAGTTAACAATAATAAAAACAAAATGATAATAGAATTGTATGCTAACAAAGACAGATAATGTGATACATTGACTTACAAAATATTAACAACAAATATTCAAATATTTTGATATGCTAAAGATAAAATGATCAATAAATAATTCTTTTAAATAATATCCAAAATACAACTCAAACTTATTATATCCACGTAGACATATAACAATTATATTGAAATTTGTAACTTTAAAATTGCACACAATTTTAAAATTTGAAACAAAGGAAGTGAATGCACCTGCAATTTATTTAAAAACAAAATTTAACATACAATATGGTTCGACTCAAATAATAATAATTTTTATTTTTATTTTTTATAATGAAGGGTTTTATATCAAACTCAGATTTGTTTTGCAACTCGAAACGGGCACACAAGCCATAGGCTGACCCTCTTCGGTTAAGAGCTAAGGACTAAGGGGCATCCATTTTGCCAAAATCGCTTGGGGCACGATATCAACCTCATCCCTTACAACGTCGGAGCCTTGCACCCTACCAAACTTGATCCTTGGTGGATTTATTTAGAACCATTCAATTTTTTATTTTTATTTTATTAGACTGCAGAAATCGGGTAGTACGACCCCCTATAAACTGCAGTGCGCCTGGTAAACTTTTTAACGTGACTGGCGACGCTGGCGTGACACGCCCTCTGGTACCACGGGAGTGGGGGAGACTAGACCTCGTGACCACCCTCCTGCAACAGGAAAGATTTAGCCAACCGAACTAGGGCTCCAACCCCTTAGAACCATTCAACTTCACTAGCACACGAAGACCCCATTAACTGACTCAATAAATTTAAAAAAAAGAGATAAGTATAATAAAAATGAATTGGGTTTTCAACCTTATTAGCTTTATATGTAACATAGACCGAAAGTGGTCTATTATATGAAAGAAGTGTGGGTGCGCACTTTTATCCATATTTTTCTAGATATTTTTTAATAATCACTTAAAGATGGAAGCGAGGAAAAAATATTTATAATTATGCGGACAATTCTGCTATTTACCCACCGCCGAAACTTAAAGAGGTCATTAGAGAATGGGTTACGAGAGTAACAAGGCGAAGGCAGGATCGCGTTCCATCTTTGATCTGCCACCGGATTATTTCGACTTTGCCTCTGTAAGCAATTCACATTCGACCTCCTCAAAGCTCTTAGATCTCCCCTCACTTTCTGCTGCGCATCGCAATGAAGAAGAAGAAGAAAAAGAAGATGAAATAAACACGCGAAACGGATTGAGTTGCAGTACTTGTGCAGCTCACTTCTCATCTCTCCAACAACAGCGCTCTCATTTTAAGTCAGATTACCATCGTTTCAATGTATGTGTTTCTCCACAATCCCAATTTTGTCGATTATTTCTTATAAAAAATTTGGCAATTCTGTGCTCTGTTTTATGTTGGCGGTAGTGGATAGGCATTCATATGTAAATCTCTTTGGCTTTGTTCAGTTGCCGCTATCTGGTGTGCTGTGATTAGACGCTAGTCACTTTTATTTTAAAATCATCTGTATATCAGTGTTTTATGACAATGAATAAAACATCCGGATGATTTTTCAGTGTTTGATGGCAATGACTAAAATATCTGGATAACTTTCTCTTTAAATAATGAGACGGATAAAACTCAGTAGTTATCAGGGCTAATTATTGTACCCTCAGCTTTTACAGGGTTAATTTAGCACTGCTCAAAGTCCTAAACCTAAAATTTGGGGTACGCATTATCAAAGATGGTGCCACATTAATATATTTTTTTGGTTGGGATATTAATTTTTTTTTCCGGTTCGAGTTTTTATTGGGGACATCTATGTTATAACATAATTTTTTATTTTTTATATGGTTTGTTCTATTAATATTATTTAATTGTAGTAATGAAAGTCACAACTAATAGTTTTAAAGTTAAAATACAATTTAATCTTTTAATATTTATAAAGAAAAATCGCATTCACATAAATAATTTGAGCTAATAAAATAAATAAAGCATTTACTAAAACAATTAATTAATGTAAATGATTCGAAATAGAAATAGTTCTTTTTAAGATAAGGTGATTTCTTTGTTAAAACAATAGTCAATTATGAAGTAGGTCTATTGGTTTTAAAAAACATTTATGGCACATCAATTCTAGAAAATGTATACATTCTTGATGGATTAAAAATAGACAATTAACAAGAGAAGGAATCCTTCAAACCCCATTAGATAGGGCATAAACACTTGTACCCCTGAAGATTGTACATGTTTTGAGTGTTGGAAGTAATATTTGCTTTTATGTAAAAAAATAGATCAATAGGAAAACCATTTAAAACAAATAGAAATAATAATGTGAGCCATAGGGAATAAACAAGAACAACATTGCAAAGATCAGCACACTAATAAGAATCAAGAATCCATAATCCAAAGAAGCATTGTAGTCAACATTCACAAGAAGATTAAAGTCTCTTCTCTAGTCTTAGGTGGGCCAATCTTTGATTATTTCCAGTATCAACCTTTATGTTATTCCAGTTAGAACTAATTTAGCAGTACGGTTCCACTTAACAACATTAAACCACGAATGAGAATGCTGATGTCTTTCTGACATCAATTCAATTGCTATTGATGGAAGTGAGAGGAAGACTTCCTTTTCAAGTCATCAATCAAAATTTTAGAGTCAGATTTGAAAATAATATTGGTAAAATGCTTAACTTAGCTTCTAAAAGAGATTAGCAAATGATCATAGCCTCAAAAAAAAAAAACCAACACCAAGATCACTAGCAAACTAAAACTTAACCTTGCCATTATGATCACAACAGAGACCTCCCATGCCAACATTTCTAGGATTGCCAATTAACTCTAATAACATTAAAATTAACCAAACATGGAGGAAGACATTCCCATTTAGCAATTTGATTTTCTTGAGGGTTATTATTGGAGGAGGTAGAAAAGGGAGAAACCATAGGAAAACCAAGTCTCCTCAGAACTTTGAGTTCCCACCAAGAACTTGCTTGATAATCTTGAATCCAATCTTGATAGCTTTCTTTTAGATTGACCATAAATATACCCCAAACTTGACTGATATGTCTAGTTGTCTTATTGAAGATCCTTTGATTGTGTTTCCACTAGATATCCTAGTAGATCAGAGTGGGACCAATATCATAAGGGCTTTTATCTTCAAAGAGGGTTGTGGCTGATTCACAAGGGGCTTGAATAGAATCATAACTATTCTATGAAATTTCCAACAAATCACACCATAAATAGTGAAGTAAAGTGGTAGGCTTAAACAAGATGTTGTCGATTCTCTTCATCTTGAAGGTAGAGGATGCATCTATTTGGACTAGCAACTCCATGTTTTTGGAGATTATCATGATGAAGAAGTTTAGCTAAAACTGCTAGCCATATGAAAGCATTGGCCTTTGGCCAACATGTAGGACACTAGACCCTTTCCAAATCTTAGAGTTCTTAATTTGAAGGTTTTCTTCCAAAAGAGTTCTATAACCTGTTTGCATTGTCTAAAACCCAGAACCTCTCACTCCCATACAAGGATATCAGATAGTCTATCTAAAGAGACCTTTTGAGATTCCTAATATGAGCTAACTGGTCAATGAGAAGAGGGAATTATTAGACTTCACCAAAGATCTTTAGATTTCTATTTCCAAATTCTCACACCATCCTACATGACTTCATATTGAAAATCAGAAACATAACTCCAATCAACTTTAATGAATTTTAATTCCCTAATTCAAGAAGATTAGGAAATTTTCCACAAAGAGGATTTTGTTGGTCCCACACATCATGCCAAAAGAGAATGTCATCCTTCCATATAATCTAGGAAAGGCCAACTTTAATAAGATATCTTCATTGTTTTCTATATCTAAGAACCTTGCCAAGGCTTGACATCCTCGGAATGAAAAAATGGTTCTCTAGATTCAGGTAATTACCTTAGAATTCACCCCTATAAAGTTTGTCGTCCATATACCATCTCCAATGTAGTTTGGCAACGAGAGCTATATTGTTAAGGAGGGAAGATCTCAGACTTAATTTGTCTTTCTCTTTAGGATGAGAAATTTTATCCCAATTAACTAGATGCCATTTCTTTTTCTTTGAATTTTCTTCCCAAAGAAACTTTCCCATTCTGTAGTTCAACTTTCAGGAGGATAGTACAACCAGCAAAAGATAGGTATCTATGTGTCCATTGACTGATATGACATTGAATAGAATCCAACATAACATTCCAATCTTTTTTTCTAGAGTGATACCCGAATATTGGAAAGGAGGAAAAGCAACCTAGAAAAGAATATTAGTGATCTGTTCCTAAAGATGAGGGTCCAAATGGAAGAAGAAAACATGAGATTTTTGTTCATTCAGAGTTGACCAGATGCATTGATATAAATGTCAAGAGCTCGCTGAAGACCAATTGCTTCCTCAAGAGTGGCATTGCCCATCAAACAATTGTCATCCACAAACAGAAGATGGGCAAGTGGATCCATACCTTGCATAATGTGAAAGCCAGAAATAGAACTAGAATGCTTGAGGTGCTTTAAAAACCTGTCAAGTCCTTCTGCTAGAATGAGAAAGATACAAGGAGAGAGGATCTCCCTGACGTAGAATGAAGAATGATGAGGGAGAATCATTTATAATCACAAAAAAAGGAGAGCTACAGCAAGCCAATTGGAGTTGCTGTTGTGCTTGCCTTTTATCAGCCCTCTCACAGCCATATGACTGTGCAGCTGCAGTTGCTCATTAATAGGTCAGTGTTTTGCAGGTTGCTGTGCTTGATTTTCTCATAGATGCGTCAATAAAATTGTGATTTTTCGATGATTAGCTTGCTGATTTTCTTGAAAAACTCATCCCCAAGGTAACTCGTGGGTTACTTGGGAGCAGATTTTTCTCATGAAAACTTGCCAGTCGGTGAATTTTACTATGAGTTTTTAAACTGCTGTGAAAACAGTAGATGACATGCCGATTTTTTAATTCTAATATTAAAAATAGTTTACTAAAAGGTTACAACATAGATGAACCTATAGGCCAGCACAGATTGCATATATAACAAATTGAAAAGAAATTAACAGTAAGGAAATCAGTCTCCTACAGGCCAAAAAGAGAAAAGCTTGAGAGACGACCAATTCTGGTCATAGTAACTATTTTTTAAATTCATATATAAAAATATATTTGAATAAGTAAAACCATTACTAACGATGTATCGCTTCATATACACAATTATTCCTAGAAGAATTTGATATTATTGCTGATGTAAATTTTTAAATTTTATCATTATTCTCTTCATAACTGTCTATAGCAGCAGCACTTTCTGAGTTGTCTTTGTTGTAACAAAGATCATGTTCTATCTTTGTATCATCTTTTCTCTTCCGAAAAATGGTTCCTGAGCTGTTAGCTATGAAATCAGGGGGATTCAGACTGTGAATACTTGTATCCTTAGATTTCTCTTCTTCATTGTCACTTTCATTTCCACCATTTCTTTCAATATCCGGCCACCACTTGATTGTTTTATTTCAGATTTATAGATCAATGTGATCCCATTGTCGAGCAGCCTCTAAAATCTGTCTTTTGGAATCTTTAATACCATTATAACCTGCAAAATAATGGAGAGAAGTAAAATTACAACGAGATTCCATGATACATCTCCTTTTGCCTTGAAATACCTTGTCATTCCGAACTCTCCATATGTGCCAAAGGATTTCAAATGAGAAGACAACCCAAAATTTATTAAGTGTTATAATGAAATTTTGTAACAAATCCAAAGAATTTCATTTCAAGTAATATTATATATTTTTTTTCCAACCCCGAGATTCACGAAAAAGTGGGGACTTTAGACTTTTAGCATAATGACAATAAACAAAAACAGATGTTCAAAAGATTCAACAACATTACATGATGGACAAACATAAGGGGCAAGCTTTGCATCACTGAGGACAGACCCAACAGCCAACCTTTTCAAAACAAGCAACATCTAAAACATGACTTTTTGGATTCAAGCTAGTTAGACTGAATATGACTTAAGATGGACTTCTAGTCTCTATTTGAAAGATTAAGCTTCTAGTCATTGTTAAGATAGAAAACATTTCCTAGGTGTTATATAAATCCTTTTAGGAGACATTGTGGACAAGGATGAGCCATCAACCCATCTTATGCTGTCCGAGTGGTATAGGAGGATTCACTTATATTGGTCCTGCGATAACATCAAGACCATTCTCATGGCTTGCGGCAACTATGGGTCTGCTTCTCAGGTCTATGTTACACTTGAGCTCCTCCTATATGCTTGTATGAACATAAATACCAACTTCCATTCCCTACCAAATGTTGCACATGCTCTCGTAGTGGCACAATGCAATTTGCATAGAGACAAACACTTTTGCGGTAAACATGCCTCAACTAAACATCCTATTATTTCCACCATAGCTTTAGTAGTTTAGTACACCTTTTGGCCAAATTTCAAAGTCCAATTCACAAAGCTTCTTATTGCACTATCTTGGGTGTCATTTTGTAGACTTCAGATTGTACGGTTGACATGACAAACACGTTGGTACCCATGAGGCTCATGATATGCCAAGTCATTAATTAGCTCAGTAGAGATATGCCAACAGTCAATTCAGATCTATGATTGTCGAGAGATGAGAGTTAATCATAAGAAATGGTTCCATTTCTATAGGAAATTGTTCAACTTCCTAGCTATTTCTAACCTCCACATTGCCACAACATGAATCAATGTAATCTGTATAAACATGTATTTGTAACATAGCTTAGTAGAATGTAAGAAGTCAATAGGACATAGAAGATAAACAACCATACACCTTTCTCAAGGATATTTCATGTACAAAACAAATAGATGAATAAAATACATTCACTATCTACTTCTGCATCTATCTATCTTTATATGCATTATATATGTTAAATAAGCTTCCACATACGCATAACTTCTCTATATTCTCTTCTAGAGAGTCATCCATTAGTATTCTCCCTGGGCCTTAGATAACCAAAATTTCTGTATTGAATCTCATCTTGACAATTTTTTTTTAAAACTGTATAAGGCTTTGCAAAGAACATAAAAAGGTTCTTTTATGAGATTTAGGGATAGAGAATTTAGCTCAAACCTCATCTTAAGTCATCATTTTACTATTTTTGAAAATATCTTCAATTCTTAAATACCCTTTGATGCCCATAGTTTAGCATGACAACCCTGCAGTAGAGAGGTTTATTTTTCCAAGCCAAGTTCCACCAAATAGACCTAAAGCTAGTAAAATTCCCATATTTTTACCAAAAGCTTCATGCCTACAAATTAAGGGTCATGGACTGGCATGCCTGCCATATACTCTGAAATGCTGTAGACCTAAATGATTTAACAACAAACTTACCAAAAAGAATATAACGGGGGTGCAACCCCTTCTATAACTTATGTTTTGGAACAACTATTGAGATCTTATTTCATATTAGTAGTACCTTCCAAGGTTTGGATCCCTCAAAAGATTTAAGGATCCACTTAGCTGCCAAGGTAATACCTTGCTGTTTCAAATCTTTAAGGTTTAATCCCCTTGTCTATTTTGATAGGCAACACTGTTTCCAATTAATAATATGTTCTTCTTTTTACCTTGCCCATCTGACCATAGAAAGCCTAACACTATCTTCTAGACCTTTTCTTCTTGACAGCTCCCAAAAAGCCAAGTGGAGGCATAATAAATATTGGAGGAACGAATCTTTTGACAAACTTGTACTCTACCAGGCAATGAAAGAAAGTGTCTCTACCATTTCATATTTTTCTTTTAAGGTCTTGGAAAATTTATTTCTATATATATTTAAGGAAGGGGTACACAAAAAGGAGAGTCCTAAATTTCTTACAGTCTTATTTGGACCACCCCACTCCCAACCCCATTTGTCAAACCATTTAGGAGGAGAGTCCTTCCAAATTAATACATCTTTACTATTAAAGATCTTTGATCTCGAGGCAATGCAATGCTTCTCAAGTCTATTGCTTTCATTACCAAAGTTCTCTAATTTAGGAAATGGTGCTATAGTGTCTGCAAATTGGATGTTAATTAAATCATTATTATTAGGGAGTGCAATACCCTTGACAAGTGGGCCTAAAGATGCCTCTTTTAATTAATGTAGTGCCTTAGAAACAATGACAAAGAAGCAGGATTGAGTAGACACCCCTGTCTTATGGACCTTTGGAGGGCAAGGTTTAGTAAATTCTCCATTATTTTCAATCTCAGCAAGAGCATCCTTAGAGAGCATTTCCATCATGGTACAAATCTTTTCAGTAAAACCCAAAGCTTTCATTTCCATGAGAATAAAAGGCCACTCAATACTATAATATGCTTTTTCAAAGTCTAGAAGAATCATGCAAACACCCTGATTTGTAGACTTTGCCTAATCTGAACTTTCCCAATTAGTCACAAGATTTTCCAAAATGTATTTGCCTTAAAACATGTGGAAAATTTGATGTCAAATCAGCAGAATGCTCTATTTTTAGGTGCACCTAAAAATAGTGGATGCTATTCCATTTTAGGTACCATCTTTCCAACAGTCAAATAACTATTTTTAGAAGAGTTTGTTCTTAGTTTTGGAGCAGACCAAGTTCTATTTTTAGGAGTTTAAAATAGGAGAGTTCGTGCAGTTTTAAGTTGCTGATTTAGAGTCTGTTTTAGTTTTTTTTAGATATGTAAATTTGGCGTTGGGGGCAGTCCCATGTATTGATTTAAAAAAAAGTTTACTAAATCTTGCCGCCATGAATGTGCAATCAAGAGAGAGATTCAAAGGATCCTACAACACTCTTGATACAAACTAAAACACTATTAATTTCTACCATTAGAGCTGATGACCCTATAAAGTTCCCTACTAATCTGCCCCCAAAATTTTTGCACATTTTCCCACAAGTATTTATGTCAAACAGTTTGCATGAATAAGGAAATCGAAGAATTTCATAACTGTATAGAGCTGGCTGTTTCATTCATAGTTTCCAGACTTTGCTTCTACTTTGTTATTAAAGAATTGCCATGCATAAACCATTGGATATTGGAACACACAGATGTACTACATTCCCAAATGACAGTATATAGCAGAAAATCTATTGAATATGAGCAAGATTATCAATTTAAACTGCAGAACTATTCAAATTGCAAGAGCTGACCTGGAGTTTTTGTAATGAAAATGATGACTGTTATGCTGCAATGTGTTTATGATTAAGACTGAACACTAGCTGGCAATTTCAGAATAGTCATCAAGATGATCCACATGGGCTGATAATCAACAGATAATGACTGATATGTGATAATGATTGCATCAACAATACTAGAAATACTCATAGGCAAATATCAAATTCATCATATGGTTTAGTAACCAGGCACCATCGAGCTGAAGATGATAATGGCAGCCCTCTTCATGTGACTCGTTACCTTCTGGTAATGTCTGGCAGCTTTAAAGGTTATTGCGACTCCTTCTGGATATTGCAAGCAACAAACAATATGCACACAACTCTTAAAAACTGCACAGAGGTTTTGGAACTTATACGATGCTCACGTTTTTACACAGCAGCTCCAAATATTAATCATGATCTGCGCAATCTGGGTTGATTTTAATGGCCAACAAACATTCCATCACTACTATATAATGTAAACAATTCCCAACCGATCCTTCGAATATTTTATTACAGAGCTTAGTACATGTCACACCCAAGCTTAAGATAAAATTGTGTCCACCAAACAGAAGCAACGCCCATTAATAAGTCCACATCAAATGCTTTTTAATTCCTTCAATAGCAACAAGGATTACACCCAGCTAACACAATATGTATGCCCAGAATTATACTTATCTGACTAGCTCATAATGCTTCAACTCTTCATCAGAGGGTCAAACAATTTGTATTAATTCCAGAACACCAACATACAATGAAGCAACAATATTTCAACAATGTAATTGGCTGGTATAGTCATAAGCAATGCACAACAATATGATATTCCGTTGCCAATTATCCTCTGACGAGTTCGACGCGCTTGGTGATAGCCAGCACTACAACTGAGTTCTATCTACAACACTTGCGCACAGTTTACTCAGTGTCTATTCTGCCCAGCCACACGATTAACCCCATGAATCCGCAAACCACCAGCGAGTAATCATCCATGACTTCCCCCATGCTATTTAATTTTCAACAATAAATCAAACCTTTAGTCCATGACTGGAGAAAAAACCCAGCTATTAACTTCCACGATTCTAGACACCGATTAAACGAGCCGACCAAATCATATTGAAGTTTTTATCATACTGCACTGATCTTATTTTATATTTATTGGATATTGTATCAAATTATCTCCATAACCTGTGTTTATCTTTATGATTGTATTATTGAAAAAAACAAATAAAACCCATCATAAACTTGTCATTCAATCCATTAAGCACAAGCACTGTGTAATGTCCCCTCCTTGCCTTTGAGCAGTGGAGATGTCCATTAGCCTATTCTAGAGTTCCTGTAGGCTAAGTGGAGTTTGGTAAGGGAACTCAGTGCCAGTCCTTTCTGTGGAGGTTTTTGGTGTTTCGGGCAGTACTTTCTATTGTTAGTTGGGGGCCATTTCCATCACTTACTATTCTTAGTAAGTTGCAATGTTCTTCAGTTTTTATACCAGTTTGGGTTTTTAGTGTATTTACTATTTTTAGCAATTGCTATTTCTGGTAACTGGTCCTGGCCAGGCTACATCAGCAGTGTCCTCTCCAATTTGGGCATTGGGTTTTGATAAGGTTTGATTTATTCAATATTTATATTTCTCACTTAAGATGATTTTATAAAGTTACTTTATACTTAAGCTGAGGGGTTGGAGGGTCATCAAAAAGTACCTTGGCGCCTAGTTCAACAACTTAAGTTGTTTTTAAAGCAACAAAAGCATTTCTGAAGGCTAGATAGTGGGACGCCCAAGGGAGACATAAGGGGGAGTTAAAATATTTTAATCAAAAAAGCAAATGGAGAAGGGCATAGCTTTTTGGAGGGAAAGTGTTTTTCAAACTTGGTCGCCCTAATTCCTCATTGTCTCTTTATAACCTCATTTGGAGCCTCATTTTGTTCATGTTTAAATTGGTTGCATAATAGGATGCTGCTGGATTTTCTCCAGAGGTCTACTACTGCGTGTTGAGGACAAAAACCCTTTTTCATTTGGGAGCTGGTTTTGGTGATGAGAGACCCACCCTAGCCAGGTTCGGTGTGATTCCAATCAGGGGTCACTTGGTGCTTCACAAATTTCTGATTTTCACTATTTTGGCAAGGGAAATATGAAGATTTTTGAGGACTTTTGAGGAGTTGATTTTGGGTTTTGGTGGAAGCATGGCTTCGTTTTGGTTTGGTTTGGAATTGATCTTCAGGGTGTTTTTCAGTGGTTTGAAGTAGTTTTCTGAGTTTTCTGGACTTATTCATTACCAGGGCAGATATTGGTTGTTGGTTCATAACTTCTTTTGGGTTGGCAATATCGTTTTGGGTATTATTTTCTTGGAATCCCCCCTTCCAATGTGCCTCAATCTATGTATTCACTTGCATTTATTGTTGGAAATCTGATTTTATAGAGCAGATCACCCCATTCCAGGAGGCCGCTCTTGTTGGTGGGTTTTGGTAAATTTCTGAGACAAAACAGCCTGCTGTTGTATAGGCTAAATTCCTATTTAGTTGGGGTCGAAGAGATAATCTTGGCGCTGGGATCCAAGAAGGTTCGCTGGCAATATCTTTGGTGTTAGCTGGAGCAAATTTGAAGTGTTCTGGGTTGCTGTTAGAGGTCATTTCCAAGTCTGTTCTGTTATTATCAGGTCTTAATGAATGTTAAAAATGTCTGATTTGAAGATGCTATCAAATGAATAATGTAAGAAATGATTTCTGTTTTTAAAGAGTCGATATATTCTTCCATTTCTCTTCTTTATGCTATCAAACACATGTATGCATATGTAAAACATAAAATGCACTTGTAACCCAACACAAACTACATCAAAAATAGTGCAAACAGCAAACAAGGATATTGTTATTCTCAAAAAAAAATCAGGGGCAGTCATTACACATTGATTCTGGATAAATTGGTCAGCCATCAACCAGGGTGGATGTCTCAACACTGTAGCCAATATTCTCCTTGAGGGTTCTCTCCTCAGGAAATTCTTGAAGTTCTCCTTTTCACAATTCCCAAATTTTTTTCGTATCCCAAAATGAACTCAATATTATTATTTTGTTCTTAAACTCCTACAGCTTTTGAAAAATAAAACAATATTTAATTCATTCCTTATGTCTACTGTTGATTTTACCAAAAAAGCATTAAAATAATCCCTTTTAAACTTTGCTCCTACTTAGTCACCGGATAAGTCACTTTAAATATTTTAATAAATACTTAAGTGAACTTATTATTTTATAATAACTTAGGCGTTTATTTCATTTCTTTCACTTGACTTTTCGGAAACACCTTGGGAATATTGTCCCAATTGACATGGAATGATGCCAAACTCTGCTACTCCAAGAACTGCGGACTCCTTGAATCATCTGATTAGCCTACAAGAACTTGATGGATAGGCTAATACTCGACAACCGACTAACTCGCAAGGGGGACATTATAGACCAATCCAAAGGTTGAAGCCTTGGGGCCCATCCATTGTATTTTAGTGTTCAGGCCTTATGTTGCTGTGGTTGGCTTTTCCTCTATCTTCCATTGAATGGCAACATTGTGTAGGAGATATGATATTGCATTTATAACTCCTTGGATGTAATCTGCCAAGGAACCAAGTGCCTTCTTGTGAATGCTTAAGGTGGCTTGAAAGCTTGCTAGAGTTCCCTCCACTAATCCAACCCTTGCTTGATATAGCATGCAATTTGTAGTGACCAAAGAAGCCAAGATATTTTGTGGGAGTAATCCCTTGATCTTTGTCATTCCCTCATTCTCATCATAGGATTCCATGGCCTTTGAAAGCTTGGAGCCACCAATGCAATAATCTTATATATAAGCGTTTATGAGAGTCATCACCATTTCTTTGTCTTGCAAAATGTCCATAGTGTTTGAGAGAAAGATGGATGCCACCATAGATTCCGTTCATTTGCCACCATAGATTCCGTTCATTTTTGAGGGAATTTTATCAACAAGTTTGGTCCAATAATCTTGACTAGAGCAGTTTAAATCAACGAAGACTCTATTATGACGATAGCCCTTCTCATACATCCCAGATTGAATCTTGCTATTTCTAGTACCTTTCGTTTGTTGGGCATGATGTATACTTTTAGATTCATAATTGTGAAGAATGCTCTTATGGTACAATTGAGGCCATTTGGAGCATTTATTTGTATTTATTCTTTCTTCAACCAACTTCCCAACCACCCCACACATGTCACAACAAAGGAATTGAACAAAGTAATTTTATTTATTTGAGAATCATCTTGTCCTTGCATTGTAGTGGTGATTATATTCTTAATTGGAAGTAATGATTAGTGCCTTGAATGACTATAGTGTTACCTTATCACTTGATATGCCAGTCACTAATGTCTATGCTTATGCTTTCACTACCCTAGTTATTGATAGCATAGTTTGCAAGCTTATGTGGTAATTCGTTGCCTTCTTTTAAGTAGTGTTGAATCTTGTATGAGTTCAAGTTAGTTTTTTGCCATACCTACTCCATTATGTTCTTAATTTTTTTAGCTTGTTGACCTTTTGTTCATAATTGCATTTCTAATGATCAATGAATCACCCTTGATTGTGATGTCCTTGATGTTGTTTGCTTTGCATATACAAAGGCCAAAAAAATGGCTTGTACTTCTACTTTATAGTTAGTTCCATTTGGTAATGACTTGGAGGTTGCCCAAACCACTCTCTTGTCACTAGCACAATTGGCCCTTAAGGCACCTACATTGATCTTAGCTATACCATTGAAGTTGAGTTTGAGCCTTTCATTTGATGGAGGGGTCCATTGAATGTTGACCCATGATTTTTTATGGTTTAATCGGCAAGACCCATGAATGAGAGGTGATTTGATGTATTTCCAATTTTTTAGGATTTCATTGCTTGAATTAGTGAAGAATTGTTTCTTTTGAGACTATTTGTGGACCCTGGTCATCATAACTTTGCTTATTTCTATTGCCAATTTGTTGATAACCAACTATTTTGAGCATATGCTTTGTCATTCAAAATCTTACGGTTCCTCTTCTTCCACAAGTACCAAATCAACATTGATGGGCATATAATCTAGAAGCAAGAAAAGGTTGAGGGCCAACTTCCAAAGAACTTCATTATGTCCTTTGGAAAAACCCTAGCCCATCCCGACATCTCATAAAGCCATAGTGAGCATCTCATTGCTAATGGGAAATTTATGAGCAAATGATTGTCTTTTTTGAGCTTCTACAATCCATCAAGAGGGCCCTACTATGTTGTACATTTTAAGTCTATCTCTTGTCGAAATTCTTTCATGTAAAAGTGCTTCCCTTGAAAAGGCATAAGTTGCTCTAACATTTCGTTATTGGCTAGTCCTCATTTTTTGGAGAGTGTAGGCCACCTCATATCCCAACTTGACAATGCAATTTCCTATTTTGGAACATGTCCATATCACTTTATTTTTCTTTTTGATTACAAAAGCCTTTCTTTTGTTAATTTATTCTTTGAATGTTTGAGTTTTGAACAGGTACCAAGACCGCATTTTGATAGATCTTTCCATTTCCATTTGGAATTTGCGTTAAAACTTATTTTGCCTAAGAAAGGTCCTCCCTTGTCTCTAAAGGAGTGTAATTGTTCCATGAGTCCTCCTAGAAGGATGCCAAGCGCCCATCTTTCTCCTCCTAGGAGACGTGATCCAATATTATGGGTGTGCATACTATCATGAAGTTCCAAATGTGTGATCCTTAGGAGGGTTAGACATTGTAAGAATTATGGTGGAACATTCTGATTCAAGATATTTCTTTTGAAGCAATTTGCTCCATTTTGAGGATGGATTGTCATACATATTCCACTCCACTTTGCCCCTAAGGCAAAATTCTATAGTTCCAAATTCCTCATTCTTGCTCGTTTGTGTATATTAAGGGTGCAAACTTTTTCCCACCTGATCAATGGTGTTCTCTTATTATCCTCTGACCCTTGCCATAGAAATTTCTTCGTAATCTTGCCTAGGTTTGTGAGAGTCTTTTTTGGAGTTTTCAAACAAGACATTAGATAGACAAGGACGAGGCTATGACAAATTTCAACATGGTGATACGTCATGCAAGAGTTAGCCACATCCATTTCTAGGACTCTAGTTTGGATCCATATGTCTCAGCAGATCCTTCCAATAGCTTGATCTCACTCTCCTTTGAAAAGGGCAATCCTAAGGTACTTCCTAGGCAGAGAGCCAATTTTAAAACCCAGCAATTGTGCTATAGCCACTTGTTTTGCCTCTTTGGGCTGGAAGAAGTATATACTTGATTTGTTGTAGTTGATCATCTGCCCTGAGGCTGCTGTGTACTTTCTTGGAGACTTTGTAGAAACCTGCTTCCTCCCTTGTAATCTTGCCATACAACATTGTGTCGTCAGTGAATTGTTGGTGAGTAAGTGGCTTAAAGCCTTTGGCAATCTGTATTCCTTTCCATATTCTTTCTTTGGCAGCTATTCTAATTGATCTTCTCAAAGCTTCAACTATGATGAGGAATGAAAAGTGGAAGTGAGGATCTCCTTGCCACAAACTCCTTGTAGGTTCAAAAAGCAATGGGGATTTCCATTGACTAGTATTGATTACCTTGGTCCTGAAATCTAGTTATAAGCCCATTCACTCTAGGAGCCATTGAAGCCTATCTTTTCCATTATTTTCTTCAGAAACCACCAATTTTCTCTACATAAGCTTTACTTATGTCTAGTTTTGCAATCATGCTTTTTAGTTTGGATTTTTCTGTTGAGTTTATGGTTTCACATGAGATTATAATGCAATCTGCTACAGATCTTTTAGGTTTTATATGTATAAATTGGTTGCTGTTTAAATGTCTATGTTTAGGAGTTTAATTATAAATCTAGTCACAGTTTTTAAAAGCATTTAGTCACTGTTATTTTTGGGCAGTTAGTAGCTGAGTTTGATATAATTTTTTTTGTAGAGATTATTTGCTGTATTTGAATGGTACAATCTGATTTATAGCCCAGCTGCATGGGATATGTTTAGTTTTCAAGGCATTTTTTATGAGTTGTATATTGGGGTTTGAAGACTATACTAATCACTCCCATCCACCATTTGTAATAAGCCATTCAAATCAGACAATTCAGTTTGATTTTATGTTGTTTAATTTCTATTGTGTGTTTGAGCCACAAGTTTGATCGTGAGTTTTTAACTAGTTGTCTGTTGTAAGTTGTCTGTTATATTAAATATTTTATGCTGCAAGTAATATTTAGTAAGTGTATTGAATGGTATTTTATGCTACAGGTAATTGTTTTCTGCCGCTGCAAGTAGATGGAATTATTAGATACCTTTCTAACAGAAGAAATCCTATTTGAGTTGGAGAGATTATCTTAGGAAGGATTGTGGAGAGCCTCATTGCAAGAAGTTTAGCCAAAATCTTGTGTAAAACATTGAGAAGCATAATAGGTCTCTAGTTCTTGATAAGAGTTTTGTCCCCACCCTTAGGAATCGATTTTATAACCTCTTTATTTATTTATTTTCCCAGGGATCCCTTATCAAGGACTTCCTTATATACTGCCACTAAATCAGAAGCAACCAGTCAAGATTGGATTTGTAAAAGTCAATAAGCAGATCATCTACACCAAGAGATTTCTCTTTTTTAAAAGAATTAACGACCCTACATATCTCATCCATAGTAATATCCTTCTCTAGGTCACTAGCATCCTCCCCGTTCAACTTCTTAGGAATGATTTTCAAGCAAAATTGTCTAGCCTCTTCACTTTCTCTACTATTAAACTCAGAAAAATAAATTTTATAGAAGCACTTGAAAGCCTTCTTTTTCTCAACAGGGTTACTTAAAAGATCGTCCTTAATGACAATAGGACTGACTAGCAAATTTTGTTTTTGAAATACTGAAGAAATATTTAGTGCCTTTATCACTCCCCTTTAACCATCTAATTGGCCCTAATCTTGCCCCCGAGTAGCAACACTTGAAGGCATCTCAACTTATGCTCGGGGGCTATCAATTCACTTTGTAAGGAAGCATTTTCAGGGTCCTTTTGCAAGAGGTCTTCAGATTTTATTGTAAACTCTTCAAGGGCTGTTTCACTTCTCTTTCTATCTAAAACTTTCTTTTTCCCTATACTACCAAGGAAGTCTTTTCAGCTAAGGGTCAACTTATTTTACAATACTATGGCCTTTAGTTATATGCTTCTCAAACATTTTGGAAGGTAGCATCTTCACATTGGGACTCTGTTTTCATATGTAATTGGTCTTTGTTCAATGTGAATACTGAGATAATCCAGATCTGAGTATGTGACAGAAATAATTTATGCTGTAAAGGAGTCTGCCTTAGTTAGTCCCCTGTTGAGTGTTTTTTCACAAAAACACTATTGGAAACAGACAAGTGGGTGTAGACCTAGGTGATGATGTGTATCGATAATGGATATAAAACAAAAACACTAGGGGCAAAGATCTATGATAAGTGGTGTGTGTTTGTGATAGAAGATAATCAAGGAGATGGAAAGGGATGATAAAAAATGACAAGCAAGAGAGTTTAGGCTTGAGATCTAAGGATGATGGCTCTAGAGGGTTTATGCAGATTTGGGGGTTTGACAAAAATTTACAGTGGGTCCACATATGGAGCAATCAAGGGAAATAGATATGGTAGCAGGAAATAGGAGAAGGAAGCTAGCAAGATTCCATAGCTTGGGCTGATCAAGAGCTTCCACAACTTCAGATCTTCAATCCTAGCTTGTTACCTTTGGTGCTCTGATGTTGTACTTGCAATTTTCCTTTGTGTTGGAGAATAGGAAACCTTGTAAGTTTTCTATTTTTGGAAAGATGAACTAATGATTGATTGGAGGAAAAGATTGGCGTATATGTGGACTTTACTAAATTTTTTAGGATTCATGTTGACAAAAACCTAGTTATGGCTAGAGCAAAAACCCTTGGGGAAAGTACGGTTAAGAAATTCAATCAGGTCATTTGCACTAGATGGGTGTAGGGAAGGTGGTGTAGATGACCCTTCAAGATACAAGATTCTTCTTTTTTGGGGTGGTTTGGGTTGTTTGTCTAAGGTTTGGGAAGGTTTCATTGTTAGCTTATGATCACTAGGGAGGCCAATAATAGGTGAAAAATGAACTAAAAATATACTAAAAAATATACACTAATTTGGAGACAAAAATGTAATGAAGAAGTTGCAGGGTATGCGATTTCTGCTATTGCATTTTACCCCCACTTTAATGGGCTGATGACACTAAATGGAAGAAGCATGCTAAAGGGAAAATTATAGTAAATATGTCATTGTATTAATGTAAAGATACACAAAAAATGATGCAAGTCTGGATATTCCTCTTGATTTGTTCTTCCATTGGAATGTACTTGTGGTTGCAATGCACTGTGTCAAAGTAACATAGTCATTGTATGGATACATGAACAAATCTATACAACATAGATGGGAATGGAAACATTATGATAAATCAGATGCTAAACATGGAAATAATACATATATGAGGAAACAAATGATAAGCATAAATAACATGGAAACATATATGGAGAACACAAACATACTACCCATACATGGAAATATGAACATGAACAATTAAAACTCCAAACACTAGGTATGATATACTTAACAAGACAATGAATACAAGATGTAAACAAGACACTAGGTAAACACATAATTTCCATTTTACACATGGCTAATGTGGCAACAAAAGGTAAGGGGAAATAGGAAGAAGGATCCAAGGGGATCATGTGATGAGAGATAGAGATGGATGGATAGATATGATGGGTCCGTATAGGAAAGGATACCTCGGTAAAGGTTGATAAGATAAGATAGGCCATGCTTGTGACGATAATGGCTTTTCAGTTACCACCCAAATGATAAGGCTAGAGTAGGCCAAAAGTAAAACTGGTTGATAATGATGATGTTTATGTGGTTACCACTTGTCTATATGTGGTTGGCACCCAAACAAGGCTAGGCTGGGCAAAATGTAAAAACTGGTAAAAGGGGGCCATGCCACCCCAAAAAAGGTAATTTGGTACAAGGGGCCACATCACCCCGAAAAACAAAAACAAAAATATAAAGGAAGAGGAGAGTTGAGAGCCTCTAGTTGCACATCTAGTTCCTTAAATTTAGTATACACATAGGTCCAATCATGAACAAAAGGGAATAAATATCATGTGGAGGAGATACAACATTGTGTGGAGAGTATGTGGCATATGTGTAAGGTGATTTAATGGTAGGAGGGATAGTAGGAAGAGGTAAATCATGGAAATGAAGTAATAAGGACTCATGCTGAGTAGATTTAGGATAAAAGATGGGTAAAAGAGACACAACATGAGGAGTGTAAAAGAAAGGGAACATTGGCTCATTAGGCAAAGTTGGTATAGTGGGTTCAACCTTAGGAGGGAAAGAGCAAGGTGATAAATCATAGGAAGGAGGTAACAAGGGAAGAATGGGTGAAGGAGGTGTAAGGTGAAATTTGCATAAACATGTTTCATGATGATGATTGGGAGGGGATGATGAGAACTCATAAGTTGTAGCCAAAGGTTCAAATGAGTGGGGTAAGAGGTGTAGGAATGAAAGAGAGCAAAGGTGGTTTAGAAGGGAGATCATGTCTATAGGCACAATTAAGTGGATCCATGTCAAGATGGGGAGACTTGGATATAGGGGAAGGATGAATGGGGAAAGAGGTATAAGGAGAAGTGTAAATGTCATATTGTAACTTAGGGCATGCAATATTAGAAAGTGTGTGGTAGAGTGATCATATGTAGTGGAGTCCTCACGGCTAATGCCATCCACAAGGGGGAGAGAAGTCTAAAAATTAGAAGTATGGTAGCAAGTAGGAGAAAGAAGAAGCTTAGGGGTGACATAATCATCACAAGGTGCATAACTACATCATCACTTAGGGAAGACTCACTAAAGGCATCAAAAAGATATATCACTGAGAGAAAATCAAGAGGCTTTGTGAGGAATTATCTAGGATGGAAGGATGAACAACAACAATAGGAGGGAGGAATTATGCTTACCATTTAGCTGTGCATTTGTGATTTATGTAGAATGTGACATGAAAGGACATAAGAGTTTATAAGTTATTAGGATATGTGTCAAGGAAACAAGTTAAGGTAGGATAATGGAAAAGGTTGGCCAAGATTTGATCAATGTGTTGACACTAATTCTTGTCATGGTCTCTTGTGCCTTTTGGCTTCATTAAATGCCCCTTTGCTAATAATTAATCAAAGATAATTAAGTTAGGGTTTTATCCTTGTGCGGACACTATGTTTTGTTGTGTTCTTATGTACATATCCCAGCCTTTTGTCAAGTATTTCCTTGGCACAAAGATATAAGATGGTATGCAATAGTGCATTTGGCAAGCTGAATTTACTCTATTGGTCCTTAGGACTAATTGGTGAGATCATGATGGATGTCTATGTGTTCTTAAATTAATGAAGGGTGGCCATGTGTCTCAAGGTGGTGGATTTGTGGTGGGTAAGTAGGGACTAAAATTCAAGAAATTTATTAGAAGAATAGTTATTTTTTAGATGTTCTACGTGAAATTTGGCGAGATTGATGTTTTCTTGATAGTTCTATGGCCATGATTAAACACAAAGGAGGCAAAAAAATTATTGCCATGAGAAGAAGTTCTTCTAGTGGTCAAATGGAGGGGAATAATGTCCGAGGTGTATTTGGAGGAAAATTTGATCTCATTTCTCATGTCTTGTGAATTGGGATGGCTAAGAATTCTATGTGCGATAAGATAGAGCACTCTTCTTTTGCCTAGGATATGAACTTAATTTGGATCCCTATCTCAAATATTATGTAGTTACCCAGTGTGGTGTTCTATGCCAATTGAGATTTTATTTTTTGCAAACTTGGATTAATTGCATATTAGAAAGTGAATTTTCCCTAGGAAATCTAGGGGGGCAAAGCTGCATTGGAATGTATTTTGCTGTATTGGCATAAGGGTTTGATTTGATTGATGTTATAGGGGTAAAAATTCTTTTGATTGGGTGTATTGTTGGGCTTATCATGAATTCAATGCTTGAACATGGTATTTGAAGCAAGTTGAGACCCAATTTGATAATCAAACACATAGAATTAGAACAAGTGTCAACATCCCAAGCTTTCTAGGGTGGCATTGGCTGGATATGTATGTAACTTCATTCAATGAAGCAAGGGCTAGTCAAATTAGTATTGTTGGAGAGTTTTTATTTGTTTGTTATTTCAGTTCCAAGTGTAATCTAGGGTGTCAAACATGAATGTCTTACCTTGTTCTCCGAGTATTTTCGAGTGTTGTAAGCCTTTGAGAAGGTTCGTCAATGCAAAAATCTCTTCATAGCCCAGGTGTCTCCATGGTTTTATATGATATTTTAGGGAAATTGTTTCTTATCCTTGGTGTTATAGTTGCTAAGACAAATGTGGTATATGATTAGTTAGTCTTTGCAAAGATTATGGAACTACCTCAAATATTTTGGGGATTCTTTTCATTATATTATATGGATATCTTTGTTTATTTGTGGATTGTTTATTTAGACCTGGTATGAATGTTTCAGGTTGAGTTAACCATATATTTGATGAGTATACAGCCAAACTTATGGGATTTAAGCACACACCTAGTTCTTATTGTATTCTTGACTCACCTAAGGCAAGTAGGCCCAAGATTTACACACTTGTTTGTATCCAAATGCCAAGTTTGAGTGTTACCCATAGGATCAAGAAACCAATCTTACTAGCTCTTCCACCCACCTAAAATCAATTAAAATGCATATTTCTTTTACATTTTCATTATCCTAGTAGTCTTGCTAGTTTGCATAGCTTGTTGTTTTGAGATCTTGTAGAACCTTATGAGAGCTAATGTTTGAAGTCATTTTTGGAGGGTTTTGTATTGCTATTTCTAGTCACAACCATATATGTTGTATGAGCTTGAGTTCCATATAACTTTGGGGAAAGGAGTTTCTTTTTAGATCTTTGGTTGCATATATGGTTTGTTCAATGTGCTTAAAGGAGGTTTCTTGATTTCACATTAGTAAACCAATGTAGTTATTAATTAGTGACAAATATTTGGGGAAATCCTACACAAAGGGTATAGTATTCTAAGAGAGCAATTGTATTGCTTTCATTTCTCTTTAATTGTCCTATCAAAACCTCTAGGAATATGCTTCTAGATCTTGTAGAGTCTAAAGTGAAGAAGAACCACCCTCTCTTGTCAATTGAGCCTTCACTACCTATAGTTTGATCATAAGTTTATCTCACTATTTTGGATCGATAAGATCCCTTGGTCTATGTCTTGAGTTTCATCTCTTAGGATTGTGGATGTTTAGTTTCGAGTGTTGACACTATGGAAAGAGCAAAGGAGCGTAAATCAAGGAAATCCAAAATATGATCAAGGACAAAAGGGTGGCTAGATAAAAGTTGATAGGAGAAAGTGGCATCAAGAAGGATTCATGGATAGAGGTGAGGGATATAAGAGAGTCCATGGTATGAGATAAGGACAACCAATGGTGGTAGGGAATAATAGAGTAGGTGGTGGGAATAGGTAATATGGAGAATAGGGTGTAGGGAGGGTTGTGTCAAAGAAAAGTGGTCTTGTGAAGGATTAAAGGAGTACAGCGAAGGGTGTGACAAGGAAGGGTTTGATGGTTGGAGAAAGAAAAGTGTTGTAAAAGTTTGGGATAGTGTTGCAAGATAAGGAATGATAAGGATAGTGTGAAAATGGGAAGATTAGGTGTTGGAAATGAGAATGAGGTTGTTGGGGTAAGATAAAGGAGTTGTAAAGATGTGGTGGGGTGGGCGTGCTAGAGGGAAGGAAGAACTAGGTTAATAGTGATGGAAAGAGGTCTTGGGAACAGGGAAAGTGGTGTCGGGTCAAGATAGGGGCTAGGGAAAACTAGGGAGATAGTATACTAGGTGTGAGAAACAAGTGGGTATGGGTTGGAGTTATAGAATGAGGTTTTGGGAAGAGGCACAAAGTGGGTTGAAAGGGAAAGACAAGGTATATAAATCAGATCTGAAGATTATAAATAGAAGAATGGTCACAAGTAGGTGATATGGTTTTGAAAAGGTGAAAATTGAAAGAGGGTGAAAAAATGAACAGAAAATTCAAAGGAAAGGTTTAGGTTACTGGTTTGCATGCAAAATAAATTAGAAAGTGGGAATGTAGGAATGTCGGGTCACCAGATGAAAGGAAAGAAAAATGGTTTCTATCCTTTAAATTAGTGTAAGATAGTTATTTCTTTCTAATGCACCTATTGGTTTTAAATCAAACATTTATCAAAAACTCAGCCCTAAAATGATCAAAATCTGATTGACAAATAATAAGTACAAGGAGCTTGGAAATGGAACATAGAAGATGAAATGCTTATTGAAATGGAATGAGGAAAAATGGCACACACTTGATATAAAGTGATTCTGAGACTCTGAATGAGCTCCAAAGGACCAAAACTTCTTGTTTGGTAAATCTAGAAGCTGTAAGATCAAATTTGTGGATAAATAGTGGGGCTACTGCACTAGGAGGCATTGATAATCCTAGGGGTGGAGCTGTAGTGCTAGAGGGGTTTATAAGAGCTTAAAGGGCATAAATAATATTTTGGTAGAAACTTCTCGAACTTTATGAGATATTGTATCTTCACCTTGGGACCTTGTTTTCACTTGCACTTACTTTGTTCACTATGAGTTCTGATATAATCTAGATCTGAGTGTGGGATAGGAAAAATTGGTTGTGCTAGAAAGGAAGCTGCCTTAGTCAATCTCTGTTGAGTGTTTTTCAACTTTCCACAAAAACACTAATTGGAAATATGCAAGAGCATGCACATCTTGGTGATGATGTGGAACAATGATGGATACAAAACAAAAACCCTAGGGGTCAAGATCTTGTTAGGATATTATATTCTTCCTTTGTATAATGGTCAATTATTGCTACAGTAGTTAGTAGTTGAGGTAGTTAGACATCTTAAATGTCTACAGTCATCTACCTCCTCTTTATATTGTAACCTACTCTCTTTGTTAATTCAAACAATTTCTAGCCCAAAATTGTTTCATGGTATCAGAGCAGTTTTGAGCCTATCTCCCTCACTGGAGGGCTCAGGATCTTGGGAGGGCAAAGTTTTTCTATAATTCGTGGAAAAAGTTAAAGTTTTTTTTCACGTGAGGAAATCATCAACATGATTCGTGAGCTTGTCTAGAGTCGTTTTTCTGTGCATGCATTTTTTGGTGTTTCCTGGCAGTTTTTTTTTTCATGATAAAAAATCGCGTTTTTCTGCTGGGCGTCATTCTTCCGGCTGTGATTTCTCTTGGCGGTGCGACCTCTGTTTCTGTTTGCACACGACCGGCGATTTCTGTAAGTTCGCGTTTCCTGTGCGTTATCTTTCTGGCCGCGTCTTCTTCTAGTTGCTGCGCGAGACTTTTTGAACACGTTTGGCAGCGTTTTTGGGCTCGAGATTTTTGTCTCCTAGCGCGATTTCTCTAAACTCCTGGTTGCGCGTGTTCTTCCTTGGCTGCGTTTTTTCGTGCCTTCTTGTCTTGTTTCTTGGGCGCGAACTTGTTCTTTGAGTGGCGACGAAGGAAGAAGAACAGGTCGTGTGAGCTTCTGGCTGCATTTTTTAAAGGGGATTTGTGGCGCAATTTTCATTCATTCTGAGTGTCGTTTTTTCCTTCCATACAGCCCGCGCGACCTCTGGTTTTGATCTAGAAAAAGGCATTTTGTGACCTAGAAAATCTGCGTTTTTTTAACAGGATTTGAAGACGTTTTCTTAGTTTCTTGTGGATGCCTAGGGTTTGGCTGCAGATTTTCAGACATTTATGCAAATTTTGAAGCTCTCATGGCCGCCTAGGGCTTCTGGAAATTTCGTCTAGGGTTTTGACCCTCTATTTCTAGGTGATTTTTTTTTTTGATTGCAGATTCCTTCTGGGTTTTTTGAGATATCAATTGGGTTGGTCTCCATTTTTTCTGGGTGCATCGTTTTCCGTGCCTCGAATTTTGTGCCTATAGATTTGCACTGTTTTCTGTGCCTGAACCTGCTTCAGTGTATTGAAACTCGTGCCTCAGGTTTTGTGCATCAACCTCTTCTCAGTACCTCGTTTTTTGTGCCTCGAAAAGCGTGAAGATGGCCAGTTTGAACAACATTATGTTGGAGGGCAGTTAGCGATTCAATGACAAACATCTGTATGGGTTTTAAAGTTTTTTCCCTTAAAAAATCTGTAATTTGGGAGGGTTTTAAAGTTTTTTCCTTTAAAAAATTTGTAATCTAGGAGGGTTTATAATTTTTTCCTCAAAAATTAAGAGTTTTTCCTCTATACCCTAGTCGGGGTTTCTGTTGTTCGGGAGGGCTCTTTGGTATTTGGTTTTTACCGTTTTTTCCGAAAAAAAGGATGATTTGTAATCTTGGGTTTGGCGATTTTTCCTTAAAAATCGTGGTTTGTTACAATATGTTTTGGTCGCACTTGAAGTTGCTGAGGTGAACATCTGCACAACTAGCTTCTTGCAGTCAGTTCTCGGGTGTCGTGCTCATCTGCAAACGTTTCGATGGTTTGCCGATTTATCCTCAAAATCGTGGCCGTCGTTCTCGGTGTGTCTCTGGTTTCAGGGAAGGACAACTTTGTTATCCAACATCAGGTTGGACGTTTTGTGATGACTTCTGGTCAACAGTTCTGCAGTTTCTAGGAGGGTTGGTGGCAGACTCATCTCGGTGGCAGAGTCAGTGGCAGGCTCTTGTCTCTTGTTGCAGAGCATTCTAAAGAAGGGGGCAACCTTCTTTGTTTTTTTCTGGACGTTTTTTGGTTCTCTTGGTCATTCACATTCTGCAGATCCCGGGAGGGTCTCCGTAGCAGCAGAGTGTTCTGAAGAATTTGTGACCAAACAACCTGCAGTGTTTTCTGTAGCCTAGTTAGTAGATTGACCATTAAGGGAGGGTGTTAGAATATTATATTCTTACTTTGTATAATGGTCAATTATTGCTACAGTAGTTAGTAGTTGAGGTAGTTAGACATCTTAAATGTCTACAGTCATCTACCTCCTCTTTATATTGTAACCTACTCTCTTTGTTAATTCAAGCAATTTCTAGCCCAAAATTGTTTCAGATCTATGACAAGTGGTGTGTGCTTGTGATGGAGGATAATGAAGGAGATGGAAATGGGCGATCACAAGTGACAAATAAAAGGGAAAAAGGCTTTAGATCTAAGGGTGATGACTCTAGAATGCAGATTTGGGGTTTGACAAAGGTTTCCAATGGATTCACAAATGAAGAAATCAAGGGAAATAGATAGGGTAGCATTAAAAAAGAAAAGGGAACTAGCAAGATTCCATAGCTTGGGTTGATGAAGAATCTTCAATCCTAGCTGGCCTTGGTGCTCTAATGTTGTACCTCCTATTTATTTGTGTTGGACAAGTGGAGAGCTACTAAGTTATATTTTTGGATTGACATGACCTAATGATGGATTGGATGAAAGAATTGGCTTATATATGGACTTATACTAAAGTTTTAGAGTATGTGCCTATAAAAACCTAGATAGGGCTAGGGTATAAATACTCAAAGAAAGTTTGATTAAGAAATTCAACAAGGTCATTTGTGCTATATAGGGGGTGGGGAGGATGGTGTGGATGACCTTAAAGATACAAAAATTTGCCTTTCGAGGTGTGTTTGTTTAAGGTCTACGAAGGTTGCATTATTAGCCTGTGATCATGGAGGATGCCAAAAAGAGGTGTAAAATGGACTAAAAATGTATTTGGAAATGGATGCCAAAATGGAGACAAAAATGTAAAGAAGTTGCAAGGTATGCAATTTTCGTTATGACAATATAGTGAGATCTACATTTGAGGCTGGGTTTTTTAATTTTTAACCTAAAAGGAGTTCCCAAGATACATCTTACGTCAGTCTTTGTTTGCTATTTGTTCTTGTTATTTCTTACATTGTATTTTCGATTCGTATGTTTGATTTCTGATTTAGAACAGTGATATTCAATCCTATTGTATGTTTCGAATTGAAGTAGAAATAGTGTAAAATCAATAGCTATTCCTGCATTAGCAGTTGATGATGCTGATGCTAGATATTTTTATGCCCAATTTTCTCTCTTTACTTTTTGGGGTGAAGCCCTCAAGGGTGAACACTGGGATTGATTGTTGCATCTTTTGGTTGATACAGCTCAGCTTTAATTGTTAGCAGATGAGTTAGATGTGGAAGAGCAGATATTCTTTTTTTATCATGGTTCCTTTGCCTTCTATATCACCAATAACATATATACTTACATAGATTGAGTTAAACAAAGATGAGAGACATCATTCATATCTTTAGAGAGTGTCAAGTATAGAACGTTCAGATAAATAAAATTATGTTACAATTCTATATATGTCAGTGTTTCTCCAAGTTTCTGTGATAAGGAGTTGCAGGTACATGAGATACAGTTTTGGGTCAGAAAAAAATTTCTTGACTTTTGGGGATGGTATGGGGAGGGCTATTAAAGTAATTTAAACAAACTGAAAGCAGTTAAAATTTTAAAGGTAAATACAATGCACTGAATTTGTGATGACAATCCTCCCCATTTTAGCTTTTAAGTCTTGAGCAAATTTTTCCTCAAGACTACTGATTTTACTTTTAAGCACCAAATGGAGCAAGCTGACAAGTCCTGCAGCCCCTGGGAGGTCTAGAGCATTGGGGATGTCAGGGACGTCACTTGGATGCTTGTGGATGCGTCCCTGTGGAACAGTAGTATACGTCCTTTGGATCTATGGATGAATTTAGGGGTTTTCTTATTGATAATTTGCTTTTACATATCCGACATTTGAATTCTAGCTATTGAGAGTGATGTCTGCTAATCATCTCCTGGGATCCGAATCAGATATTCTATTAGTGGCCTACTGAGTTGTTAGAATATAGATAGCTCAGTAAAAGATGTCTCTTAGATATATTGCTTATCATCTGGGATTTGATAACACTATTTGTTTTTGTTTTACATGTTGAACAGTCTCTCTATGCCTCTCTTCTTGACATGTCCACGAATCTACTAAGTAATGTTTAAAGATAAGACTTGGATTTGGAAGAGAACTATAAAGTTATAATCTACTGAAGATTTACAAAATAGAGGAGGCCTTTACCTTCTCCAATCCCTTCTCTGTCTCTTACAGCTCCCATTACTTGAGTTTCCATATGAGTGCAATTGCCAGGGATGATGTACTGAGGTTTTTGCAGCAACATGAAAAGAGATAGCCATACAATCTACTTTCCAAACAAACATGTAAATTGATGCTATCAGTGGGAAGAAATAGCTCTAAAATCAAATCCAGAAGCAGCAAAATTAATTACATATGGATTGTGGAAATCTAATTACATTGAGTTCAACTTCTATTTGGGGGATTCATTTTTGGCTTAATTGAGAAAGTAGTTGAACAGAGGCTATGTAATACAAAGCAGAAGTCTCTGATCTGAGGTTCATTGAATCATACCCATAGTGAAAAATGTTCAGGGAATGGCTATACACAAGTTGCAAACTATCAAGCCCTGTGAACATGTTGATTCTGAGAGGTTACTTTCAGAGCTGCTCCCCACAAAATTTGAAAAGCATCTGTTTCTCAAAGAGGGCAGTGAGTCAAACTTTCAAGGAACAAATAGGGTATTCTTTGAAACATAGCATTTCTTTCCACAGATCTAGTATTTGCATTATTTTATCTCGTACCAAATCAGTTTTAGGAGGAAGCCTCACTCAACATTGGAGATGCATGCCAGCAGATTATATAACTTCCTCAAATGTAGCTCTTCACCAAATTGTTCTGAAATACATAAGGATTTGTCTTGATACAAACTAGCACTGTTACCAGACAGAGATTGACTAGAACAAGCTGGGATGACATGAGAGGGGCCAATTGATTATGAGAACATCCCATTTATCTATAGAATTTTCTGTCAATACAGATATTTTGCATGATAACTGCCCCTAGGCCTTTTCTTAATGCATCCCACTCCACTGAATGGTTACAAGAAGTCTGGAAGTGCAAGTATGAGGGGGCAATTGAGTATTTTGTTTTTGTTTTTAATTGTTTGAAAGGTGGCTTCTATTGCCTCTATTTGTTTTTAATTGTTTGGAAGTGCAAGATTTGAGAGTGATGATGCTACAATGTTTGGAAAACCCTTGACAATTTTCGGATAGAAATTGCGTAGCTCTTTAAATGAAAATCTCCTAAATTTAATCACATTTTGAGTTTCTTGTTAAGGATAGCTTGAATCTTAGTGGGATTACATTTAATTTACTCATTAATAACATTTCTCAAGTACAAGGACTCACTCTTAAAAAAATTACTTTCTGATTCGTTGGCAAACTAAAATTTAGCTGCAACAAGTCATATTCTTTCGAGTCACCAGTTTTTCACCCCATCATTAATAGTTTGTCCAAAGCACACAATTTCACTCTTCAGAAAATTAAATTTTAATTCTTTTGGAAATAAAGAATTTATCTGCAAGAGTTTTAAAACAACTCTCGAGTGGTTGAAATGAATCTTCTGAGTTCTGCTTCAAGCAACAATATTTTTAATGATACTGTAATAAGCTTTTTTAAATAGAACTTAAAATGTTTGGTTCATTTTAACTTCAAATGTGTCCTCAGTTAGCCCAAAAAGCATAATTAAAAATTCATACTGGCCATAAGGAGCTGGATTTTTTTCCTTGAATTACTCACTTTCCTCACCCTTATTTAATGTCACACAAATTGCTAATCAGTTCTTTTAAATACTGTTGAGGTCCACATGCAAAGAGTAGTTTCACCTAGGTGTGGAACTTGATATCTCTTCTTAATGGAACTCTTATTCAATTGTTGGTATTCAATGCACAGATAGGATGTATTGTTCTTCTACCTTCTTAAAGCCCTTGAAGGTCTTTGTCACACTTAAATCATGTTGATTCTTCCATGGGCCTTGCACTGGTGTCCCTAAGACGAAGCATTGTTGTGACCAAAAGAAGGTCCTTTTGAGTGTACCAATTCTTGGGCCACCTTTCAAGGCACAATAAATCAAACTTATACTTGTATTCAAGGAAGTTCTGTGGCAGGATTATCCTCCAAAATTAATCCAACAACAAATGGAGAGGCAAAAACTCCAAGCTATGCCAAATCATAAGCATCTCTTGTTGCTATGCTGGAAATCAAAAGGAAGAATAGTCTAACCTATCTTGAGTTATCTTTTTCATGAGCAGCTGATTCTTAATCAAGAATTCAATTTCTGATTTTCAGTTATCCATTGCAGAAGGCACACATGAAGCAAGGCAGTGGCTCTGATACCATAATTGTAAGTCCAATTTTATACCTTACTATAGCTTTTTATAATTTGTATAGCAGAAACCCTAGTTATGAAAAAAACCTAAATCCAAACTGAGTAGAATATTGAATTTTGATTGCTCATTGGAAAAAACTCTTTATTTTTTTGTTTAAATACCAGAAGAGTATAGTCTATATGAAAGATCTAATTGTTTGTAACTTTGTACAACAAAGAAGACAATATCCAGATTGCTTAAAAATGCAAAACAAACAAAACTATATTATTATTAAAATGGCAGTTAAGGAGGTTGGCTGGAGAACATTTTTGAGAAGAAGTGGTCACCAACTCAAGCCAACAGGTTTCCAAGAGCAGTATTGTTGCTGCACTTGGCCAGGATATAGTTTCTGAAAAATGACACACTTAGCCCATTCCAACCAAGAATATGCCTCACTCTAACGGTGAAGAGCCCATTTTACTTAGCTAATTTTCCCACTTCAGTTCGGTGTGCTATAACTAGACTTTGCATAAAACTGCATTAAGCAACAAGACTGTTCAACTGATTGACAGAACCATAAAAGCTGAAAAGCAAAAGATACAACAACTAGCCAAACTGAAAATTCCTATAAGTTGCACACAAAATACCATTACTAATACTGATGTGGTTAACAGCTATCTTTGAGTATTCTTAGAAGGATTCTCTCCTCAACTTTGATGGAGAAGAAACTGGGTTATTTTCCAAGCATTGTTGAGGTTGGTAGAATTTTACTTTGATTGCGTGTATTAAATTAAGATGAAAAATTCCATCGATTGTTCTTTATTTAAGAGGAATAATACTAGAGTGGTGGAATAGCAATGAAATGGCAATAAAAGCAAAAGATAAGGACTCTGTATACATAGGGGATGCACTAAGAAGTGAAATGATCAATAGTCTTTCACCTCCAAATGATATTTTTTTTTGTAACCCTCCAATGATTAAGAGGACAAGAAAATAAAGGTGCTCATTGAAATGAAATATTTCTTACAATTTGTTTATCTTATACTTGATACTAGTTCCCAATTTTTACATTGAAGTCGATTTTGTCTTCTGCATAGTTTACTTTGTTGATTTGGCTCTACCAAATTCTGAGTGGGGGCAGTCTGGTGGGACTCTCTCTCTCTCTCTCTCGCGCGCGCGCGCACGTACATGACATGCTTCTTAAGTGATGCTGTAACGGTACTATAATATCAACATCTCATATGTACATCTTTTGTATTTGACCTGTAATTGGTTTAATATCATCTTTAGTTAGCAAGAAACAATGATCTTTCAAAGATTGCGCAGGTGGATAAAAAGGAAAAGAACAAACACTGATAACTCAATAGAAATTTCATCCATGTATGTTTGCTTTTTTTCCTATAAAAATTGACCTTTTAAAAAATATCAAAATATCTGTAGAGGTGTTTAGAAACAGGGGATATAATCAATTAGCTAGGCTAGCAAATTAATGAGATTTTATTTATTGTATAAGTTTTATTAACTTTTTATAATTGAATATCATTGGGTGCACAAGTGAAAACAGAGCTGATAACTGAGGTATGCATTCTTCTTAGGTAAAATGGCGAATGAAGGGAAGAGATCCTATCAAGGAAGCGGAATTTGAGGAAGTTGCACAAGAAATACTTCTGAAGGAGGGCGATGTTTCTAGCATTTCTGGATCTGATGAAGACTCAGATGAGCTGATAAGTAGTGATGGTCGGCCTCAAAATGAGTCTGGGAGTGGAATTGCAACTATGAAGAGCCAGATTCCAATATCTCTACAATCAGGAGAAACTGTTTTGCTTTGGAGGAGTTTGTGTATAGGTGACAGAGAGGATGTACTTGAAGACAGGAGTTCTATGGTTAAGGACGATGATGCTAAAAGTTTGCATGTAACTGATGAGGAGCTTGTTAGGAGGTTGCAGTCTTTGGTTCAAGAATCTAGAGATAGGAAAAACTTTAGGGTTGTATTGCTTGCAAGTGGGGGACATTTTGCTGGTTGTGTTTTTGATGGAAACAATATTGTTGCTCATAAAACATACCACAGGTATGGGAACCTTTATAATTTTGGAAAGTTAGTTTGTATATTTTCTTGCACTGTTCAATTGCTTGACACAAGAAGTTGGTGCTAAGTTTTAGAAATATTATTGGTACTTTATCGTGGTGTCTGTTTGTTTCTTGAAATTTTTTTTACTCTAAGTTAACAAAAGTATAGTGGTATTTGTTAGCATTTTAATGTCTTTTGGAAGACAACTGAAATCGGAACAGTATGTGAGGGGAAACCTCTTTTCAAATTATAAGGGGAAGATTCCAAAAATTGAAACTAATCCTAGACACAAATCTATAGACAAAATATACAATTACTAACAGTATTTACAATATTTTTATGAGGTTTTGCAATAATAAAATAATGGAAAAATTTCTGTATTGGTCATATTTTGTACTGCAGTGGTCTATGATTTATAATCTTGATACTATTGATGCTCTCTGAGCTATATTTCTATATTTTTTCCAATATAAAAAAAATATCTGATTCGCTTGAGCTATATCTGTATATCTTTTCCATTATAAAAAATATATTCCTATAGGTTTTGCAATAATGAAATAATCAAGTGGCATCTTCTCTATGTTTTAGCCTTGGGTACGAGCACAAAAACTGAACAATTCTTGCTTCATGAGTGAACAGTTCTTGCTTCATGAGTTTCTTTAAGAATAAAAATGGCTAATCCTAAATGCAACAATAGCACCTTCCTACTGTCTAAAAGTAGGAACTGGTAATTTAGTGCATACAATATTTTAAAGAAAAGATAACTTCAACAAACAACACATGATCCCAACAATTGAATGGCTGAGTTGTATACAAAGCTTCAACCTAGGTAGATGAATAACATCAATAAAAAGATTGAAGCTATTATCCACATTAAATTTAATTAATAAAATAAAAAATACAGACTCAGGACAACTATATTGAACAATAGTTTCAGCAGTAGAGGCATAACATCAACTATCATTACGAAAACTTGTGCTCCAAGAACTTATTTATAAGGTTACAAAAACCTAAATTCTGGGATTTAGGATAATAACTAATTTATCCCAAAAATCATTCTTAAAAAAAACGCCTGAAACTAGTGAAAGGGAAAAATGCACTTTAAAACATAAACTACCCTATAAAAAGCTGAAAAGAAAACCTATCTAAAACACCCTAAAAAAAAACTGAAAAAAAACTATCTAAAGCACCCTAAAAAGAGGTCCCCCGACCTTTTTGTCCAAAAATAGAATATCCAAAAAAGTAATCGCTAAAAATAGCAATGGCTAAAATAACTCAATGGATGAGTCTTCTTAGTGATTTTGATATAGCTTTTTCATTGTGAAACATGACTCTTTTGAACAATCTTGAAACCCTAGCCCCAATTCATTGATGACTCCACCATCACCAAACCTTAGCTTAAAACTTCACAAAATCCTTGTAAATCTGAATTGTCCTTAAAATTCTTAATTACAAAAAGATTTGCAATAAATTACTTCAAACTCTTGGTGGCTAGGATAACCATGGATTGTAGATTTTCATATCCACAAAACCCTAATGTTGAAAAGCTTCATAAAACCTTGATAGTAGTGTGAAAATATACTCTTGAAACCTTAGGATTTGCAATATTAGGACCAAACACTTTCACATAACACTCAAAACCCGAAACATGCTCTTAATAAACATTGAAAAATCTTATTGAAAGTTGATGACGAATTGATCAAAATAGATGCACACAAATATGATGCTCTTGCTTTTAATTTTTTATTATTGTTTCATGTTCAAAATAGGCTAGGACGGCTTCTAAGGGGTCTTTGCCAATTGAAGTTCAACAAATAGTTGCTAGGAGCGCTCTAGATGGATGTTTTCCACTTGAACTTGGGTTTAAATTCGTTTCAAGCACTTTTCATGAGTCTTGACCACTCAAACATAGGCAAAGTTGGTATAGGCACCCTCCACACTTGAATTGCCACATGACATAAAACATTTGAGGAGCACTTTTAATGGGTCGTCACCATTTACCTAGGTTGAACTAGTCAAAGAGTGCTTTTGGATATGTCCTGTCACTTGAAATATGTTTTTTGGATATGCAAGGAATAAACGAGAATAACTTACAGAACATAACACTGTACTAGAATATAATGCATAAACTCATCACATTTGTCTTTATTGATCGAACACATGCCAATACATTATAACATGAATACTCATAGCAACCGTACCAATTGATTACAAGACTTCGAATACATATAGTGCATCGACGGTGGTTGAAGACCAACTGTCGTGTCCCTTCATAACATTAATTGTTCCATTGGGAACTAATTCTCGAACCACTAACTAATACGACAACATCTCAAGACAAATATATAAAATATTAAACTAAGTCTTATTTATTACTCGCGACCGACTAAGTACACTTTCGGCCGGCTACATCATCCCCCCATAAAGTAGTCGTCTTCAAGACGACTGAAAACCAAAAACAGGCTGGCCAAGTCTTTGTCTTTTTCATTTAGCTAACTCTCCCTCTCCATTGCCATACGTTGTGCATCCTCTAGCTGTGTGTCCCTCTCCGCCAACTACCTATCCCTCTTGCTTAGGACTGCATTCTTCTCAGCCATCATCCGGTCCTTTTCTGCCAATTGCCCCTTGAGAGTGGCAACTCTCGTCCGCTCAACAACCATCACCTGAGCCAACTGAGCCAACACTTTGTTCCTCTCAGCCAGTACTTGATCCTCCTCCGCTAACTCTTGCTTGGTAGTCTTGGTCGACTTCATAAATGCCAAGATTCTCTCGGCCTCATGAACCGCTAAGGAATCATGTCCCATGTCCAACTATGATGGTATTGTGCGTGCTGTAGGGCTAGGTGAACTGACTGTGGTACTGGTGACTTTGGTCGTGAGGGTGGCACTGGGATTTGGTAATTCAATTGAATTTGATGGGGGTCTGGGGGCAATGACCCTCGTGGGGGTCTAGGGGTGGTGCCCCTAGCGGGGTCGAGGGGCAGTGTCCCCAGCGGGGTCGAGGACCAATTTAAGACTTCCGAAATCACATTGAACTGCATTGCATGCATATTTTCATCAATTTTCAATAGGTTCCAAATATTGTTGATGAAGCCCAAAATTAGAGATTTCGACGTGTTTGATCTTGCTCCCTTTGCCACTTTTTCCCTTCTTGGTAGTACGATCCTTCCCTTGGCACCTACGTTCTTATTTCCTTGGTCCGTACGTGATGCAATTACTATTTGTACAACTTGTTCACTTCTCCTTGGTCGTATGGTACCTTGCTCGACTTTAGATGATTTAATTTTTTCCTCTCCAGGTGGAATGCTCATGCCAATACCACTATTTTGTATGGCCCGCACCTTAATGATTCGTACGGCCTTTTGATTCACTAGCTCGTACGAAAAACATATTATTTTGTACAGATCTCTCGTCTTGCACTCGTACAGACTTTTTTATCTTGAATCTTTGTACAACATTCTTTGCTTCACCAATTCGTACAACCTTTCTTGCTCCACCAACTCACATGGCCTTTTCAATTTGTTCGAATGCGCTCTTCTGTTCCTTCCCTCGTATGAACTTTTGGGTGGTTTGTACGAACTTTTTGTTCCGCCCTTGTTCACTTCCTTTTATTTTTAAAACTTGTGAGATCGCCTTTTTCTTGCCTCGTAGGATTCCTGAATACCTCGTACGAACCTTCCACCTTGCACTCATACGACTTTTGTGATTTTAGAAAGTCGTACGACTTATGATTTTAAACATTTGTACGACTTTTATGCTCTCCCCAAGTCATACAGCCCCTATTTGTAATTTTGGCATGTGCACTTAAGCCTTTTCCCACTCGTACTGATGCATTTGTTACTCGTACAAACTTTCCTCTTTGGCGTGTAATCTTGGTTTTTTTAATGGTCTGTACGACCTTTATTCTAAGGATGTCTTTTATTTTTATTTTCTTCATTTTGAATTTTTTAGTCTCCGTTCCCGTTCCCTTTAATTTTTAATTTTGGTCTTTTATTTTTATTTTCTTCATTTTGAATTTTTTAGTCTCCGTCCCCTTTAATTTTTTATTTATTTTTGTCTCCTTTTTCTGTCTTCTTGTCTTCCTTTTCCCTTTCTTTGTCTCTTTTTTCTCTCTTCATCTTCTTTTTCTCTTTCTTCGTCTCTTTTTTCTCTCTCTTCGTCTCCTTTCTTTTTTTTTCTAATTTTTCAATTTTCTCATTTTTCATTTTTTCTCTCCTCATTTTTTGAATTTTTGAATTCTTCTACTTTATTTTCTTCATTTTTTCCAACTTCCAATTTTCCCTTCATTTTTTCAATTTTTTCATTTTTTATCTCCAATACAATTTCTTCACCTCGTACTTGTTTGGACTTGTGGGTTGGTGTATTGTTCAATTATGATAATCTTTCTTTGTACTCTCTGTACTCGATCGAAAATGTTTGGTTGTACTCTCTGTACTCGATCGAAAATGTTTGGTTGTACTCTTTGTACTCGGTCGGAAATGTCTTCCTGGACATGCCCTTCTCTTTTTCCTAAATTTCTCCAATTTGTAGCATGTTACACTCTTGGTGGAACACCTCATAGTCCTCCATTTGCCGGTGAAATAGCTCGTTCAGTGAGCTTGTCTCGTCCTCCGAGCAACTCTCAAGTTCAAGTACGCCATCAATGTTTGCTACCATCGCCTACCTTCCTTCGTCCGTGTTTGACTCTCCCCCGTCAGATTTGGATCCGGAGGATGCCAACTCTTCGCTGATGACTTAGTTCTTCAATTCAATGATGTACTTCCGCTTGTTGCTCTCAATCGAGAGTGTGTTCCTCTTCCAATTATGATCCGCCTTGGCGGAAATTAACCATCCTCGTCCTAGCAGTGCGTTGTACGCCTTCTTTTGCAGTGGGATGATGACAAAGTTCAATAGGAATTGTTGCATGTCGATCAAGACTTTTTGTGCCATCAATGTTCCCAATGGCTTGATACCGTGTTGGTCGGCACCCACTAATTGAAATGTTGGTGGCCAGAGTGTAGGCTTCCTGAGACTCTTCCATGTGTCTTCGGGTACTATATTGACTCCCGATCCTCCATCGACGATAGTGTTTGTCAAAACTTTCCCTCCGATCTCCATTTGTATGACCGCTAGTATCTTCTTGATGTTTGTCGTCAGTTGCATTGGGTCAATGGTTTGTTCATTGTACGGTGGTGGTTCTGGTATTAATTCCTTCCTTCAGCCTTCTTGTTGCTGACGTTGGTCATTACTAGCAACGTTCGTGATCGCCAGTCCCAACTACAGCATAGTCTGGAGAAGGTCAGTCACC
This sequence comes from Sequoiadendron giganteum, assembly GCA_007115665.2. Lineage (NCBI taxonomy): Eukaryota > Viridiplantae > Streptophyta > Pinopsida > Cupressales > Cupressaceae > Sequoiadendron > Sequoiadendron giganteum. The sequence continues at coordinate 35,294,663 of CM021108.1, forward strand.
TTTATGGGTATGGTGGTTTGCGGTACCTGCCGTACGATATTAGTTTCCGCCTCCGACCGCCAAGAGGTGTTTGGTTTCTCTAGAGGTGTTTTGTTTTCCTTCGTCATCGCTAGTTCCACTTCAGCTTTTGCTTCCTTCATCCTTTGTTTCTTCGTACTTGGATCTGGGTAGGTGGCCTTCTTCATTTGTGCTCTCGTAAGCGCCAGTACCTCTTGCTCCTCCATGTCCAACATGTGGATACCTTTCTGTTTAGGGCATTCGTTGTCTTCATGATCACTTGGTCCACACCACTTGCACAGACTTCCCCCTGAACCTTGACCGTTCTAGCATTCCTTGGCGAAGTGGCCCCACTTGTTGCACTTTTGACATTGTATCATGGGCCTTCCTTTACCATTGTACTGTATCTTGTTTCTCGGAATTTTGTTGCTTTGGTAACCTCCAGGGGATTCATTGCTATTGTACCGGGGCTTCGGTGGTGTGTTCGGTAGTGGTGATGGTTCTCCTTGAGTGAAGAGTACTTGCGTACCCCTTGCTCTCAGATTGTGCGGGCATTCCTTAATGGAATGTCCCATCACTTGGCAGATATCATAGAACAACTTCTTCAAACAGTTGGCTTTTGTGTGACCTTCCCCATTGCAATCCGTACACCACAGTTCTCTGGCTTCCCTCATACTCTCCTTGTTGGCCTTTAATTCTTTCATCATTTTCATCATGTCCTTCCTGAGTGCTTGTACTATCTTCGACTCACTGTCGTTGCTACCGTCCGTACTCTCCTCGTCGTTCATCTTCCTCTTCCCTTGGGAGGATGTTTTATTTTCACTCTCTATATCCATCGCTTGATTATATGCTTCATTGTACAACGATGGAGGCACGACTATCATTTTCCTTCTCAATGACGGGAGCAACCCTTCGATGAACCACCGCATCTTTAGCCCGTCGGCCGGCTGGGTCTCCAATTTTCCCAACAATTCTTTGAGTCTCTAGTTGTAGGTTCGCACGTTCTCGTGCTTCCCTTGCTTCGTACTGTAGATCTCTACCACAATTTCGCTATCATCCCTCAAAAGTTTGAATTCATCTTGGAATGCCTTCTTGAGTAATCTCCATGATGCCCTATGTTCTTGGTTCAATTCTATGTACTAGTCAATGGCACTATCCCTCAACGTTGCTGGAAATGATTTCAGCCAATAGTCCACATCATCTTACCCGTTGCCTATCCATATCATCTCGCACGTCTTATAGTGCCGTATTTGATCTTTTGACCCGTTCCTCATAAATTTTGCCAACTTCTGCCTCTCGGCTGGTGGAGTCACCATCCTTCCCCAATGTCCTCCTTGTGCATTGGACCTGATTGGACTGGTTCTCCCGCTACGTCCTGGTGCATCACTTGCACTCTCGGCCACGTATGAGTCTTCCCCGCGTCCCTTGTTGACGTCCTCTACACCTTGAGTCTCCTGGGTTTCGGTCCGGTACTCCCTCTGCCCTGGGGTCTTAGGTTCAAATCTTTCAACTCTTGGCCCTTCGTCGTCCAATATGGACAACTCTCTCATACGCCATACGCTATTCTCAAGTTCTTCTGTTACTTCATTTTCATTTTCATTTATTTTATACGGGGTTATGAAGTTCCTCTCGTTAGTTCCTCCACTAGGGTAGATAATGTTTTGGTTTATTTCGTTCCAGTCTTCATCTACTCCTTTGCTGGTTTGTTTTAATTTCCTTCGTCGGTTTTCTTGTTCTTTAAGTCTTAATGATCTTCATACTTGTTCCTCGATAGTTTCTTGCCCGTTTGATACTTGAACTTTGTCTTTATTCATACATACGGGCATTAATTGCCAATCGTACTAGTTGCCAAGGGTATGTCTTCGGCTTGTGTCACGTTCGTCTTCCTCCCAGATGATCGACTGAGGGATCTCTCGCGTGAGAGCCTCCCTCTGTGCATGATCCCTCAATGATATATTCCATAGGTTGTCTTTTGGCTCCTCCATCAACCGACCCATCACGACGCTATTTTACTGTTGGGTGATTTCCCTAAGTTCGCTTAGGCAACGACGCCAAATGTTTACTCATGGAATGAATTCCAACATATGCAAGGAGTAAACGAGAATAACTTATAAAACATAACACTGTACTAGAATATAATGCATAAATTCATCATATTTGTCTTTATTGATTGAACATATGCCAATACATTATAACATGAATACTCATAGCAACTGTACCAATTGATTACAAGACTCTGAATACATATAGTGTGCCGATGGTGGTTGAAGACCAACTGCGCGTCCCTTAATAACATTAATTGTTCCATCGGGAACTAATTCCCGAACCACTAACTAATACGACAACATGACAAGACAAATACATAAAATATTAAACTAACTCTTATTTATTACTCACGGTTGACTAAGTACACTTTCGGCCGGCTACAAGGAGCACTTTTTTGTTGCTTTTGCTACTTAACCTAGCAAACAATTACTAGAAATGCTCCAAGGGACATTTTACCACGTAATCTTAGTCAATTTTATGCAAAGTGCACTTTTTGAGGTGGCTTGCCATGCAAAAGTGCACACTTTGAGATCATTTTCCACTTTTCCATGCTTAAGTCAAATTTTGACAAATTGGTAGAAGTGACTCTTTGGATTCATCTCCACCACTTTTCCATGCTTTAAAACAAAATTTAACAAAATGGCAATAGAGAATTTTGTGTCCAAACTCTTGATTTACATCTCACTTGATGCATACGAAAGTACGTTTTGTTGGCTATGCAATGGCATTGATTAAAACCTACAAGTGCTACGTCCAAGAACACAGGAGACATGATTTCATAATGTCCCTTTAGAGTACAAATGACTTATATTAGATTGGAAAGCAATTCCTATACCTATTTTAATTTGTATGTATATAACAATTGGCTTCATTTGGGGACCATGGTACATACTCGGGTCATGGGAGAACCTTAGAATCTCTAGTTTTGAAGCAGATCGATGTCTATCCATTGGCCAAAAGGTCAAGCCTATTTCTAAGACCTAAACAAACAACTTATCTAACCTAAACAAAAACATCATGTAAAGGGGAACATAACACAACTTGACAAACACAAAAACAAGATCACCTACTTAAAAGCATGAGTGGGAAAATAGGGCCGACTAGACAAAACCATTTATAGTTTGAGAAAAGTAATGGCCCCTCTTTCAAGTTGAGACTCTTAACTGTGATAGTATGTAGCCTCAAAGAGTCCCTACGTTATCGGGTTCTTGTGTTTTGCTCTGCATATCTGCTCTGGGAGCGTTTGGATTCTGGAGTGGGCTAGGGCATGTCTAGGAGTGCCTGAGAGAGTCCAAACACTCCCGTGGGCTTTGGCCACCCAAAAGTGAAAAAAAAAACCATTTTTTAAAGCAACTAAAGTGCTCTAAAAACGCTAAAATGCCTCCATAATATGCATTCATCACTCCATTCAACATTTCATTGCTCTAACAAACATATTTGCCTCCATTTTTCTCATTTTGAAGGTTGATAGTTTTTTGAATCGATCAAGTGCGAAAGGAATCGAGGATAACTTGCACAAAGGAGATCTAATCACCTAAGGTATGCATTTTAACCTATTCTTTCAAGTTTTTGATGGATTCTTTCAAGTTTTTGATGATTTTTTTCAAATTTTTGAAGATTCTTTTCAAGTTTTTGATGACTTTTTTCAAGTTTTTAAATTTTTTTTTTTTTATAGAAAAGAACAAATAAGTTTGTCTATTTGTTTCAATGTGTTTTGGTGTTCATTTTGTAATTTGTTTCAATATTTGCTATTTCTTTTAACAACAAAAAATTGCAAACTACTTCAAATGGCTACAAGTTCAAGTTCAGTGGGTGTTGATAAAAACAAAAAATTTAAAATTGATCAAGCATCTCCTTTATGGAATTATGTTACAATGCTTGAACAACTTCCAGGAGGTGGGGCATATGTTTGGAATTGTGACGAGTGTGGAATCCAATTTAAGAGCTCATATAGTCGAGTGAAAGCTCACTTATGTGCATGTCATGTCCCCAAAATTACATGATTTGAATTTTGGAGGGAAAACACAATAGTGTTTTAAGCACTATTATCTGCATTCAATATTCTAATAATAATGCTATTAAATATAAATAAAATAATAATAATATTAAATATAAATTTAAATTATTGAATAAATAATATTTAAATTTATTGTAAGGTTGTGACTGACCTCCTTGAGGAAGGCAATTTGGTTTGGTGGCCGACTTCATTTGAGGGAGGTGATTATTATGATATTAATACTTGTTCCTTGCAGGGGTTGGGGCATCATGAATTTGGTTGTCAAACATCCATGCGAATCTGCTAAGGATGTAGCCCGGTGCAAATTCTCACACAGGTTTGGACATTCCTCATATCCTATGAATTCGTGTAAAATTCAGTCTTCCGCCATTTCTAGGTTTGTTGCTATCTTCAACGTAGGTGCTAGGAGGGAAGCGATTGAATCATTTTGTGGTCGAGCTATCGCTGTGGCCACAAGCTGTCCACATTACCTCTCTGGCGCATTTGTTGCTAGTTCAAAGGGAATATCAAACATCTGGAGTTGTGAACATCAGAGGGTGCGATTTGTACACAGTGAGGCTCAGGTGAGTTCATCATACCATCAACACGCCATCACTAGCACGTCCTTGCCGCATCATTATTTGTCCTGGGGAGTTCGTAATTTCTAATTCTGATCAACATACTAAAGCAGTGAAAAAACTTTATGCATGGGCATCCCTTATCTGCTGAGTCGATCATACAGGGGTTGATTTGTTCGCACGACCTGGATATTTGCAATGTCTGAGCATCAAGAGTTCCAGATCTTGCAAGGCATCTATTTGCCAGTCTGTGTCGATTAGACATTATCATCAGGGCTGTGAGTAAGAATGTCGACTGCTACCTAGAACAGATGTATAATTCACTGAATTTCCAATATTAATGACAATTACAAAGTTTGGTCGATTATCAAAATTTTCTGTTGTGATCATTATATTATTGAATGCTTATTTTATGGGTATAAATGCAAAAGATAATCAATAGATCTCCCGATAATTAATATTCTGTGGTTGAATATTTCCTGTTCTGTTTCCTACTTGTGCCTAGCATGTTACAGTGGTATCAGAGCTTGGCATCCTGCCAGCCTGTTCTTCAAATTGGCACTGAGAGCAACAGTTTAGGGGTATTAAAACCAGCAACCTCCACCAAGTTCTTCATGGCCAAATTCTTGGATCAAGGGGCATAAAATGAATCAGAAATACCGCTTGAAGAAGACGATGACATGTCTAAATTGCATAACGAATACCATGCTCTAAGTGCAGCTATTCGTAGAGACATGACCTTCACGGAATTCCATGACATGAAGACCAGACGAGGGCATAGGAGAAGGTATGAAGAAAGGAAGGACATCCAATATCGCCTGGGCAAGATCACTATCCCCATTTTCGATGGTGTAATGTCCCCTTCTAAATAGACCTTATTAGCCTATCAATCGACTCTCGTAGGCTAATGGGTTTGGATAGAGGGTCTTGGTGGCAAAAACTTGGTCTTTGTTGGTGTTATTCTTCTCTAGAGTCCATAGAGGTTCAGGGTTGGTCTTTTCAGAAGATTTAGAGCTTAGTTTCTCATACTTACTATTTATAGTAAGTCTTGTTGCCAGAGTTACTATTTTTAGTAGGGGACCTGATTGAGATATTTTTGGCAGTGTCGATCTCGGTTTTCAGTTGGCTTGGAGTAATAAGGAATTTTGCCTAAGATATATTGTTCAATTATTATTAAAGGTCACTTTAATAATAATTAATGATTTAATGTTATATTTTAACATTATATCTGCACTTTATATTTGAGGGGCCAATTTATCATAGAAAGGGGGACCATTTAATTAATTATTTGGGGTGCCAAGTTCAAGATATATTATAAGGCCCAAAAGTGCGAATATTTTATTATTTTAAATGTTCAAAAATTAGGGCAAAGAGGAAATTGAACTTTTAAGAGGAAATATAAAGGGCAGCCAGGAGAGGTCGACTTTATCATATGAACATTTGAGAAATTGTTTTGAAGAACTCTTTAGCGCTTTGGAGAGCAGAGGCTAGGGTTTCTGTATTTTTTGGAGCGTATCGACATTGGAGGGCGTAGCTCCTTCAGTGTATCAACAATTTGAGGTTGTGAGACTATCAGCTAAAGTTGCTTCACAGTTGGCTTCATCCAGGAGTCAAGTTTGTGCAGATTGGAGACTTTATTTAGGGGTTTTCAGGCTTATTCTTCTTGTGGAGGCAAATATATTAAGGGGGCTGCGATCTATATTTAGCAAACATCTTTTCTAGGGCCGTACCATCTTACTTGCAGCCAACTGTGCCTTCTTACAGACACGACGTCTTCATTCTAGGGCTAGTCACTTTGATTTTTGTGCCCTATCTACTAGTTGGTTGGCGTCTAACATCATTGAAGCATTTTTGATCATTTTGGAGGAGGAGAAGTAGTCATTTGCAGCAGGACAATTTACTTATCATCTTCAGCCATGCCTGCCAGTCACCCAGTTTAATATTTTGGCTCTTCTTGCATTCGAGTATTTTCTATTGTAAAAGCTTTTGAAAAGTGAATCAATAAAATCATCTCTTTGCTACAGTAGAGTTACCTGGTAGTTTAATATTTTCATTTCCAGTATTTAATTTCATGCCTGGCATTATATTTCGAAAAAATACAAAAAACATCATATATTTTCCAAACAAACAAAATACCATTATTTAGTATTTAGTGGGCAAGGGTTAGAACCAGTGGGGTTCTTACAGATGGTTCCAGGGGTTCATCAACAAGAGCTTGGTTGCAGAAGTTACACATACTTCTCTTTCAATCCCATCATTCCCATGTATGAAGAAGAAGTCATCAAATTTGCAACCCTACACCTTGAGGGTTTGGCCCATGAATGGTGCTATCATGGTATGGTGACACAAGGCCACAATTCCATCAAAACATTGGAAGAATTTAGTCAAAGATTGATAGAGAGGTTTGATAGGAAGGATCCAAAAATTCATTTCCATGAATTAGCACAGTTGAAGCAAGAAGGTAAAGTGGAGACTTATGTTGCTGAGTTTGAGAGATTGGCAATAATGGTCCTAGATGTGACGAAAAGAAGACTCATTGTCCTCTTTGTGGAAGGACTATCCGAACCCCTCAGAGGTTTGGTGAATGCTTTGGATCCGAGCTCACTACAAGATGCTATTATGAGAGCCTTGAACTTGGAAGATTCATCAACTAAGGGGGGTTCATACTCCAACAAGACGTTTCCCATTGTGACCAAGAAGCTTCCTCACAAAATTACTCCTCAACCAAAAACCTTACCACCGAGGTCCAACAAGATGGACATGTCTAAGAATGAGCTCCAAAGGAAAGGGTTATGCTACACTTGTAGGGAACGTTGGACAAAAGGTCACAGGTGTATGGGAAAGGGACACATCCTCTATATTGAGGTGGTTTCCAATGATGACGAGGGAGAAGGTGAACTTGAGGGCATTACCAAGGAGGATGAGCATGGGTGACGTGGGAAGAAGGATATCCGGGAGGCACTCTTGCTGCACTTTAAGGAGCACCGAGGTATCATTCCCTTCGTATTAGGGGAGATTTATAGGGACAAAGGGTAACAGTATTGATAGATAGTGGAGCCACCCATAATTTCATTGATGAGGGGCTAGTGGCTAAGATGGGTCTAAAGGCCGAAAGCTTTGAAGGATTCAATTTGACAGTTGCAGATGGTTACTCTATTCCGTGCACCCACCGGATCCAACAGATGGAGCTGACTCTTGGAGGACACAAAATACATAATGATTTCTACATTGTCGACATTGGTGAGCCAGATGTGGTTCTATGAGTACAATGGTTACACTCACTTGGTGAGTACATGACAAACTACCAGACCTTGGAATTGAAGTTCAAATCTAACGGGAAAGAGGTCATTCTTTGAGGTCTCTCCAAAGGAACCCCTAAGGAAGTTTCAGCCAAGAAGATAGAGAAACTAGGAGAAGGAGCTGAGATCGCCAAGCGACCAAAATTGAAGTTGCTATAGGGCAAGCAACACTCGGGAGGGAGGACTATCATGTCCCCAAAATTACGTGATTTGAATTTTGGAGGGAAAACACAATAGTGTTTTAAACACTATTATTAACATTTAACATTCTAATAATAATGCTATTAAATATAAATAAAATAATAATAATATTAAATATAAATTTAAATTATTGAATAAATAATATTAAATATAAATTTAAATTATTGAATAAATAATATTTAAATTTATTGTAAGGCTGTGGCCGACCTCCTTGAGGAAGGCGATTTGGTTTGGTGACCGACTTCATTTGAGGGAGGCGATTATTATGATATTAATACTTGTTCCTTGCCGAGGTTGGGGCATCACGAATTTGGTTGTCAAAGATCCATGTGAATCTGCTAATTGATGAATAAATGCAATATCTTATTCTATGCACTATGTGTTCGTGAATGATTTCTGTATATGTTCTATGTTCCATAAATATATTTCCGTTTACTCTCGTAGTACGTTTAATCTACCCCAACGAGTAAACGTTTGGCACCGTTGCCGAATCGAACGTTCAGACACATCATAGACGAGAGAATGGCATTGTAATGGGTCAGCTAGCCGAAGAACCAGTACAAGCAAACGAGGAAGGAGAAGACAAATTGACATAGGACCTCGTCAACTTGTGGGATATCTCGTTGAGGGATCACGTATGGAGGGAGGCTCTTAGGTGAGAGATTGTGATGTCCCCATTTGTAATTCGCCCCTGAACAAGAAATTTGATTAATTAATTAAATATTAAAATTGTCTTTGTTTAACTTAGCAGACATTATAATTATTTAATTAATTAATTAATATTTTTGGCCTTATGAAATATTATGATATCGAAAATTAAGTTTTATAAGGCCATTTACATTAAATATATCAGTTATTTCAACTAAAGGTGGCAAAATTTTAAAAGGGTATGGTTGATGGAATTAAGCATCACAAAAAGATTGAATTGATTTGGTCTTATGGGGAAAGTTTGGGAACGAGAACTCTCAGAATCCTTTACTATGTTGGACGGAAACCCAACATGGTTTTCTCTTAGTATTTAGTGGTAGATTGCTCATACTCAGGATAGCGGCTGGTCATATTCTAAATGCCAGATTGATCACAACAGAGAATCGGTCACAGATTAAGGATTCACTATCTTTTAATCTCGATGCTTCTAGAGATTGAAGGGTTAAATATATAAATATATAGACCACCGCCCCTTACAAGCTTTTGTTGGAATAAAAAATATAACTTACGATACCATATGCTCATCATCGGGGGTGTTTGGAAATAAAGGAAGCTGCCACATAAATTCAAACCACACCTGTAAACTGATGTGGAAGGAATCGACAAATTACTCCAGGAATCGTGTATTGTCTCCAATCAAAAAAGACAATTGGGATATATATTCGAAGTTTGGTGTGGTACCGACCCATTTAATAGAGGAATCGTGACCTTTAGGGGGATGATTATCAAACTAGTGTTGTCATTTTATGTGACAACCTGGACGAAGACAAATGAAGGTTGGTAGATTAAACAAGCGTTTGGAAAGACAAGTCGAGTAAAGACAAACAAGGGTGGCAGTGTTAAATATTGGTTATCGCAATTTTTTGAAAAGTATTCCATGGGACTTGGATAAAGGATTTGGATTTTCAGAGTTAAGAGTATAATTAATACATTGCCAGCATAGAATATTATACACAAAGAGGACAACGTGGAAACTTGAGATGTCAAGTAGGAATGTGGAAGAAGTACGAGTGAGATAGCAACCACATCGCCTGAAGACGGTACCAATAATTATCGTGGCTACACTAAAGGAAATTGGGATTTGGTATCATCATATTCCATTTGGAATCAAATGAATATTATGAGGCACTGGAGTAAGTAGGGCACCTTGATGGTGGACTATGTGGCTAAAGCTATCGATTTTGCTGGCATTGTTGCCTTTGATTGCTTGTTGGTCAATACACATATAAACACGGGTATGTCTTTGTAATGTAATTGAAAATTTAGTATCATTCTCTACACATCTGAGAAATCCTTGTACGTTTGAAATTATTCATAATGATGTGTAACACAATCTGGTTGATTACAATAAACTGTCCTATTATTTTATTGGAATGAGTGAATAGTATTGCCAGAGCATAGTTAATGTTCAAACAACAACTTCTATATGTTTATATATATCTGTTATATATACCTGGCGACATATTTACACAAGGTCTGAGTATATAATGAGATGAAACTATTGTGTATCCTCAAGTATATTGTCTGCACCTACAAAAGTAAAAATCGTTTCAGATGAGACATGCAAAATTAGTTTGACAAATAACATTGTCAAACATGGGAAATCGATAACCCAGAGGTCAGGGTTATTATAGTGGTATCAGAGCCATTATCTTGCCAGTCTGGAGTATCAATCAGTTACATCAATGGCTAGAATTCAAAATGGAAGATTGCTACCTACTTTCCTTCTTGCCTTGCCAACAAAGGAAAAGAAGCCTAGCGTGGAGAAAATATTAAAAGACCTTGCTCAATCTCAACACAAGACGAATCCTGTTTTGCAGCGTTTTGCAGATTCGCTTTCAAGGGAATCTAAGCACTCTAATGTCTCATCCACACTTACAGGTAAAGGAGCTTATGATTTATTTGTACAGGAAGAGGTTAGAAAAACTACAAGAGAAGTTTGCAAAAATCTTCATGAGGAGTTTGAGAGACATGCTGATGTAGTATATGAGGCTAAAAGAAAATGCTTGTAAAAATTAAATAAAATATTATGAAGCTAGAACTGGTAGAAATCACTTGATATTTTATTGCCAGATTGTTTATTGATCTTCTAGGCTTATTACATTTGAGATCGGATAACATGTAAATTAAAAAAGCAACAACATTTGTGTGAATAAAACCTGATTATTGCAGCCGCCTGTGAAGCTAATGAAATGGTACGGCCATCATTGATTTCCACTTCTCCCTCCGCCAGATGTTAGCAAATGAAGCCAGAGAAATATGCGCCCCTATTGGTGAAGACAGACTGCCAAAAGAAGAGGCATTTTTCCTTGAAGAAGTACGGCCTTTTTATGATGGTACGGCTATGACAGCAGCAATGAATAAAAGTACGGCCCTTGGAAGATGTGTCTCTAGCTTGCAAAGTGGACGCCTAGCATAAAGAACTCTTCCCAGATGAACTTCGGATCAAAACCCTGAATGATGCAACAACTGTGAATCTCTGTGACAACCTCTAAATGAGGCTATCTCTCTGACTGGCAATAAATTAGCTGATATTTCACAGCCTCTGAACTGCACACACTGAAGATGGCACGTTCTCCAATGCAGGTTGAAAATTGGAACCCTTGGCTCTGTTCTCAGAAGAAAGACTTGGGAAAATTCGATTTCAATAACATATTTAGCTCTTTCCCCAATGAAACCCTTATATCCTCAAGAAAGTCAACTTTTCTCACAAAGGCATCATTTAAATAAAGTTCAAACTTTTCTTTTAATTTTTCAATAGTTTTGAACGCACTTTAATTATAATTTATAATTGAAAAGTGGCCCCTCTTCCATGTTGGTCGACCCCTTCAAGAAATCACTTAAGTTATAATATTAAATTATATTATAACTTTATAATATAAGCTTCAAATAAATTAATATTAATTTGACAATTAAAATATTAATATCTCTCTCAAAATACGTTCGATTAATGAACCGTCTGAAGCTGGAGGATAAGTGATTGATTTTGCACATGACCAAATCATACTGCTAAAAATAGCAGGGGTGCTCCGCTGAATGACCTAACTTACTAAAAATAGCAAGTCAAGTAAATGATGTTTGAACGACCCCGAACGAAAGCCAAACTGAACAATCCTACAACTGGGCTAAGCCAAGCCTCAACCAGACCCTCTATCCACCCTATCAGCCTACGAGGGTCGCATAATAGGCTAATCATAAACACTGAGAGATGTCAATTGGAAGGGGACATTACAGTCCGCCCCTCCCGAAATTGCTTGTCCTCAAGCAATCTCAACTGCGGATACTGCAAAATATCCTCACTCTCCCACGTAGCATTCTCTACTGGTAAATCTCTCCATTTCACCAAATATTCCCTGATAGTCCTCCTGCGCAACTGTCTCTCTCTGTACTCCAAGATCGACTCAGGTACTAAGATCAACTTTCCCTCATCATCTAAGGGAGGTAATACTGCCGAAGGTACCACACGATGTCCTAACGCCTTCTTGAGACGTGACACATGAAAGACGTTGTGGACCTTACTATCCGCCGGAAGCCCTAGCTCATAAGCCACCTCTCCAATACACCTCAGAATCCTGAAAGGACCATAATACCGCGGCTTGAGCTTCTCTGAACCACTCTTCCTGAGAGTAGACTGACGGTAAGGCTGCAGCATAAGATATACCATGTCTCCCACCTCAAAAGACCTCTTTGTCCTCTTCTGATCTGCGTACTGCTTCTGCTGATTCTGTGCCTTAGCAATATTTTCCTTGAGAGCCCTCATAGTGTCCTGACTCTCCTGTAATAAGTCTCCAACACTTGGCACTCTACTGTCACTCAGTAGCAAATCCAGAAAACTAGGCGCCTCATAACTGTACAATGCCATGAAGGGGGACATCTGAACGGTCATGTGATAAGTAGTATTGTAATAGTACTCGCACAAATATATCCACTTGACCCACGCCTTTTGCTGCCCTGCAATGTAATTCCTGAGGTAACCTTCCACCCATTTGTTTACTATCTTTGTCTGACCATCAGTCTGCGGGTGGTAACTGGTGCTCGGTGTAAGCTCAGTCCCACAAAGTTTGAACACCTCCTGCCAGAAGTGACTTAGGAACTGACTATCCTTGTCGCTAACTATACTCCGAGGCAACCCATGCAATCTGAAAACCTCACGGAAGAAGACCTCTGCTACCTGTGTAGCTGTGTAAGTGGTGGTAATCGGAAAGAAGTGGGCATACTTCGTCAGCTGATCCACAACTACATATATACAATCCCGTCCTTGGGCTTTAGGCAAGCCCGTAATGAAGTCCATCGACAGGCATTCCCACTTCCTGTCAGGAATCGGAAGTGGCTGCAATAATCCTGCCGGATACGTGTTCTCCTGCTTGTTCTGCTGACAAACAGGGCACTCACGCACATACTGAAGAATATCTGCCTTAAGCCCTTTCCATGTGAATCTCTCCCGAATCTGTCTATACGTTTTGAAGTACCCGGGGTGTCCTGCTGTAGGTACATCATGAAAGGCTTGCATGATAATGTCCTTCATCTCTGATCCTGGGGTCAAATAAATCCTGTTCTTGTAAATGATCAAGTCATTCACAAGCGTGTATCTGGTGTCAACCATCGATCCCTCAACAATACTGGATGCCCAAGTATCCTTGGCATACTCTGCCACAATCAAATGCCTCCAATCCTCAGTAATGTGAACCATAGAGTTCAGATAAGGCCTGCGTGAGAGGGCGTCAGCCACTACATTCTGGGTGCTTTTGATATAAAAGATATCAAAGTCATATGCCTGCAATTTACTCACCCACTTCTGCTAACGATCATTGAGATCTCGCTGCCCCAGGAAATGCCTCAAACTGTTGTGGTCAGTTTTAATGCAGAACTTACTGCCCACAAGATATTGCCTGAATTTTGCCAAGGCGTGCATTATAGCTAGCATCTCTTTATCATAAATACTGTAGAGCCTCTCTGGCCCTTTGAGTTTACAGCTCTCATACACAATAGGGTGCTTGTCTTGCATAAGCACCGCTCCAATGCCCTCACCAGAAGCATCGCACTGAAGCTCAAAAGGCTTCGAGAAATCTGGCAGTGCCAACACTAGACACGTAGTCATCGGCTCCTTGAACCTCACAAAACACTCCTGTGCCTCAGGAGTCCAACAGAATGCACCTTTTTTCAACAGATCCGTCATAGGTGCTGCATGTCGTGAATAACCACTCACAAATCTGCGGTAGAAACCACACAATCCAAGAAATCCTCGCAGCTGTGTAAGGTTCGCCGGAGTAGGCCAATCTACAATAGCACGGATCTTCTCAGGATCCATCCGCACTCCCTCTGCACTGATAATATGACCTAAGTATAACAATTCGGTCATTCCCAAATCACATTTGGATTCCTTGGCATACAAGGACTCCCTCTCCAAAATACCGAGTATCGTCTCTAAGTGACCCAAATGCTCCTGCCATGTCCTACTGTATATCAAGATGTCATCGAAGAAGACAAGTACATATCTCCTCAACTGCGAATGAAAGACCCTGTTCATGGTGGACTGAAATGTCGCAGGCGCGTTGGTTAGCCCAAATGACATCACCACAAACTCAAAGTGTCCACAATGACAACGGAAAGCAGTCTTCTCAACATCCTGCTCACGAACTCTGATCTGGTGATATCCTGATCTCAAATCTATCTTCGTGAAATAGCATGCACCATGGAGCTCATCAATAAGCTCATCTATACGAGGTATTGGGTACCTGTTTTTGATAGTCCTCTTATTCAGGACTTTGTAATCTATGCACATGCGAAGGGTGCCATCCTTCTTCTTCACCAGAACAACTGAAGAAGCAAATGGTGATTTACTAGGTCGAATGTGACCCATAGCCAACAACTCCTTGATAGTCTTCTCTATCTCATCCTTCAACCTCTTAGGATGCCTGTAAGGAGTAATCATGACGGGCTTGGCGCCCTCCTCAAGCTCTATAATGTGCTCAATGCCCCTGTTTGGAGGTCTCCCTGGCGGAATATCACTGAATACCTTCTCATGCTTGACTCTCAACTGCTGAAAGTCAGGATGATACTCAGTCTTGTGCTGTCCCTCCTGTATAGGTGCCAATGTGCACTCGGCAGCCCACTCTACCATGTCATGTCGCATGAGCCTCTCCATCCGACGGAAGGAAATAGTCTTGACATTGCTGTCTCGAATGGCCTTCAGGATATGTGTCTTCCCATCGACATCAAAACGAATCTCCATGTTTTTGAGACAAAGAGTGACTTCCTCAAGGGAATGAAGCCACTTCATGCCCAATACTAAATCTATATCCCCCATGTTCACCATGTAATAATCAGCCTTGAACTCATAGTTGTTCAAGCGCAAGGGGAGATCCTTAATCATTCGATCACACCTGAGAGTGTAACCGTCTGCCACCTTAACTCTAATGCCTTCGAATTCCTCGGTAATGAGTCCACGCTTCTCCACAAATCTAGCATCAATAAAATTGTGGGTGGCTCCTGTATCAAGAAGGGTAATGACCCTTTGTCCTGCCAAAACTCCACGAAGTCTAAATGAACCTTCCTGTTGAATGCTAGATAGTCGTGCCTCCTGAATTTGAAGCTCTGACTCTGCCTTTGCCTTAGGCTCTGAAGCCTCTGATTCTGACTCCTCAGAATCCTCCTGCTGTTCGGAACTCTCAGATTCCGACTCCTCGTAATAAGCCCACATCACTCGATTTGCCTTGCCCTTAGGCTACAAAGGACAATCATGGTTGGCATCATAGGGACCTTTGCAGTAGAAGCAAAGCTTCTTTCTGTGTAGATCATTAAGAGCCTCGCGATCCAAGGGTGGTGCTACTGATTTTCCCTTTGAATCATTCTTAAAATCTGATTTCTCTTTGTCAAAATCTGATTTCTCTCTGTTTTTGTTGAAGCCCTTATTGTCCCTGAATGAAGAATTGTTTCTAGAGTTGAATTTGCTGGATGGTGCTGCAAGTTCCATACTGCGTGCCTTCCTCATAGCTTCCTGTAGCGAACGCGGATCAAATGCCTTGATCCAACCTCTCAAGGGTTCCAACAATCCTTCAACGAAGAGCACAACTATACGCCTCTCTGATATGTCAAGAACCATCACGGACAATTTCTAAAATTCACTAATATAACTCTCTAGGCTGCCAATCTGCCTAAGTTGGGCCAAATCTCTGAAGTAAACTTCTGGGTCCTTTTTATCAAAGCGATCCACCAATCTGTCCACAAACTCCTGATAAGTGGTAATACGATCGTGCTGCAGTGTCATCATTCCCTGATACCACCAATCATGGGCTGCTCCTTCTAAATGTAACATGGCAAACTTGATTGCCTCTTCCTCAGACATAGGTCGAAGTGTCAAGAAAGTGTCTAGCCTGTGTTTCCAAGACTGTGCTGTTACCTTGCCACTGCCATCAAAATAGGGTAGGTTGATCTTGCTGGAGGCATGCTTCAAGTCTCTATTTTGGTTTCGAGGCCTATTCCCCTGTCGAAACCTATAATATTCAACTCTCGAATTCACAAATTGATCAAAATGCATGTGCTCGCGCACTTGTGGTGTCAATATATCCCACTCCTCGTTGGCTGCCATAACTGCATCAGCATATAATATGTTCCCAACCTCTTCAACATTCTCCTCAACCTGTTCTCCTCTTAGGAAAGTGGGTCTAGTAGGTCTATTTGCTGTTCGTGAAACAGTCCTGGGTACCCTCTGTGAACCTGCATCACTCCTGTCCTCATCACGATGTGGTGATGGTCTCCTAGGCGTACCTATCCTCTGTATAGCCATGGTCAACTGCTGTAATACATCAGTTACCTGTTGCTGACCTGTTCGCAAATCTCTAAGAGTCTGTCTAACCTCTGCATCTTCCTCTTGAGGATCTCGAGGAATCTCTGTTCTGTCACCCATGCCTGTATCCTGTACAGACGCTCCAGACGAAGAACCAGACTGAACACCTATCAAACCTGTAGCCGTCTCACCGGTCGGAATAAGTGGTGGCTACCAAGTTTTTCTGTTTTCCCTCTGATAATACCTCTTTTCTCTATCACTCTGGTGCATGAACAAAACGGTTTTCAAACCCCACAAGGATGGCAGGAAACCGCTCTGATACCACTGTAGAAACCCCTGTTCTCACTATTTCTGAAACTATCTGATTTTTGCTTGTTTTGAGCGTTTTTGGTTTTTTTTGTGTTTTTGCATGAACAAATAAAAAATGCGATTTTGGAAGAAAAATGATATAAAATCTCTAACAATTGCAATAAAGACCAATCTAACATAAATAGGCTCAGAAATTGATAACTATTGATTGTATTATTTTTCCACAGCCGTTACAATAATAAATCTCTGACATGCAGGCAAAGATAAGACAAAACATCAATCAAAAACCTGATTTGCAGCAAGCTGAAACATCATTGAAATGGTAAGATCTACCTTGACATGTGATTAGTCCCGCTGCGAAATGAAAGAGAAGCAATGAGGAACCCTAGCCACCCCTGTATCAACCAGTATTCAGCCAAAGAGAGAAGTGCTTTTCCCAAGGAAGGAAACACGCCTTTTAACCCTCTGTGAATGGTAAGGCCCAGCAAATCATAACTGTACGGCTATAACAGCAGCAAACAAATAAAAGTACGGCCTTATTTGATGAATCCAAATCTCAGGAAATAGGCACCTATCTAGAAGAATCTTTCTTGGATGATTTCTAAACCAAAACTCTGAATATATTTTCGACTGTGAAGCTCTGTGATAACCTCTGGATGAAGATATCTCTCTGAAAGCAATAGATCAGCTAATATTTCACAACCTCTGAACTACAACACTGAAGATGGCTTGTTCTCCAATGCCAAAACGAAAACTGGAACCCTTGGCTCTGTTCTCAGAAGAAGACTTGATCAAAATTTTGATTTCAACATAATAAGCTCAAATCCCATTGAAAACCCTTATATCCCTCAAAAGTTCGAATTTTCTCAATTAGGCATCATTTAAATAAATTCGAACTTTTTTTTTTAATTTTTCAATAGTATCAATCTCACTTTTAATTATAAATTATAATTAAAAGTGGCCCCCTTCAATGATGGTCGACCCCTTGAGACAATCACTTAAGTTATAATATTAATTAATATTATAACTTTATAATATAAGCTTCGATAATTAATATTTAATTTAACAATTAAAATATTAATATCTCCCTCGAAATATATCCGATTCACGAACCGTCTGAAGCAAGTGAATAAGTGAGTGATCCTGCACATGACCAAACCATACTACTAAAAATAGCAGGGGTGCTCCGCTGAATGACTAATACTGCTAAAAATAGCAATTCAAGCAAAAGGTGTCTGAAAGATCCCAAACGAAAGCCAACTGGTAAAACTCTAACAACTAAAGCCAAGCCAAGCTCCACCAAGACCCTCTATCCATCCTATCAGCCTACGAGGGTCGCATAATAGGCTAATCATAAGCTTTGAGAGATGTCAACTGGAAGGGGACACTACAACCTTGGTACCTATTAGTGTTTCTAGGATTCCTATAACCACTAATGGTGTCTCATTTCAAGGGGCATGTTGTTAATTCACTTCATCACAATAACACTTGGAAACCTTTATTCTTAAATTTTATTTTTTATTTTAAAATGACTGCACATCCAATCAGTTATCTTTTCAAATATTTTTTGCGGATATCACATTGGTGTGACCCTCTATCCAACAATTCATAAACTCAACCTCCTTGTTATCCTTCTTGTGCTCTTCCTTGAATTCCTTGAACATTTGTATCATGATTCATATCCTTCCAAAGTGCATTGATTTATGTCTGTTCATGTTTCTCATCCTCATTTGGGTCACTCAACATTCTTGATTAAACAACCCCATTTTGAGAAGTCCATAATATTTGTAGAAATAATTAATGATATTGAATCAGGTGTATTGATCAATTAGAAAACACTCACTTTGACTACAAATAGGCCCCTATAACCCTTTCTTTATTACATACATCGCTTTGTAATACTTATCTACAAGAAAATATTTGCCTTAAGATTCATAATTAGCGCAAGGAACGGAACAAGTATTTTGAAATGCCATGTTCCTACTCTAGTGATCACCATAAGATAAATGTAGGAATGGTTCAACAATTAGAGAATCCAAAAAGGAAATTCTCAATAAAAAATTAAAAATGTTAAGAAACACTTAGAATACAATTCTAAGATACACCCGTACTTTTGGGAGAATTACTTGCAACTGACAAATATGAAATACCTTAAGGAACAAATCTCCAGCAGCATTTGCTTGAAGTATTCCATCAGTAGCCAATCCATATTCTGGTAGGACCCCATTCTCCTGTAGAAAAAATTAACAATTTGTCAAATGTAGAACAGTTATAATTAGTCAGAGCAATTCATTAAATCTTCCAATAAGAGATAAAGAAAACTGCTTTTAGGGCTTACTATGGCTTGCTTAGGTTAAATATATACATAAATAAAAATAAAAATAGTAATATAGGTGACTATCCAAAAAAATGCAAGTGGAGGAGGAATATGGCAATTGGAGAGTGCCAATCCCTAGTAGGAGCAAGCATAGAAATATTGGAAAGTCAATTGCATCCCACATGCTGCCAGGGGCCCTATATGAACAAATGGAAATAAGTCCAAAGCAGTCACACAATCTGACTAAGGATAATCATTGAGAGCCATGGAAGAAGAGATTGAGGATGCATGACCATGGCACTATAAAACATCAAGTATTTGGGGTTCCAGAAGGCCTTTTGTTTTGGTCCTTTTGGATTATGCTAGAAGATACTTTCCAAAGCATCATGATAATACACTTTATTATTGCAATCAAGCTTTGTATTGCCTAGTGATCCTTACAGCAGTATTCTGTAACCTCAATAAAATTATATGAACTATTCACCTTCACAATATACACTAAAATGTCTTTCGCAAAAACAATAGGCCCATGTATAGTAAGAAATTCTATTCAGACCCAAAAAAGCCACAGGACAATCAAAGACCACAAAGACAGAGTAAAACGAAACCAGAGACCATACTAAAATTATGATAATTGTTGCAAGAACTTTCTAGCTATATAGAATACACATCTATGTTTGGTTAAAATATTAAAATAGTGGATTCCTACTAAATACACACTTAATTTGTTATTAAACCAAGCAGGAAAAAATTGAAACATACACAAAAATGTACAAATAAAACCAGCTCCAGTTCATTTTCCACATATTTTCATCTCTATTGTTACAAAATTGTGTCCTACTCTCCAAATTATGAGAGACTGATAAAGAAAAGAGAAAAATCACATTCTAGACGGACCACTTCATTCTACTTCATGTTAATTCCCTAAAAATTTGACATCATAAGATTCAAGACACAAAATTGAGTGGTGATGAAAGACCTTGTGAAAACCTTGTAATCCTACCTGTAAGCTAATCTAACATGATAAGAATCGTTCACAACCCAAAAGGCACAATTGTGATGAGATGTAAGGCAAAAAATGGCACTGTCTCCAACCAAGTATTGAAAAAAAAAATGCAAGAAGAAACCAACATGGTATGAAACGAAATGATAGTATGTGAGCATAAAAAACTGTTTGTTGAAAAAAAAATGAAATCTAAAGGTTACAGTCTGTTTGTAACTCTATGAATCCATTTCTAGGCCTTCTTTTGTTAGTCAATGGTCAGTAAATCATTGGTAACTCATCAGGGACAAGTCAGTCAATGCTCTTTCAATCAAAATTTGTTGTCTTGTACTTGGTCTTTTTCACATTGACAGTTTTTGCAAGTAAAGGAAGATTTTAGCAAAGATCTAAGCTATGAAAGCAAGGAAGGAGATAGAAATGGATGCTGGGATGAATTCACAATTCCTTCAGCCTGTCCCGAGGAGAAATGACAAGAGAAGTTTCAGCCAACAAATCACAAATTCGTTCAAAAGAATTTGACATTGAATTGATGAAGATAGGACAAAAGGAAGGAATAGAACAAGTCTTGGCTAGGTGCAACTCTTTGATGACTTAACCAGCACAAATCCACACCTAAATGGTGGCAAAGTGGTGAGGCCAACATGAAAATCCACCAACCAGCTATTAGGCACACTTTCAAAGTGGTCAAGCCATGTGCAAAGCATGCCTCAGTGATAACAACTGGCAAGTGCAAGTCCAAACTCCGCAAAAAGCAATGAAAATTAGTTGAGGCACACAAATGAGGAGACCTAACCATCCCAAATCCATGCCAAAGCAGTGACAAGAAAACCATAAAGCAGCACAAAGATGAAAAGTGGCAAAGATTTTATGAAATGGCACTTTCAAGGTGGCTAACCACTAACAAAAGCACACCCAAACTGAAACCTAAATAAATCTCTTAGGTGGCACAAATTTCATGTGGCCAAACCAACATAAAACAAAGCTCAAAAGATAACTAAATGGGGATAGAACTGCTCAATCACTTAAGAGGGGAAAAGGAAGTTAGGCGCACAAATAAGATGGTTTAACAATGGCCAACCAGTTACAGAAGTGCACCTGAGTTTGAAATGGTTATATGCCACTTAAGTGAAGCACCTTCAGGTTGGCATATGTACGCAAATCTCCGATCCATGGCAAAGGCATGATTAAAGCATACCAAGGTAGAATCATACAAGCCAAGTGCTAGGTGTTGTTTAGTTGGTTTAACCATGGTAAAAGCGTGCCAAAATAAGTCACTAGCAAAAGGGTGCCTAACCATAAAACATTAAATGAACCTTATTTTGGCGCTGAATTTTGAGTATCTTGCCCAGGAAAAAAGTGTCCCCAACTGTAACAAATAGCAGACAAAGTTCCACCTGGGGGAAATTTTGGCTATGTTGAATAGTGAGTGCTGAAATAAGAAGGAAAACAGCCACATGTGTGAGGGTTTCAAGGTTTTGGAGCTCACAAACAAAGCATACTCTTTTGACCTTTGTCAAAGCAAGTAAATCAATTGAGGATTTTAAAGCAACACAATGGAAGGGACAGTTTCAGCACAAATTCACAAGGGTTGAAGCAATGTGATTGATGGTTTTTCAACATATCAAAAAAATCAACTAGTTCAACATTTAGTTGACAAAAACTCATTATAGCATCCAACTTGGAGGAGTTGACACCGATTGCTAAGGTTAAGTATATAGTTTCAAGAGTGTTCAAGAAAACAATAAGTGCTCACCAGGTCAAAGACGGAGTGTTTAGCAAGTTGCACAAGCTCCAAAAAAAGTTCAAGTTTGGGGAATCAAACAAATTGCAAGTCAAAGTCATTTTTAATTTTCAAAAATAACTTAAGTGGTAAAAGTTGCTATTTTTCAAAAGGGATGGATGAGAACTTATTTGTAGGATTTTATTTAATTATTTGTTTGTAATGTCCCCTTCCTAATAAGTTTGGTATGGTGGACAATTAGCCTACTCAGCGGATTCCCATAGGCTAATGTGTTAGGGTTAGAGAATCCTTGGAGACAGTCCTATCCAACAATTGGCAGTGTCAGGTGTTTTATTGAGCTTTGGTGGTTGAGATGTGCAGAGCACCACTTTCTGGGGTGGTTTTGGGTGATTTCTTCTATACTTACTATTTTTACTAAGTTTCAGGCACCGACTAGGTCAGTTGTTAGCATTTCTATTTTTAGCCATGTCGGTGGAGGCTTTTAATGTCAATATCCAAAAATTTAATATAGTCCAATATTTTAATTTAAATAACGATACTTTATAAAATTAAATTAAATATTTAACTTTTTTGATATTTAATATCATAAAGAGACTTTATGAAGGGGTACTTTTGGGAGGCATAAGAAGTCATTTTATTTTTCAAATTGGGACACCCAAAGGGGGGGCATAAGGAGGTTTTAAAATTTAGATAAAGTATTTTATATTTCAAATTGGGGCGTGGGGTTTTGGGAGCCATACGAAAGGAAAAGTTGAGGCTCATTTGCAACTATGCTTGACTTGTTATTTGGTATTCTTCTTTGCTAGAGGAGCTGGTTCTTCTTGGTTTGTGAGGCCGAAACCCCTTACAGGCAACATTCTCCATGTTGTTGGAAGACACAATCTAGAGAATTTCTTGGTGATTTCATACAAGGATCACAGCTGGACTTCATTGTTTATTTGCATTTCAGTTTTGGGGTGCCGGATATTCATTGCTGATTCAGGAGTGACAGATTGGAAGACTTTGGAGGTTTATTTGCTATTTAGTCTTCCTCCATTGCTGGTCATACCATTCTCCTTGCTGGCCATACCTTTCTAGGGGGATGTGAGACTCTTATCTTGCTGGACACTAGGGTTTGGGAGGAGTTTATTGTTAGTGTTTCTTATATCAGATTAGATAACAATGTTATTCAATAGATATGCAACACATAAGACAATGAACACAACAAGATACCCTGGGAAAACCCTCCTCTTGAGGGAGAAAAACCCAGCAATTGATTCTCTTATATATATATGATAATGACAGAAATCTGCTTACAACACAGCCCAGCAATGGCTAAGGATTTCGCACTTTTCCTTGATGCTTAGATACAAATGAATCTGCTCTTCCTAGAAAAACAGTCTGCTGCTATAGGAATGATGATCTGCTGATTAAGTATGAACTTCTTCTAGGACTGCGACTTCTGCTCAAGTATGAACTTCTTCTAGGACTGCGAATTCTGCTCTGTCAATAATAGCGAACTTCTTGATATATTCGAATTGTATGAATAACCAAGAAGTGACCTTGTATTTATATCTCCTAGGCGCCTTTTCATTTGGGTCGGCGTTTGATAAATAATATTTAATTACAATTAAAGTCGGCCAGTAATAAGTACATGATATAAATCAAATATAAGGTCGACCCATGTAGATATACATTTAATATGTGTCTTTTGGGAAGTGAAGATCGACGCTGTATTAACATCAACACTCCCTCTCAGCTAGGGATGAACTTCCATCTGCACAAGACACATTATGTTAGAATGAAAACAAAATAGAATATCACCTCAACGTGATATTAACCATTATGGCTACTCCCATAAATGGTATAAACTCATCACATATTCTCTCACGTGATGTTGTCATGGAGTCACACACATGACATCCACCATAGCTTCTCCCAGAGGGTGGAAACGAGGGCTTTCACCTCAACTCTCTCTCATCAGAGAATTGCATTATCAAGGACTTACACCTCAACTCTCTCTCAACAGAGAATTGTATTAATAAGGGCTTGCACCTCAACTCTCTCTCAGTAGAGAGTTGCATTCTCAACAAGGATCACTGATTACTGAGACTCTTTCTCAGTCACGGCTGCATTCTCCACCATACCAAGTTTCTCTCGGAAGTATACAAACTTCATCCTGGCGAGAGGCTTGGTGAGAATGTCTGGCGAGAGGCTTGGTGAGAATGTCTGTCGTTTGCTCTTCAGTGCTGATATACCTCAACTGTATAGCTTTCCTTTGCACCATATCTCTAATATAGTGGTACTTGATCTCAGCATGTTTTGTTCTGTCATGAAACACAGGATTGACAGAAAGCTTCACACAGCTTTGATTATCACAGTGTATAATAGTAGGCTCCATTGATTGTTCAAACAATCCTGCAAGGAGCTTACGAAGCCACACTGCCTCACGAGCTACCACACAAGCTGCAATATACTCTACTTCAGTTGTACTCAAGGCCACTGAAGAATGTTTCTTGCTGCACCAGGAGATCATAGCAGTCCCCAAACTGAAGCAACAACCAGAAGTACTCTTCTGATCTGAGACACATCTTGCCCAATCAGAATCAGTAAAACCATGCAGCTCCAAGTCCACAATTGAAGAATATCTCAGCCCATATCCAATTGTGCCACATAAGTATCTCAGGATATGTTTAGCTGCTACAAGATGTGTTTGCTTTTGTTCACACATAAAATGGCTAAGTGCACTCACTGCATAGCAGATATCAGGTCTAGTGTTAACTAGATACATCAATGAACCAATCAACTATCTATACATCATAGAATCCACTGGTTCTGAACTAGCTACAGCTTCTTTCAACTTATCTAAATTAGTCTCCATGGGTGTAGACATAGGTTTGCAGTCAATCATACCAAACCTTTTGAGAATGTCAACAGTGTACTTCCCTTGACTTAGAATCATCTCATCTGACTTTTGCCAAACTTCTAAGCCAAGAAAGTAATGCATGAGACCTAGATTCTTCATCTCAAATTCTGAAGCTAATTCCTTCTTACATTTTAGAATTAGATGTTCTTCACCAGTGATGATCAAGTCATCAACATATAAAACCAAAATTAATGCTTCACCATTTACTACTTTGAAGTAGAGGTTAGGATCTGCATCATTCTTTGAGAAACCCAGACTTGAAAGATACTGATCAATTCTTTCATACCAAGCATGAGGAGCTTGTTTAAGACCATACAAGGCCTTCTTCAGCTTGCAGACATGAGACTCTTTCCCATGCACCTCAAATCCTTCTGGTTGCTCAATGTAAACCTCTTCTTCTATTATGCCATTCAGAAAAGCTGTCTTTACATCCATTTGGTGAATCTTCCATCCTCTAGATGTAGCAATAGCAATGATGGTTCTAACAGACGTGTAACGAGCCACAGGAGCAAAAGTTTCTTCATAGTCAGCTCCCTCTTTTTGTGAGAACCCTCTAGCCACAAATCTAGCCTTGTGTTTCTCAATGCTCCCATCAGCTGCATGCTTGATCTTGAAGAGCCACTTAGAAGACACCACAAATTTGTCTTTGGGTCTAGGAACTATATCCCAAACATCGTTCTTAAGTATAGAGTGATACTCCTCAATCATGGCATCTTTCCATACTTGTTGACTAGAAGCTTCTTCAACATTTGAAGGCTCTGACTCAATAATCTGACTCATCAAGGCAACATAACTAGAGAACTTGTGAGGTCTCTTGCTTTCTCTGAAGGCTCCTCTTGGGGCTGCAAACCTTTCTGCTTTCTGCATTGTCCTGCGAGCCCAAAGAGGTCTTTTCTTTCCAATCACAATGTCTAGAGGCCCATCAGTAGGGTCCAAAGGCTCAACTGGATCAATATCTTCTTTAGGTTTTGTATCCTCCTTCAGATTTTCTGGAATATGGTCAACTTCCATATCTTGAGGAGGTTCTTCTTCATCAATCTCCATAGGAGTGCCTTTGGACCTTCTATAAGCAACATCTTCCTCAAATGTGACGTCTCTACTGATCTCAATAGACTTTTGTCCTGGAATGTAAATCCTGTAAGCTTTTGATGTCTCACTGTAGCCTACAAGAATGCCTTTCTTCCCAGAAGGTTCTAGCTTTGTTCTCTTTTCCTTTGGAATATGAACATAGACTGGACAGCCAAAGATCCTCAAATGACCAACTTCAGGCTTCACGCCTGAGAATGCTTCTTCAGGAGTTTTATTCTCTAAGATCCTGTGGGGACTCCTGTTTTGAACATAGACGGCTGTTCTTGATGCTTCAGCCCAAAGAGTGATTTGTAAGTCTTGATCATGGATCATAGCTTTCACTGCTTCCACAATAGACCTATTCTTCCTTTCAACAATACCATTTTGTTGTGGATTATAGGGAACACTGAACTCCCTCTTAATCCCTGCTTCAATACAAAAGTCTCAAAATGTGCCAGAAGTGTATTCTCCACCATTATCAGATCTCAATACTTTGATCCTCTTCCCAGACAGATTTTCAATCTGTGCTTTGAATTCTCCGAATCTTTCTAATACTTCTTCTGATTCTTTAGATCTCAAGAAATAGATCCAAGTCTTTCTAGAGTAATCATCAATGAAAATAATATAATACAAGAAACCACTAGATGATACAATAGACATTGGACCACACAAATCAGAATGAATGAGATCAAGAATACATTTAGATCTACTTTCACTAGAATGAAACGTACCTTTTGTGTTCTTGCCTAGGGCACATCCCTTGCATGTACCTTCATGTTCTTGATCGAATTTCGGAAGACCGGTGACCATCTTCTCCATGATAGGTAGAGCACGAAAGTGAATGTGAGCCAATCTTAGATGCCAAAGATCACACATGCTGGTACTGTTATGCACAAGCGCTTGAAGAGGACGAGTGCACAGCCTGAAAAGACATTCATGTCTAACTCCAATCACTTGAGCAGTTTTGAAGCTGGAGTTCTTTGCCCATATAAGAACTTTCCCTTTAGAGAAGGCAACTTGATAACCTTTGTCTTCTAATGCTGAAATTGAAACAAGGTTCCTCTTTATCCCTGGTACGAACAGTACATCATTCAACTCCAAAGAAATTCCAGAATCCAAGTGAAGAGTGGAATTTCCAATCCCTTTTACAGGATATCTAGCATCATCTCCAATAACAACTTGATCACTAGAGTTGCTTTCCATTAAGTTTGAAAGGTGACTTCTGAATCCGGTGATGTGCCTAGAAGCACCACTGTCAATCAACCAAGTATTAGAGTCAGTAGAAACATTGCTAGACAAGGCTGAATAAAATAGATAATCACTGAAGTCCTTTTGTAGAGCAACTTCTTCAACATCTGCAGTGGCAACTTGAGGCTTAGGTCGTTGGGGGCAAACCCTCGCAAAGTGACCATACTTATCACAACGAAAACATTGAATCTTGGACATGTCTCGTTTTCTTTTGAAGGTGGGAGCATCATCATTTCCATCTTCTCGATTCCTTTTGAAGAATCCTTTCTTAAAGCCTTTTCCTTTGTTTGATGAATGAGAGGTAAGAACTTGTAATTCTTCATTCTTTGAGCTTTGACCAATCCCCCTTGCTATTAGTCTTGACTCTTCTTGAATGCAATCAATCCTCAATCGATCAAACTTGGGAAGTTCGGATCTTGCACTGATTCCTTGGATGAACGCCTCCCATGAAAGCGGAAGACCATTGAGAGCAAGCATAGTCAGTTCTTTATCATCAATCATGTGACCAATGGTGGAGAGCTGATCTTTTATCTCTGAAATCCTCATGAAGTATGTAATAACAGATTCTCCTTTCGCCATTTTCACATGATGAAGTTGTTGCTTCAGAGCAAGGGCACGACTGGTGTTGTTGATTTCGTACATCTCTTCCAAGGTTGTAAACATCTCTCTTGTTGTATCCAACTTGAAGATAATTGGTACAATATGATCCTTGACGGAATCAAGCAATGCTTTCTTTGCCCTAGTGTCTTTCTTCCTCCATTGCAGCTTCTCTTCTTCCCCCTCAGGTTCGGGAACTTTTGTTTTTACAAACTCAGCCAAATCATTCTCTTCCAAAGTTAGCATGAACCTGAACCTCCATGATATGTAGTTCGAGATCCCTTCGAGTCTATCCTCGATTTTCAGACCGTTCACCATCTTGAGAAAAATAGAAGGTAGACTGAAAAAGAACAATGAGGGTTGCAAACTAACAGATCTGAATCTGATCACGATCTTTTTCACACCCGCTCTGATACCATGTTAGTGTTTCTTATATCAGATTAGATAACAATGTTATTAAATAGATATGCAACACAAAGGACAATGAACACAACAAGATACCCTGGGAAAACCCTCCTCTTGAGGGAGAAAAACCCAGCAATTGATTCTCTTATATATATATGATAATGACAGAAATCTGCTTACAACACAGCCCAGCAATGGCTAAGGATTTCGCACTTTTCCTTGATGCTTAGATACAAATGAATCTGCTCTTCCTAGAAAGACAGTCTGCTGCTATAGGAATGATGATCTGCTGATTAAGTATGAACTTCTTGTAGGACTGCGAATTCTGCTCTGTCAATAATAGCGAACTTCTTGATGTTTGAATTGTGTGAATGACCAAGAAGTGACCTTGTATTTATATCTCCTAGGCGCCTCTTCACTTGGGTCGGCCTTTGATAAATATTTAATTACAATTAAAGTCGGCCAGAATAAGTACATGATATAAATCAAATATAAGGTCGGCCCATGTATTTAATATGTGTCTAGTGAAGACCGACGCTGTATTAACATCAACATTTATTAACGTGTTGAGGGCACCTAGGGTGGGCTTGATTTGTTTCATTTGTGACATTTATACTCTGGAGTCTTGGAGGAGGGTTATGGGGGTGTCCGAGACTCCCTTTGTTACCCTCTATAGGAATTGATTGGCCATTTTGACAAATATCTCTGCGATGGGTGCAGCTGATTGAGAGACAAATTCACAAGTCACATTTTAAAGGAGGGGTGGAGTTAGAATAATATAAAATATTATTTGTGGGTCCCGATATCCAGGAAATATTGCAGCATATCTTTAATAATTTTGTAAATTCTGGTCCTGACATTTTATATTAATATTTGTAGGTGGGCTTCCGTGCTAAAAGAGGTCACAATATGGGTGGACAAAACTCGACAAGCTATGACTTAATATTGTTTAATATTTCCTTGGTGCCAGGTCTTCTAAGTGGGATGCAGCCTATATCACAGGATTAGTAGAGTTTGATTTTTTGAAGGCTGTACCTATGTGGACCATATCACCCTATATGGTCCCATTTTATAACAGCCTTGTATTATAATCAATGACTAGTTCTTCTTACCTTGATCCACGACCATTGAGAGGAACCATATACCATCTGGTTCAAATAATACCATACAATATTGAAGGTGGATTTTTCAACTAAAAGGGCCATTACTCATTCTTTGAGTCTTGTGATATTACATTTGGTTTCCATTAGCACCTCTGAGTGCTTATTGAAGCAGGACAGCTATTACAAAGATGTGTTAGTACATGCTCTTCGGATTATAGAGAGGAAGATCTCTCTTTACTGATTTTATACTGTAAAAAAGGGGTGTACTAAGATTTCCTATCTTTTTTACTCAGCGGTAGGACACAAGGGTGCATAAACCAATGCGCCGTAGCTAAGCTTTTTTTCTGGTTTCCGCAGATCTTAACTACGACTAACTAAGCTTCTAAACTATCCTACCTCCTCAAGATAAACAGAGCATGAGGGCGTAGGAGCGAAATGGTATGGTTGGATCACTTGAATCCTCCGTCTCAATGGAATATGGCCGAGGCTCTGAACCTTCGGATATATACCAAGATAGGGCTCGATACAAACAAACACTCGTTACGGTAAACTGGATCTGAGACTTGCCAAGGAGGAGGAACCCCTATCCGAGGTATAGGCTTGGAAGCAGCTCACTGGAAACAACAAGGAACGATGGCCTTTCTAACAGGATTCCCGAGGAGGTGACGACACCTGTCCAAAGTCTAGGCTGCAAGAGAGATCATTAAACAACATCAAGCGATAATGATCGATGACAAAATATCCAAGGAGGCGACGACACCTGTCCAAGGAGGAGATTGAAACAATGCACTATTTAAAAACAAGACTTTGAATAACTCAAATAATTAGATCAATCAAGCTTGCACCATCTGATTTATTTCTTCAAGGTTCTTCAAAGAATTACAAAGATCGGGACAGCAAAGGCACGAAATCATGCACAATTGCGATCAACCAACGAACTCTCATCCAAGAGTGAACAGATATAAACAAGCGAACTCTGGCAACAGTGGCGCAGCAATTTTGCTAGCAAATAAAGGTTAAACAAATAAAGAACCGAAGGCTCTTATTTATAGGAACTCAAAGGAGTAGGCAACCCTAAAATCTCCTTGAGTTAACAAACAACTCTTGCCAATCAGCAAGTTTTATTCTTATGTCTAAAAGTAGGTGAGCAAGCAGTTAACTGGAAATCTACTTCAGTTAACTGAAACTAAACAAAAGTCAAACTAGAAGTCTACCTCAGTTGACTGACACCTAACTAAAAGTGAACTTATGTTACAAATGTGTCTCCAAATAGACATCCACCTTTTGAGGAGATCTGAGATCCACAAATCGTGGGAGTCAAATAGACATCCTAGATTAGTGGGATCTGACATGCATGATCTGTGGAGATCTGGAGTCAACTTGGAAAGAGGCATCGAGTTGACTTCAGTCATAATTAATGCTATTTGGAGGGTAGGACGTCCTCCCTTGGTGCTTTACACCTCTTCACCACTGGTCAACAAAGTCTCTATCCAGTCATTGACCTCTTCGGCCTCCGGGCAATTAATGCTCTTCAAGATGACTATGTGGCGTCTAAGCATTTCTTCACCCGTGGTAAGCTGCTGATGATAGGTTATGCATTGGGCAGCTGCTTCATCTAACTGGACAGACATGGCTGCAATTTTGGCTAATTTGCAGCAATTGGGATCTTCAAGGAATGAAGATCGGATGACATCCTGGAATCGTGTCTGCACGGTTTCAAGTTCCACATATTCTCCTCCTTCCCGCTGATATTCTAACTCAGGGAAGGATATTACCAACGTTCTTGCGAAGTTGATAATATTGGCGATGAAGCGTCTATAGTCAATCAGCTCCACAGAGTTGGCATCATAGGCTCTCACCTTGTATGCCACCTGTTCTTTCCACTCAAAGAGATGGTGTTTATTTTCTGTGGTCGTAACTGATTCATATGCTTGTTGCAAATCAGCAATTGTCGCCTCCTCTCTCGACCTCTCTTGAGCTGCCTTTATATCTGACTTCTGGATTTCTGATCGAAGTCCATGTGCTCTGTCTCTCAGCTGATATGCTTCTGTCAACACACACCGCCCTTTGACAACAAACTCATCCACTTGACGTCTCAAGTGTTTACCGTATGTAATCAACTGATGATGGTTTCTTTCAGCTGGGAGATCCAACAGTCCTTGAGGCAAAGCCGAGGAGTTTGGTGTGTCATGTATCAAACTAGAAATATACAACTTTAGCTGACAGATTTCAGCCTTCAAGGCTGCTTTGTCTTGTCCATCTTTTGTCATCCTTTCTTTGACACTCGCCGAGGCAATTCCAAGAAGGTCTGCCTCCACCTGTCGAGTGGTCTTTCCAAGGTTCACCTTTGAAAGCGTGAAATCCTCAACCCTCACATTATGTATATCTTTGTCTTCAGGTGGGGCAGCGGTCTCTATGATAACTTCGTTCTCTGCATTCTTTTCTAAATGCGTCTGCTTCTTCAACTTCTTTACCGGCATGTCTTGTGGGACATGATGGAATTCAGAGAAGTCAAGCTGATAAGAAGGCCTCTCCCTCTTCCTCCCAAGCGAGCTTTCCAGCCAGATAGAATCTCGGCTAGCATTGCTGGGAGGAGGAACATAGGTCCCCTGAATGCTAGAAGAACGAGACTGTGCCGTGGCAATGTCTCGTGGTGGCGAGTCCAAATCAATGGGACTTTGTGACCTCTGTGATGGTGGTGAAGCTGGTGGCTCTGTTTCTATCACTGGCACCGCTTCTGCTGCAACTTCTTCTACAATGGTTTCCATCTCTACAGCGATTATTTCAATCACTGGTTCTTGTGTAGTTGCAGCGGTCTCAACTATCTCAGGCAAATTGGTGGCTGTCTCCACCTGTACCTCTTGCCGGCTTGTGCTAGCAATTCCTTTTCTCCCCCATGTGCTCCCTGACATACGCATTCCTTCTGGAGGAAAGCTCATCTTCTTTTGTCTAGGTTTCCTCCTAGACGTGGAAGGTAGTGTAGACTGAACCGCTGGCGGCTCTGATCGGGGAAGTACTACCTTCCTTGTCCTTTTACTGTCCAGGTAGAGTTGACTGTGTCGAACTACTCTACCCGTTCTTTCCTCAATAGACGTACCCTCTTTCGCGTACCAATCTACTTTGCCGAGTGGTTGTGAATCCACTAAACCCGTGAAGAAGGAAGAAAGAATAACTTCTTCTTCGTCCTCAGATAAGCCCTCGATGTCTTCTGACATGAATTCTGCAATCTGCGAGAGCTTGAATCTGCTATGGTTCCTTCTTCTCACTTTGAACTCATCCTCGCAGTTGACCCAAAAATCTTCCATGAAAGGTTCATGTGATGATCTTTGCTCAAGGTGAGCTGCGAAGATGCCTCTGGGGTCATAGGATGGCCTCCTGTCGATAAGGTACTTGAGATTAAATCTCACTATTTCTTGGCTTATCAACCTTACATCGGCTGCAGTTCTGCATCTGTAGAGTCCCATCTGAAGAGGAAAGTTCACTGCAGCCTTTTTCTTTACGCGAAGGTAAGAGTGAACCTCGGCCAATTGCCTCAGGAATTCCATGAACACTACCCTATCTGAGGGGTAACGTGGCATCATAGCGGGGTGGCCATTATAGCCATACACGCGTATGTAGGTGAAAGTGGGGAATTGTATGAACCAATCCGCCCAATCCACCATTGCTGCCTTAGCTGCTGGTGAAATACGCACGTGCATCTCATGGTCTAGCTCGTGCACGGTGTGCATAGTAAAAAGGTCATTTATCCTTTTGAAATGTCTTTCCGCTAGAGTGAACTCCAAGTGAGGAAAGTATTCTTGTACCTTTTGCACACCCAGGGTTCCCACAGTGTTTAATGTTCTGAAATCGCCTTGGAAGGCTATTAGGTAGACCAGGTATGAACACATGTGGAAACGGTGCTCTTCTAGAAACCCAGTGAATTGCTGGTGGAGTGTGTCACTGATCAGGGAGGCCCAGTCGTAACGTTCTTTTCTGCTGATTATCTTGCCAATAATGTAGAACATCCACGGCTGGAAGGATTTTCCCTCCTCTTGTCCAGTGACTCTGCTGAGTAGGGTGATTAGCACTCCGTACTCATCTTTGAATTCTCCTCTACCAACCAATCTGGGCAAGCTGGTTCTCTTTGTTTTCAGCCAATGTTCAGCCATTATAAGCGAACACTTGTCCTTCGAAGCCTCGAATGCCTTTTCGCATTCTGTCACTAATATGACCTTCTTGGTAGGGCATGGTGGAATTGCAAAACAAGTCTCTATGTCCACCGGCTTCAAGCTGCAAATCACCCTCCCATCTACTGACAGGATCTCTCTTGTAGTCGGGTTGTAATGCTTAGTGCAGGCAATTACAAGCTCGATGCTTTGTAAGGTGATTGGAATAGATGCTGCTTGAAACAAACCGGATTCTTCGATGTTCTGCAATGTGATTTGATTCATGCCCTCAAAGTCTTCAGAACTGACCTCTGGATTTTTCTGCCATAAGTCTGTATCAGTCGTTTTCAGGTAATCATGGTATAAGACTGTTTTGGTCTTGTATTGTACCTGAGAGTACTGCATTCTGAAAACCTTGAATATTGACTGGGCACTTGACCCTGTTCTGACACTTTTCTGGAACTGCTAAAAATAGCCTCGCCGGGGGTAGTTTTTACGAAAAATTTTGAGACATGGGTTTTGTTAAGAATGATTTTCTAAACAGACCCAGATCGTCAGAAATTCGAAAAAACGAGTTTTTCTTTGACATGCAAGAGCCCTTCGGTGGCAGAGGCAGCAAGGGCACCAGAAACTAGAAAGTGATTTTTCTCGAAAAAATCTAACACATGGGTTTTATTCGTGCTTCAAAGCCAAACAAACCCAGTTTGTCCGTTTTTCAATATTATGACTTTTTTCAGAAACCCTAAAAAATAGGGGCAGCAGGGCTACTTTTTCTGAAAAAATCTACCATGTGGGTTTTGTTGAAAAAGCTGTGCTGATCATACCCAGTTGGTCAGATCTGTGAAAATCTGTCGTTTCCTGTGATATGCAAAAGAAATATAGACAGAAGTAGAGGAAATAGACAGAAGATGGATTGGAAGTTATAAACTGCCACTTTGCAATAATCTGTCTCTGGAAGCAATCTTGGGAGAAGAATGCTTTTACTGCCAATGATCTTCAAAAATATTGAAGATCCGTTCAAAACCCCTGCCAGATCTTGAAAACTTGTTCTTAGGAGCTACTTGATGTTTTATCCTTCAACCTGCAAAAAGAATAATGAGGAAAGGGACGCCTAGCATGAATATAAGGCAATTAGGGTTAAGATCCACAAAGTATGGAAGATAACTCATCATTCAGGCCTGATTTGGAGTTCCAAAAGATGATTTCCACTGATTGTGGAGCGTTTTTCTCTTTTTTTTGGCTCCAAATTTGCTAACTCAAGTCAACATTTCTGTTTGACTTTCCTTTAGGCGTCCAACCTTGAGTTTGATCATTTTTGTCTATTTTGCAAGCTGAAGTGCTCCCGTTTGATCTTCGATTCAGGTTACTCGGTTGATCTCAAGC
>CM021108.1:35329597-35563356 GCA_007115665.2 Sequoiadendron giganteum
TTCATTTGAGGGAGGCGATTATTATGATATTAATACTTGTTCCTTGCCGAGGTTGGGGCATCACGAATTTGGTTGTCAAAGATCCATGTGAATCTGCTAATTGATGAATAAATGCAATATCTTATTCTATGCACTATGTGTTCGTGAATGATTTCTGTATATGTTCTATGTTCCATAAATATATTTCCGTTTACTCTCGTAGTACGTTTAATCTACCCCAACGAGTAAACGTTTGGCACCGTTGCCGAATCGAACGTTCAGACACATCATAGACGAGAGAATGGCATTGTAATGGGTCAGCTAGCCGAAGAACCAGTACAAGCAAACGAGGAAGGAGAAGACAAATTGACATAGGACCTCGTCAACTTGTGGGATATCTCGTTGAGGGATCACGTATGGAGGGAGGCTCTTAGGTGAGAGATTGTGATGTCCCCATTTGTAATTCGCCCCTGAACAAGAAATTTGATTAATTAATTAAATATTAAAATTGTCTTTGTTTAACTTAGCAGACATTATAATTATTTAATTA
Organism: Sequoiadendron giganteum; assembly: GCA_007115665.2. Lineage (NCBI taxonomy): Eukaryota > Viridiplantae > Streptophyta > Pinopsida > Cupressales > Cupressaceae > Sequoiadendron > Sequoiadendron giganteum. Next base: position 35,330,127 of record CM021108.1, read on the forward strand.
ATTAATTAATATTTTTGGCCTTATGAAATATTATGATATCGAAAATTAAGTTTTATAAGGCCATTTACATTAAATATATCAGTTATTTCAACTAAAGGTGGCAAAATTTTAAAAGGGTATGGTTGATGGAATTAAGCATCACAAAAAGATTGAATTGATTTGGTCTTATGGGGAAAGTTTGGGAACGAGAACTCTCAGAATCCTTTACTATGTTGGACGGAAACCCAACATGGTTTTCTCTTAGTATTTAGTGGTAGATTGCTCATACTCAGGATAGCGGCTGGTCATATTCTAAATGCCAGATTGATCACAACAGAGAATCGGTCACAGATTAAGGATTCACTATCTTTTAATCTCGATGCTTCTAGAGATTGAAGGGTTAAATATATAAATATATAGACCACCGCCCCTTACAAGCTTTTGTTGGAATAAAAAATATAACTTACGATACCATATGCTCATCATCGGGGGTGTTTGGAAATAAAGGAAGCTGCCACATAAATTCAAACCACACCTGTAAACTGATGTGGAAGGAATCGACAAATTACTCCAGGAATCGTGTATTGTCTCCAATCAAAAAAGACAATTGGGATATATATTCGAAGTTTGGTGTGGTACCGACCCATTTAATAGAGGAATCGTGACCTTTAGGGGGATGATTATCAAACTAGTGTTGTCATTTTATGTGACAACCTGGACGAAGACAAATGAAGGTTGGTAGATTAAACAAGCGTTTGGAAAGACAAGTCGAGTAAAGACAAACAAGGGTGGCAGTGTTAAATATTGGTTATCGCAATTTTTTGAAAAGTATTCCATGGGACTTGGATAAAGGATTTGGATTTTCAGAGTTAAGAGTATAATTAATACATTGCCAGCATAGAATATTATACACAAAGAGGACAACGTGGAAACTTGAGATGTCAAGTAGGAATGTGGAAGAAGTACGAGTGAGATAGCAACCACATCGCCTGAAGACGGTACCAATAATTATCGTGGCTACACTAAAGGAAATTGGGATTTGGTATCATCATATTCCATTTGGAATCAAATGAATATTATGAGGCACTGGAGTAAGTAGGGCACCTTGATGGTGGACTATGTGGCTAAAGCTATCGATTTTGCTGGCATTGTTGCCTTTGATTGCTTGTTGGTCAATACACATATAAACACGGGTATGTCTTTGTAATGTAATTGAAAATTTAGTATCATTCTCTACACATCTGAGAAATCCTTGTACGTTTGAAATTATTCATAATGATGTGTAACACAATCTGGTTGATTACAATAAACTGTCCTATTATTTTATTGGAATGAGTGAATAGTATTGCCAGAGCATAGTTAATGTTCAAACAACAACTTCTATATGTTTATATATATCTGTTATATATACCTGGCGACATATTTACACAAGGTCTGAGTATATAATGAGATGAAACTATTGTGTATCCTCAAGTATATTGTCTGCACCTACAAAAGTAAAAATCGTTTCAGATGAGACATGCAAAATTAGTTTGACAAATAACATTGTCAAACATGGGAAATCGATAACCCAGAGGTCAGGGTTATTATAGTGGTATCAGAGCCATTATCTTGCCAGTCTGGAGTATCAATCAGTTACATCAATGGCTAGAATTCAAAATGGAAGATTGCTACCTACTTTCCTTCTTGCCTTGCCAACAAAGGAAAAGAAGCCTAGCGTGGAGAAAATATTAAAAGACCTTGCTCAATCTCAACACAAGACGAATCCTGTTTTGCAGCGTTTTGCAGATTCGCTTTCAAGGGAATCTAAGCACTCTAATGTCTCATCCACACTTACAGGTAAAGGAGCTTATGATTTATTTGTACAGGAAGAGGTTAGAAAAACTACAAGAGAAGTTTGCAAAAATCTTCATGAGGAGTTTGAGAGACATGCTGATGTAGTATATGAGGCTAAAAGAAAATGCTTGTAAAAATTAAATAAAATATTATGAAGCTAGAACTGGTAGAAATCACTTGATATTTTATTGCCAGATTGTTTATTGATCTTCTAGGCTTATTACATTTGAGATCGGATAACATGTAAATTAAAAAAGCAACAACATTTGTGTGAATAAAACCTGATTATTGCAGCCGCCTGTGAAGCTAATGAAATGGTACGGCCATCATTGATTTCCACTTCTCCCTCCGCCAGATGTTAGCAAATGAAGCCAGAGAAATATGCGCCCCTATTGGTGAAGACAGACTGCCAAAAGAAGAGGCGTTTTTGCTTGAAGAAGAAGTACGGCCTTTTTATGATGGTACAGCTATGACAGCAGCAATGAATAAAAGTACGGCCCTTGGAAGATGTGTCTCTAGCTTGCAAAGTGGACGCCTAGCATAAAGAACTCTTCCCAGATGAACTTCGGATCAAAACCCTGAATGATGCAACAACTGTGAATCTCTGTGACAACCTCTAAATGAGGCTATCTCTCTGACTGGCAATAAATTAGCTGATATTTCACAGCCTCTGAACTGCACACACTGAAGATGGCACGTTCTCCAATGCAGGTTGAAAATTGGAACCCTTGGCTCTGTTCTCAGAAGAAAGACTTGGGAAAATTCGATTTCAATAACATATTTAGCTCTTTCCCCAATGAAACCCTTATATCCTCAAGAAAGTCAACTTTTCTCACAAAGGCATCATTTAAATAAAGTTCAAACTTTTCTTTTAATTTTTCAATAGTTTTGAACGCACTTTAATTATAATTTATAATTGAAAAGTGGCCCCTCTTCCATGTTGGTCGACCCCTTCAAGAAATCACTTAAGTTATAATATTAAATTATATTATAACTTTATAATATAAGCTTCAAATAAATTAATATTAATTTGACAATTAAAATATTAATATCTCTCTCAAAATACGTTCGATTAATGAACCGTCTGAAGCTGGAGGATAAGTGATTGATTTTGCACATGACCAAATCATACTGCTAAAAATAGCAGGGGTGCTCCGCTGAATGACCTAACTTACTAAAAATAGCAAGTCAAGTAAATGATGTTTGAACGACCCCGAACGAAAGCCAAACTGAACAATCCTACAACTGGGCTAAGCCAAGCCTCAACCAGACCCTCTATCCACCCTATCAGCCTACGAGGGTCGCATAATAGGCTAATCATAAACACTGAGAGATGTCAATTGGAAGGGGACATTACAGTCCGCCCCTCCCGAAATTGCTTGTCCTCAAGCAATCTCAACTGCGGATACTGCAAAATATCCTCACTCTCCCACGTAGCATTCTCTACTGGTAAATCTCTCCATTTCACCAAATATTCCCTGATAGTCCTCCTGCGCAACTGTCTCTCTCTGTACTCCAAGATCGACTCAGGTACTAAGATCAACTTTCCCTCATCATCTAAGGGAGGTAATACTGCCGAAGGTACCACACGATGTCCTAACGCCTTCTTGAGACGTGACACATGAAAGACGTTGTGGACCTTACTATCCGCCGGAAGCCCTAGCTCATAAGCCACCTCTCCAATACACCTCAGAATCCTGAAAGGACCATAATACCGCGGCTTGAGCTTCTCTGAACCACTCTTCCTGAGAGTAGACTGACGGTAAGGCTGCAGCATAAGATATACCATGTCTCCCACCTCAAAAGACCTCTTTGTCCTCTTCTGATCTGCGTACTGCTTCTGCTGATTCTGTGCCTTAGCAATATTTTCCTTGAGAGCCCTCATAGTGTCCTGACTCTCCTGTAATAAGTCTCCAACACTTGGCACTCTACTGTCACTCAGTAGCAAATCCAGAAAACTAGGCGCCTCATAACTGTACAATGCCATGAAGGGGGACATCTGAACGGTCATGTGATAAGTAGTATTGTAATAGTACTCGCACAAATATATCCACTTGACCCACGCCTTTTGCTGCCCTGCAATGTAATTCCTGAGGTAACCTTCCACCCATTTGTTTACTATCTTTGTCTGACCATCAGTCTGCGGGTGGTAACTGGTGCTCGGTGTAAGCTCAGTCCCACAAAGTTTGAACACCTCCTGCCAGAAGTGACTTAGGAACTGACTATCCTTGTCGCTAACTATACTCCGAGGCAACCCATGCAATCTGAAAACCTCACGGAAGAAGACCTCTGCTACCTGTGTAGCTGTGTAAGTGGTGGTAATCGGAAAGAAGTGGGCATACTTCGTCAGCTGATCCACAACTACATATATACAATCCCGTCCTTGGGCTTTAGGCAAGCCCGTAATGAAGTCCATCGACAGGCATTCCCACTTCCTGTCAGGAATCGGAAGTGGCTGCAATAATCCTGCCGGATACGTGTTCTCCTGCTTGTTCTGCTGACAAACAGGGCACTCACGCACATACTGAAGAATATCTGCCTTAAGCCCTTTCCATGTGAATCTCTCCCGAATCTGTCTATACGTTTTGAAGTACCCGGGGTGTCCTGCTGTAGGTACATCATGAAAGGCTTGCATGATAATGTCCTTCATCTCTGATCCTGGGGTCAAATAAATCCTGTTCTTGTAAATGATCAAGTCATTCACAAGCGTGTATCTGGTGTCAACCATCGATCCCTCAACAATACTGGATGCCCAAGTATCCTTGGCATACTCTGCCACAATCAAATGCCTCCAATCCTCAGTAATGTGAACCATAGAGTTCAGATAAGGCCTGCGTGAGAGGGCGTCAGCCACTACATTCTGGGTGCTTTTGATATAAAAGATATCAAAGTCATATGCCTGCAATTTACTCACCCACTTCTGCTAACGATCATTGAGATCTCGCTGCCCCAGGAAATGCCTCAAACTGTTGTGGTCAGTTTTAATGCAGAACTTACTGCCCACAAGATATTGCCTGAATTTTGCCAAGGCGTGCATTATAGCTAGCATCTCTTTATCATAAATACTGTAGAGCCTCTCTGGCCCTTTGAGTTTACAGCTCTCATACACAATAGGGTGCTTGTCTTGCATAAGCACCGCTCCAATGCCCTCACCAGAAGCATCGCACTGAAGCTCAAAAGGCTTCGAGAAATCTGGCAGTGCCAACACTAGACACGTAGTCATCGGCTCCTTGAACCTCACAAAACACTCCTGTGCCTCAGGAGTCCAACAGAATGCACCTTTTTTCAACAGATCCGTCATAGGTGCTGCATGTCGTGAATAACCACTCACAAATCTGCGGTAGAAACCACACAATCCAAGAAATCCTCGCAGCTGTGTAAGGTTCGCCGGAGTAGGCCAATCTACAATAGCACGGATCTTCTCAGGATCCATCCGCACTCCCTCTGCACTGATAATATGACCTAAGTATAACAATTCGGTCATTCCCAAATCACATTTGGATTCCTTGGCATACAAGGACTCCCTCTCCAAAATACCGAGTATCGTCTCTAAGTGACCCAAATGCTCCTGCCATGTCCTACTGTATATCAAGATGTCATCGAAGAAGACAAGTACATATCTCCTCAACTGCGAATGAAAGACCCTGTTCATGGTGGACTGAAATGTCGCAGGCGCGTTGGTTAGCCCAAATGACATCACCACAAACTCAAAGTGTCCACAATGACAACGGAAAGCAGTCTTCTCAACATCCTGCTCACGAACTCTGATCTGGTGATATCCTGATCTCAAATCTATCTTCGTGAAATAGCATGCACCATGGAGCTCATCAATAAGCTCATCTATACGAGGTATTGGGTACCTGTTTTTGATAGTCCTCTTATTCAGGACTTTGTAATCTATGCACATGCGAAGGGTGCCATCCTTCTTCTTCACCAGAACAACTGAAGAAGCAAATGGTGATTTACTAGGTCGAATGTGACCCATAGCCAACAACTCCTTGATAGTCTTCTCTATCTCATCCTTCAACCTCTTAGGATGCCTGTAAGGAGTAATCATGACGGGCTTGGCGCCCTCCTCAAGCTCTATAATGTGCTCAATGCCCCTGTTTGGAGGTCTCCCTGGCGGAATATCACTGAATACCTTCTCATGCTTGACTCTCAACTGCTGAAAGTCAGGATGATACTCAGTCTTGTGCTGTCCCTCCTGTATAGGTGCCAATGTGCACTCGGCAGCCCACTCTACCATGTCATGTCGCATGAGCCTCTCCATCCGACGGAAGGAAATAGTCTTGACATTGCTGTCTCGAATGGCCTTCAGGATATGTGTCTTCCCATCGACATCAAAACGAATCTCCATGTTTTTGAGACAAAGAGTGACTTCCTCAAGGGAATGAAGCCACTTCATGCCCAATACTAAATCTATATCCCCCATGTTCACCATGTAATAATCAGCCTTGAACTCATAGTTGTTCAAGCGCAAGGGGAGATCCTTAATCATTCGATCACACCTGAGAGTGTAACCGTCTGCCACCTTAACTCTAATGCCTTCGAATTCCTCGGTAATGAGTCCACGCTTCTCCACAAATCTAGCATCAATAAAATTGTGGGTGGCTCCTGTATCAAGAAGGGTAATGACCCTTTGTCCTGCCAAAACTCCACGAAGTCTAAATGAACCTTCCTGTTGAATGCTAGATAGTCGTGCCTCCTGAATTTGAAGCTCTGACTCTGCCTTTGCCTTAGGCTCTGAAGCCTCTGATTCTGACTCCTCAGAATCCTCCTGCTGTTCGGAACTCTCAGATTCCGACTCCTCGTAATAAGCCCACATCACTCGATTTGCCTTGCCCTTAGGCTACAAAGGACAATCATGGTTGGCATCATAGGGACCTTTGCAGTAGAAGCAAAGCTTCTTTCTGTGTAGATCATTAAGAGCCTCGCGATCCAAGGGTGGTGCTACTGATTTTCCCTTTGAATCATTCTTAAAATCTGATTTCTCTTTGTCAAAATCTGATTTCTCTCTGTTTTTGTTGAAGCCCTTATTGTCCCTGAATGAAGAATTGTTTCTAGAGTTGAATTTGCTGGATGGTGCTGCAAGTTCCATACTGCGTGCCTTCCTCATAGCTTCCTGTAGCGAACGCGGATCAAATGCCTTGATCCAACCTCTCAAGGGTTCCAACAATCCTTCAACGAAGAGCACAACTATACGCCTCTCTGATATGTCAAGAACCATCACGGACAATTTCTAAAATTCACTAATATAACTCTCTAGGCTGCCAATCTGCCTAAGTTGGGCCAAATCTCTGAAGTAAACTTCTGGGTCCTTTTTATCAAAGCGATCCACCAATCTGTCCACAAACTCCTGATAAGTGGTAATACGATCGTGCTGCAGTGTCATCATTCCCTGATACCACCAATCATGGGCTGCTCCTTCTAAATGTAACATGGCAAACTTGATTGCCTCTTCCTCAGACATAGGTCGAAGTGTCAAGAAAGTGTCTAGCCTGTGTTTCCAAGACTGTGCTGTTACCTTGCCACTGCCATCAAAATAGGGTAGGTTGATCTTGCTGGAGGCATGCTTCAAGTCTCTATTTTGGTTTCGAGGCCTATTCCCCTGTCGAAACCTATAATATTCAACTCTCGAATTCACAAATTGATCAAAATGCATGTGCTCGCGCACTTGTGGTGTCAATATATCCCACTCCTCGTTGGCTGCCATAACTGCATCAGCATATAATATGTTCCCAACCTCTTCAACATTCTCCTCAACCTGTTCTCCTCTTAGGAAAGTGGGTCTAGTAGGTCTATTTGCTGTTCGTGAAACAGTCCTGGGTACCCTCTGTGAACCTGCATCACTCCTGTCCTCATCACGATGTGGTGATGGTCTCCTAGGCGTACCTATCCTCTGTATAGCCATGGTCAACTGCTGTAATACATCAGTTACCTGTTGCTGACCTGTTCGCAAATCTCTAAGAGTCTGTCTAACCTCTGCATCTTCCTCTTGAGGATCTCGAGGAATCTCTGTTCCGTCACCCATGCCTGTAACCTGTACAGACGCTCCAGACGAAGAACCAGACTGAACACCTATCAAACCTGTAGCCGTCTCACCTGCCGGAATAAGTGGTGGCTGCCAAGTTTTTCTGTTTTCCCTCTGATAATATCTCTTCTCTCTATCACTCTGGTGCATGAACAAAACGGTTTTCAAACCCAACAAGGATGGCAAGAAACCGCTCTGATACCACTGTAGAAACCCCTATTCTCACTATTTCTGAAACTGCTTATTTTTGCTTGTTTTTGAGTGTTTTGATTTTTTTGGTGTTTTTAGCAATAACAGAAGTATTGCGATTTTAAAAGAAAATGCTTGTAAAAATTAAATAAAATATTATGAAGCTAGAATTGGTAGAAATCACTTGATATTTTATTGCCAAATTGTTTATTGATCTTCTAGGCTTATTACATCTGAGATCGGATAACATGTAAATTAAAAAAGCAACAACATTTGTGTGAATAAAACCTGATTATTGCAGCCGCCTGTGAAGCTAATGAAATGGTACGACCATCATTGATTTCCACTTCTCCCTCCGCCAGATGTTAGCAAATGAAGCTAGAGAAATATGCGTCCCTATTGGTGAAGACAGACTGCCAAAAGAAGAGGCGTTTTTCCTTGAAGAAGAAGTACAGCCTTTTTATGATGGTACGGCTATGACAGCAGCAATGAATAAAAGTACGGCCCTTGGAAGATGTGTCTCTAGCTTGCAAAGTGGACGCCTAGCATAAAGAACTCTTCCCAGATGAAGTTCGGATCAAAACCCTGAATGATGCAACAACTGTGAATCTCTGTGACAACCTCTGAATGAGGCTATCTCTCTGACTGGCAATAAATCAGCTGATATTTCATAGCCTCTGAACTGCACACACTGAAGATGGCACGTTCTCCAATGCAGGTTGAAAACTGGAACCCTTGGCTCTGTTCTCAGAAGAAAGACTTGGCAAAATTCGATTTCAATAACATATTCAGCTCTTTCCCCAATGAAACCCTTATATCCTCAAGAAAGTCGACTTTTCTCACAAAGGCATCATTTAAATAAAGTTCGAACTTTTCTTTTAATTTTTCAATAGTTTCGAACACACTTTAATTATAATTTATAATTGAAAAGTGGCCCCTCTTCCATGTTGGTCGACCCCTTCAAGAAATCACTTAAGTTATAATATTAAATTATATTATAACTTTATAATATAAGCTTCAAATAAATTAATATTTAATTTGACAATTAAAATATTAATATCTCTCTCAAAATACGTCCGATTAACGAACCGTCTGAAGCTGGAGGAAAAGTGATTGATTTTGCACATGACCAAACCATACTGCTAAAAATAGCAGGGGTGCTCCGCTAAATGACCTAACTTACTAAAAATAGCAAGTCAAGTAAATGATGTCTGAACGACCCCGAACAAAAGCCAAACTAAACAATCCTGCAACTGGGCTAAGCCAAGCCTCAACCAGACCCTCTATCCACCCTATCAGCCTGCGAGGGTCGCATAATAGGCTAATCATAAACACTGAGAGATGTCAATTGGAAGGGGACATTACAGATAATACTCATAAACACATTGAAGACCTCATGTGGACAGCCCAAATAGAGGAGAGACAAAAAGGAATGGTAAACAGTATTACTCATACACACTTGCACTCTATCAAAGAAGCGTTGGAATTGATGAAAGATGACTATTTGCAATTGCTTAGGGATAGAGACATGGCTGTCAAGTTGGTGGAAGACATAGATAAAGAGATTGTTGATTTGTGCCTTCAATTGAGTGAGGCTCATTACTCAAGGCACAAAATAGAAAATTAGTTAATTTGTTGCAGCCACCTCTCAAGAACAAAAAGGCAATGCAAGAGGCATGAAACTTGGCCAAATTGATGAAAGGGACAAAGAATTACCTTGCAGCCATGGGACAGCTATATTTGATGGAGAGACATGCGGAATTCAGACTTTTGAACCAGCAGTTGATGAAGAGCAATCCTCATGGGTAGAGGAATTTGAAAGCACTACAAAGATACTTGATGAAGGGTCTGATTTTCAGTATTTGGGAAGCAACTTTCTATCTCCATTTTAGTATGAGATGACAAGTCTAAAATGCAAGCAAGTTGATTTTGAATATCATAGCATTCAAGATGAAGATCTTTTATTGACCTTACTACCACTTATCTATCAGAGAATTATCCTTCATAATTCCATATATCAAAATGTCGACCAAGCTTACAAATATATAGGTTGAATGGAAGTAATCATATGCTCTAAAATAGCATTCACGGGTTCAACCATATAACAATATATGTATATGAAATCCAAACAATCTAATAACAATCAAACAAACAAAAACAACCTGAACAAACTATCTACGTGGGTAAATGATGGAATATCCAACATTCCCCTCTTATTACATCATTTCTTGAAACTTGAAAGTACTAATAAGAGAACCTTGAAAAGCTTCAAACTTCACATGTGCAGGAGGCTTGGTGAAGATATCAGCACGTTGTTCTTGTGCGGAGCAAAACTGGAGTTGAATGTTGTTTTGTTGAACATTCTCTTGAATGAAGTGATAGTCAACTTCAATATGCTTTGTTCGTTCGTGAAACACTGGATTACGAACAAGCTTGAGAACACTCTGATTGTCGCAATAGAGGATAGTAGGTTGGTTTTGTGGTACCCCCAATCCTTCTAATATGCAACGTAGCCATACTGCTTCACAAACTGTTGCACTTGTTGCATGATATTCTGCTTCTGTTGAGGAACGAGCAACCGTGGCTTGTTTCTTACTTCCCCAAGAAATAGGACCTGAACCCAAGAAGAAAACAAATCCAGATGTGGATTTCCTATCATCAACTGAACCTTCATAATCTGCATCTGTATACCCTATTAAGAAGAATTGATCATTCCTTTTGTATTCCAAACCTTGATTCATTGTACCATGTATATACCTTAAAACCCTTTTTGCTGCTAGCCAATGACATTTCTTTGGATCTTGCATGAATCATGAAAGATAATTAACAACAAAACTGATATCTGGTCTAGTATAAGTCAAGTAAATCAAACCCCCAATCATTTGTTGATAGAGAGTTGCGTTCACTTGAGGAGATGAATCGGAAACAAACAACTGCAAACCTGATTCCATAGGTGTAGACATGGGTTTGGAATCCATCATTTTGAACTTCTCGAGCAATGTCTTGGCATATTTTCTTTGAGAAACAAAGATATGGTGATTTTTTTGCCATACCTCTAAACCGAGGCAATAGTGAAGTAGCCCAAGATTTGTCATATCAAAGTCTTTCTTGAGACCAATTTTGGTTGTCTCAATCATTGCTTCTGAGTTGCTTGTGATAACTAAGTCATCAACATATACAACAACGATCACAATATCCCCCCCTTGATCCTTGAGGTAGAGATTAGGATCATATTGATGCCTAGTAAAACCATTTTTTAGCAAGTGTTCATCAATTTTAATATACCAAGCTCTAGGAGCTTGTTTGAGACCATATAGGGACTTGACAAATTTGCATACCTTTTCCTCTTTACCAGGTGCAACATATCCCTCTATTTGGGTCATATAGACCTCTTCCTTAAGGTCCCCATTAAGAAAGGCACTTTTTACATCCATTTGATACAATTTCCATCCAAATTGAGCAGCTAAAGCAAAAACCATTCTAATGGTTTTTATCTTTGTAGTGGGAGCAAATGTTTCCTCATAGTCTATTCCTTCTTTCTGGGCATAACCCTTGGCTACAAGTCTAGCCTTATGTTTATCTATACTACCATCTGCTTTATACTTAGTTTTAAAAATCCATTTACAACCAATTGTTTTCTTACCAGGTGGTAGATCAACAAGCTCCCAAGTGTTGTTTTTCATCAAAGATTGATACTCTACATCCATAGCCTCTTTCCAAGGCTTTGACTCTAGTGCTTCCTGAACATTAGATGGCTCAAAATTTTCAACAACTATAGTCATTAGAGCTAAGTTTACCTCATTGCTAGCCATGTTGCGAGTCCTTGGACCTGAAATGGAAGTGTTTGGGACTCCATCTAGTGTACCATTTTGGTAATGGTTTTGTGGCAGTGGTGGGTGCTGACTGATTATCAACATGCCCATCATTTTTACCATCCATGTTGAAAATAGGAGCATTATCTGTAGCAGGTGATGGAATGGGAGGAGAACTTGACTCACTCTTCTCATAAAAAATCACATCCCTACTAATGTATATCCTCTTTGTATTAGGATCCATAAGGCGATATGCTTTGGATTCATTACTATATCCTAGAATAATACATTTCATTGATTTTTCACCTAGTTTCTTTCTTTTCTGTTTAGGAATATGCATATAGGTAGTGCATCCAAACACACGAAGATGAGAGATAGAAGGCTTTACCCTTGTCCATGCTTCTTCTGGTGTGATGCCATCAAGGGCTTTGGTTGGTGCATGGTTCAAAAGATAAACTGCAATGTAAACAACTTCAACCCAATATGCATGCTCTAGTTGAGAATCTTTCAACATACTTCGAACCATCTCCACGATGATGCGATTTCTCTGTTCAACAACTCCATTTTGTTGAGGTGTGTATGTTGCAGTCAGTTGATGCTGAATTCCATTTTCTTTCAAACATGTGGAGAATTCTGTGGTGGTGTATTCCCCCCCTCGATCTGAGTGGAGGACACGAATACAGTGATTCATATTTTTCTCCACTCGAGTGCGAAACTCTTTGAAATATGATAGATCTTAATCTTTATGCTGCAAGCAATATACCCGCATTTTCCTTGTATGATCATCAACAAATAGCTGAAAATACTTATAGCCATTGTGACTAGGTGGCATAGGTTCGCACAGATCGGTATGAACCAGCTGCAAAGGTTGGCTTGCATGATGCTCACTAGGATAGAAGGGTGCTCTATGTTGTTTTCCAACAATACAACTAGAACAAATAGCACTCGACTTTTCAAGTGAGGGAAGCCCTTTGACCATGCGTTTTTCACTAAGTGTTTGCAAGTAACTAGTGCTTAAATGACCAAATCTACGATGCCAAAGGAGAGAAAGATCTTCATCCTTAGTCACTAAGGCTTGATTATTAGCAATTGTATCAAGCCTGAACATTTTTCCAATCTCAATAGCACTAGCAACAATCTTTTCATTTTTAGACTTATCTTTAATAAGACAAATCTTTGTATCTTGATGGCAATCAAGCTCAATCCTAAGGTTGTGGTCAAGAAATCGATGAACAAAAAGGAGATTTCTGGTAAGTCCTGGCACGTACAAGACATTAGTAATCCTGCAACGATGAATGCCAAACTTCAAAGAGATGTCACCAATACCTTCGATTTCATGAGTGGTATCATCTCCAAGAGTGACCGTACCATGATAGGGTTTCAATGTGAGAAACCATTCCTTCTGACCAGTCATGTGCTTTGTAGCACTTGAGTCCACATATCATATTGAGGTTGATTGCGAAGCATAATCTGAAGTGTGGGCTGAAAGCATGTATTCCTCATCTGGAGAATCTTCTACTTTAGCAACATTGCTTTGTTGTTTCTGTTTGTTCTTTTGCTCCCATGGTGGTTTGCCACTTTGAAGTGGCTTCTTTGGATGGTGTTTGTTGGATGGTCCTTTGTTGAAGGAGTTGTACCAACAATTTTTCACATCATGTCCAACTCTTTCACAAATTAGACACTTCTTTTGAGAACTGGAGGAATTACCAGATTTGGGAGGTCCACTAAATTGCTTCATAGGCTTCTTGCCTTTATGACATGTAGTCATGGCATGATCATCTTGATCATGTTCTTGGCTGATAGATTCTTCTTTTTGGAGTAGATTTACTAGCTTCTCAAATGTGGGTGTTGTCTCAGTGACATTCAAAGTTGTCACAAAGACTTTATATTTGTAAGGTAGTGCCCATAGGACAACAGGCACCAAAAATGCATCATCAATTGTTTTCCCTAATGCTTGTAGGGAAGCTCTCAACTCCGCAATCCTTTTGAGGAAGGATTCTAACTGTTCTCCATTCTTCATCTTCAGGCTGTGTAGCTGACTCTCCAAATTCAGGATTTGATTCTAATTCTTGGCCTCATACACCATCTTGAGCTTGTCCCATGCATCTTTGGCTGTGGACGAGTCGCGGATAAAGGGCTGAACATCATCAAACACACTGAACAAAATGATCAATTTTGCCTTTCTATTGGCTTGATCAAATTTCTTCTGCGCATTAGCGTCTGTTTTATGTTTGGCTGTGGTACCACTAACCACATCCCAAACTTCTTCAAACTCAAGTTGTGTTTTGAGTTTGTTCTTCCAAGCAGAATAATTATTCCCGTGTAACAATTGAGAATTTGGGAGAAGAAATTTAGGAGAACTTCCTGCCATTGTGTTAAAGAAGGAAGAAAAATAATACCTCCTTGAAAGAGTTGAGAATTACTCAATTTGTTTCAAAACATAGGATGACATTTTTGCTTGGTTGTGAACTTTCATAAATGAAATTTTATATTTGACAGATTCCTATTTGGTTTAATAACATACAGACCCTATGCATGAAGATTGATTATGAAACTACTACTTGCAATAGGTAAAATGCATGCTTGGACCTAAGTAAGAAATGAAAATGTTTTTTTCAAAATGAATTTTTCCTAAAATACAAATGATTAAAGGCTAGGACTAAAAGAGACTTTATTATGGCATTCCCATGCATTTGAGAGACTCTAGAAAAAATAAAAAATAAAATAAAAATATTACAGATATGTCTGTCAAACACCGGACCTTTGTAAAATGGATCATACTTGTATTTATGTAATACCTGCATGAACGTGGATCAATCAACCAGCAACTCCGCATGCATGTGAGAGAGGCGACATGAATCTCGTGAGCATTGAGGGTGTTGTTTCAATAGAGTGTATGTTGCGCGGCCTTATGCACTTTGTTGGCGGAAGTGTTCATTGCTGGAGACTACACCATCATTGGCACTCTAATGCAGCGATCCAGGCGCACATAGGAATTGTGCCGATTGAGACCCTGATCAAATTTTCCCGTCAACGAAATGATCACGGTCAAATTACCAATGCGAATACCATAGTCCAGGCTGATGAACATACAGATATGAGATGCGACCAAATAGAAAGAGCACAATCCAAATTTTGCGCAATTAGAGGTCTTGCCGCCACATAAATCACCAAGTGAAATAACACACAAAATTGCAACGACACTTCAACTGCCATGATATGAGGGGCAAAGAGAATGTCGGTCTGAGATTGCTTTCAAAACACCATGAGCCAAATGGAAGCCAAAACAATTTTTTCTTGAGACAATGAAGGCAATAGAATAGGCGTCCTCAACTCCTATCATAGTGCTTGAGCCGGAGGCATCTCTAACTTACAAAATAATCGGCACAAAATCTGTATGGCTTTGATACCATATTAGAGAATTATGCTTCATAATTCCATATATCAAAATGTCAACCAAGGTTACAAATATATAGGTTGAATGGAAGTAACCGTATGCTCTAAAATAGCATTCACGGGTTCAACCATATAACAATATATGTATATGAAATCCAAACAATCTAATAACAATCAAACATACAAAAACAACCTGAACAAACTATCTACGTGGGTAAATGATGGAATATCCAACATTATCACATGGGAAGGATCTAGCAATGAAAAAGTGTTTGAGGATTCCAAGGAAGAAGTAAGGCAGTCTGGAAGAGTGAATGAAGAGGGATACAAAGAGCCAAGAAGGCCAAG
Organism: Sequoiadendron giganteum; assembly: GCA_007115665.2. Taxonomy (NCBI): domain Eukaryota; kingdom Viridiplantae; phylum Streptophyta; class Pinopsida; order Cupressales; family Cupressaceae; genus Sequoiadendron; species Sequoiadendron giganteum. The sequence continues at coordinate 35,345,718 of CM021108.1, forward strand.
TTGGTGGCTGCCCATGCAAGACAACACCTACAACAGGTCAAATAACGAGTCAAACACTTGGACCTCGCAAGACAACAATGAGAAGCTTACCTTAGGCTCCTGTTTTTGCAAAAGGAAGATGTTTTAGAGGTTGAGAATGCCATGAACAAGCCTCTTATGACAGACAGGCACAAAGAACAATCAAATTTGTATGAATTAGAAAATTCATATTATTCACATGATTGTAGCTGGGTTGATGGGACATGTCATTTGCAAGGCAATCATGTTGGAACTAGATATGTCAATTCGGTCATAGTCGGTCATAGTCGGTCATAGCCGGTCATAGTTGGTCATATTCGATCATAATCGACCGTAGTCGACTGTAGTCAGTTGTAGTCAATTGTAGTCGGTTGTAATTAAATAAAACTATAGTTAGATAGCAAATATTTCATACATTTTATGTTACATGTTTCAAGAAACCAAGTCCCCGACTAGTTGGATTAGTTGTAACGAAGAGTCGCAACGGTTAGTTTCTCAACCATCGCTAGTGACTATATGTACTTGGTTCATTGTAGTCAGGATAGTATGATGCTATTATGATAATGACATTATGCTATTGTACTTGCTAATAATTGATGAATAAATGCAATATCTTATTTTGTGCGCACTGTGTTCGTGAATGATTTCTGTACATGTTCTATGTTCTGAGTATATTTCTGTTTACTCTTGTAGTATGTTGAATCTGCCCCAATGAGTAAACAACATCCACCCCGTGTCCAACAAGTCCACGTGGGACTCATCGAGTACTCATGGCGAGTTCGACTTGCAAACTTGTCAAGTCTCATTTTTATCAAGTGGTGAGTTCCCACTCAAGTTACTTGTTTTCTATTTTTACTCATGAGTGCTCAGCAAGTTGGCGAGTCTGTAAACTATGACTTATACAATTTCCTTAGTTTGTGAGTACTTGTGGGGTTCAGCATGTTGATTTGTCAAGACTTGTTTTTTGTTAAGTAGTGAGTTTTTTCTTGAGTTACTGATTTTTGATTTTTACTTGTGAGTATTTGGTGAGTTGGTGAGTAACTAAACTATTATCTGTACAATGCTCTTAGTTCTTTTTGTCAACTTGTAATCTACATGTTACGTCTCTTGTTAGTGGGCACTAAGCACCTTTCCCTTACATACCAGGGGTAATTGCTATGTCAAATTCACCTAGGACTTTCATGTGGCCTTGTTGTTGTCAATTTTGCTAGAAATTCATGTTAGATACAAGAGTACAGGACTATCTACTAGATTGGCTGGCCAAACTGCTAGGGTGGACAAATACTAGGAGTTTTACCAAAATTCGATTCTTTTGTTTGTCTACACTATCTCATTCACTTGACTACTTGATGGATGCTTTCTTTGAACTTAGTATGTCTTGTTCACTCAATCATAACCTGATGGAAGCTTTCTTTAAATTTACCGTGAGTAAGGAATAAAGTGCGAGATTTTAATAAATGTCATATGAACATCAGGGTATAGAATATTATTATTACTCTTCAGGAACTGTCGTAGTCACTGGGAAATTCATTCAAGGGAATGTCAAACAAATAAATCTCATCAAGTTTTTTTAGCTTGTCTCCTTTGTTAAAGTTTTGACTTATCAATTGTGCAACAAATCTCCTTTTTGTATAAAAGGAGTTAATTTCTGATACTGAAAAGTTAACACAATTTCTGAGTTAAAGGAGATTGTGAGAGTAATAACTCTCAACATGTGTTAGGAGTAGTCACATTATATGCCTTATTTTAATGCTATGTAGTCAGAAGGTTAATAGTTAATAAAACTAAACCTAATATCATGGTGGATAAATGAAGTCTTGACACTGTATATAAACACACTCCAGAGATAGAAGTCTTTCTCTCTCTCTGCATTAGTGTGCGTATTAATATGGGAAGTATATCTTAACAAGGCCTAAACACTGATCGTCCTTATGGAAATTAATCCTCTCTGCATTTTCCTTAAACCATTTTGAATATTCATCATTCTTTAAACTTGTATTGTTCAAAATTTCTGGACTTGTATAATATTTAATGTTTTATCTCATTATGACATTTGTTGGTATCAATTTGTTGTGTATTAAAATAAAAGTACCATTCTCATTCATGTTTGCATGGTTCTTTGTAAATCCCTTGATGTTGCAGGGGATTGGTTTACAGCACACCAACTTCTATTTGTGTATATGCTGTTCTTTTTGTATTCCACAATGATGAGGTTACCTCATTTATATCCACAAGGATAAAGACAGGTTTTTAGTAGCTTTCTGTCTACTTATAAGTTATTATTTGATCACTGTTGATCCACCAATCCTAGTTGCTGCTTATACGATCCATGAATACAGAATGTTTGCTTATACTACTGTTCTATGATTAATTGTGGAGCTGTTTTATTTCAGAATTCAAGTGCATCAAGTTTCCTAATTTCATTCCTGTATTACAGATCCTGTACTCCTTTCAGCTTCTTTTATGGGGCAATTTTCTTACTATTGAATATTCTACAGGTATGTAGTGAGGGCAAAGGCAGGTGGAAGGCAGTCAACTAAAGATGCAACTGGGAGAGCACCAAAGTCTGGAGGGGCTTCCCTTCGGCGTTACAATGAAATGGCCTTGAGAAAGGTAATATTTTTAGATCCAGTTTATTTTTCAAGTATCTGCAAATGCAGAATTCTAGAGAGGATATTTGAATGATGGAAATACTTAACATAATGTGGTGGCTATTATTAGTGTGTATACTTGCATACTTTCTAGTTGAGCAGTGGATGGTCTACATCTTTATTGTTGTTTAAGGTAGAGATGCTTGTATTGTCCTATATGCTTTCTTTTTTCTCAACATCACATAGTTCTCCTTTTGAGTCGACTATTTTGTTTGATAACAATGAACATGTGTGCATCTGATGCATCTGATAACTAAAGGATCAAATAGAAGAAGCCAAATCTTGGGCACAAGTCATAAGTGAATCGTCAACCACACAAAATGAAATTATCGGGAAACATATAAAGATACAATTAAGAGAAGAAAAGGTCAAGTGAGACAAAGTGAGGAACATCATCATCAAAGGTTTGAAGGACTTCGGGGAAAAAGAGAGGACTGATATTTTAGCAAGGGACTTTCTCAAGGACCAACTAAAGTGGGTAGGCAATATCCAGCAGGCAAGCAGGATCGGAAAGAAAACAGAGGCAGGAAGAGATAGGCATGTAAGAGTTGTCTTAAGTAACATGGAAGATAAGATTGCGATCATGAGGAAGAGGGGGTCTCTTAGAGGCACTCAAATCTACTTGGATGAAGATCTAACATTCGATCAGCAGGAAGAGCGAAGGAAGGAATGGGTGAAAGTGAAATCAGCAAGAGATGCCGGAAAATGGGCATGGCTAAAAAATGGGAAAGCTCAAATTGGCGAGCGATTACCACATAATAAATAGCAATTTGGGGCCCCACGAGAGCATTTACACATGGTAAGTTGGAATTGTAGGGGTTACCCGTGGAGAAGAGGACCGGGGTTGGGGCCCATAGCAGAAGGGAAAGACATTATAATTCTTACGGAAACGCATGAGCATGATGGTTGCAAAGTTCCGGATTTTGAAGGATATGTTAAAATCTCAGCGTGGAATGAAGGGACTGAAACAGGTAAGGGACATGGTGGAATTGCAGTCCTAATAAAAGAAGCTTGGGGAGCGATAATAAAAGTTGAAAAAGTGGATCCAAACAAGTAGTTTATATGGTTAAAGATAACTGAAAATGAGACTATAATTTGGCTGGCTGCATGCTACTTTGCCCCTAAAAACTCGAAGATCTACAAGAAGAGAAAGATGGATAATGAGGATCCGTTTGTTGCCTTAAAAAAAGACATTTCTGTTTTTAGCTCTTCGGGAGAAGTAGTGCTAATGGGGGATTTTAATGCTAGGACAACCAACAATCAATCCATTCAGTTGAGCAAGATTGGGGGGGAGGACAACAATCCTCTTTGGCTAGAGGAAGAGGAGGCTCATCCTTGGGAAAGAACCTTGCAAGATGGTAGTGGGGGCGTGTCACACTTTGGGGTGGAGCTTCTTGGCTTATGTAGCTTATATGGCACGGTGATTTGTAATGGTATGAAAATGTGGACAGATTCAGGCGGTATCACTTGCAAAACCTACAATGGGCAAAGTGTGGTGGATTATGTATTATGCTCTCAAAATTCTGTCCCTAGGTTGCTGGAGTTCAATATTGGGTGCTGTCCTATTGGTCTAAATTCTGATCATATGCCTCTTTTTGTTAAGTTCGGCATTCATGAAGGCAATTGGCAAGAGGGGAAAACTCACCATTCTCAAAAGAAGGCTCATTCACAAGGCAAAATCTTGGTGAATCATGAAAATCAAGAAATCTTTGTTGCTGCATTGGATCATCAGCTTCAAGAAAGAAAAAACATACCATGCAATGAGAGCAATGAAAAAAATGTTCACATTAGAAGCAATATGTTGGTCCCTCTTATTCACAAAGCTCTTGAAGGTTGTAAGAGATCTCGGACCAAGAAGGGGATTTCAAATACTTTTCCTTCTAATCCGTGGTATGATGAAGATTGCAAGGCTGCAAAGAGATTGGTCAAAAAGAATATGTTAAACAAAGAAACTAAAGTATTTTACGAGAAGTTGGTAAAATCTAAAAAAGAAACCTATGTGAATTTAAGAAAGGAAGAGTTAATTTCTATGGGAAAACACAACCCCAAAAGCTTTTGGAGAGAGCTGCAGCAAAAGAAAAGTCAGGTGGAAAATAATATCACTGGGATGCAGTGGCTAGAATACGCGAAACTCTTGTATGAACGACCAATGGAGAAAAGCATGCCCCCTGCAATTCATATCTTAAGAGAGCTCTTTTCGGAAGAAGATATCAAGAAAGGTATAAAAAATCTCGCAAGTGGTAAAGCTCAAGACATTGATGGGCTGCAAGCTGAATTCCTAAAGTGGGGTTGTGATCTCCTCACACCTCACATCAAATACCTCTTTAATAACATTACTCAAAATGGCTTTCCAGCTGAATGGACTACCAATGTGGTCATTCCCTTACACAAAAGTGGGGATATCAATAATCCTTCTAACTACCATACTATCATGGTCAATCCTCTTCTTGGTAAACTATACGGGAGCATGCTAGAGCGCATAATCAGTAATTGGGCTGAAAAGGAAGGTAAAAGGGCAAAAAGGCAAGCTGGTTTCAGGCCAAAGCATTCCACCATAGATCACTGCATAACTCTTAGGCGCTTCGTTGAGAAAGCTTGGGACACTCAAGGGGGTGAAGCTTTTTGTTGTTTCGTTGATTTCAAAAAAGCCTTTGACACGGTGCCTCGGGACAAACTTTGGAACAGAATGGAGGAACTTGGTATTCCTGATGAGCTTAGAGCGGCAGTTCATAAACTTTATGAGAAAGTTAGAGCTAAAATTAGAACAAAAGATGGTATGTCTGAATGCTTTGGTAGTGACATTGGGGTCAAACAAGGATGTCCCTTGTCTCCCACGTTGTTTGGCCTATATATTGATAAGCTTGAAGAATGGTTAAACAAAATGGTTGGAGAGGGTATTCAGCTAGCTAGTTATGTGGTGAAGTTACTTTTATACACGGATGATCTTATCTTAATTGCAAAATCTGCTTCTGGTTTGAGAGAGCATTTGAAGGCTCTCAAACTTTTTTGTCAAGAGGTTGGGATGCAAGTTAACACCAGCAAAACCAAAATCATGATCTTTTCTCTGAAAAGGAAGAGGCAACAGTTTAATTTCATTTTTGAAGGCAACTCTTTGGAGGTGGTGGAAGAATACAAGTATTTGGGTATTGATTTTCATAATAGGCTTAGTTGGGAGACTTGCAGAGCGAAAAGGATTCAAGGTGGTTGGAGGGCGTCATATTTACTGCAGAACAGATGTAGGACAGCGGAACTATGGGATTGGAAAACAAAGAAAACCCTTTTTGGTTTGTTGGTGGCGCCGGTTGTCCTTTATGGGTGTGAGGTTTGGGGGGGGTAGCATGTCAAACCACAAGTGGAGGCAAGTTGAAAGAATCCAAAAGCATTTGATCACTACTAGCATCAAAGTCAAATCCTCGATTCCGTACGAGATCCTCTTGGCTGAAACTGGTACTTTCCCGTTGGAGGCATCCGCAATCATTCGGTTAATAAATTACTTAAAAAAAGTTGAGAACATGGAGACACATCGTTGGCCCAAAATGGTGGTAGGGGAGGAGCTAAACCGTAGAAAGAAAACTTGGATGAAGCAAAATAGCAAATGGTTGAGCAAATGGAACATTAAGTTGCATGAGTGCCCCAACACGAATGCTGAGATAAAAGGGTATGTGCTAGAAAAATTTAAGTGTGCTATATGGACTAAGCAAGTTGGCCGTAAAAAGACACATTATATACAGGAGTTCAACCCCGCGTGGGAGCACGATGTGAAAGACTACCTAAGGGTTGCAATTAAAGGCAAGGCTAGGATTTTGATCGCCCAATTGAGAATTGGGTCGCACCATCTTCGATGTGAAACTGGTAGGTGGGTTGTCCCCAAGGAAGCCTGGGAACAAAGAACTTGTATTTTTTGCAGCAAAGGGGTTGTGGAGACTGAATGGCACTTCATCATTGAATGTGTTGCTTATGCTGATATCCGTACCCAGTATGAAGACAATTTGAAGGTGCACAATCTAAATGAGCTCTTTAAAGAGACTAGGCTCCTCAAAACTACTGGCTTCCTGGTCAAGATCTTTAGGAGGGGGGCGGACATGGAAAAGAATTTGAAAATGGTTAAAGCTCCGACGCTGGGTCCCATAGACTGATGGTCTCGTGGACGTCATTAAAATCCATTCATTCATTTGTCTTGTGTTTAATAGTGTCATTGGGGAATACAAACATTAAAGCTTTGAATCCCCATAATGGTTTCCAGCAAGCCAAAAATATTTTATAAGGATTTTCGAACATTAAGGGATTATAAAAACTTCTAGAAACTCTTAAGAGTGTGTTCAGAAACTACTAAAATTAATAATAACTGAGAGTCAAGGCAACACATGCACCAAAATTTTTGCGAATCTTGAAGCATAACTTTTGGGGTACAAGCCCTTGGAAAGGTGTTAGGATCATCTTTCTTTCTGGTACTAATATTTCTTAGAGGTGCCAATGTGCTTCATGGGTTCGCTTGCCTTGATTTTATGACCAATATACATGAGTGAAATCAAAAGAAGAAATGATTACTGATTGAAAATAGTCATGGAGTGATGATTGAGTATTAAATACTCTATGTAGTGAAAAAGGCCACAAAAATAGAATACCTAAGTAATATGACATTGTAGACCCCAATTACATAAAAAGAATGTATTGACTATGGAATATGATCCATAAAACTTGGGTTTATAACCCTAGTGATACATCAAACATGGATTCCTATGCCAACTCTACGCTTCTTACTCTCACCAATCACTGCCCTAATGATTTGTTAGCAATCAAAAGTATGATATGTTCAAACCTGTGCTCCTTGGGCACAGGTTTGTGGAATGTTTTGACATGTCCTTGTACTGGGGGCATTCCGGGAATGAGGGACGCCTTGGAAATGTACCCTCGACATCCCTGATCAATTTTTTTTGGCCATAATGTCCTGGAAATGTAAGGGCTTCACAGGGACAGCTAGCCATTCCGAAGATAGTTGGGGACATCAATGGCATCCCCTAACCATCCTGGATACAGCTAGCCATCCACTTGCAGTTACACTCAATTTTTTATTGAAAAAGGCCATAAACGAATGAAAAATATTCTATTGTTTTATTGTGGGCCCTCACATCACTTTTAACACTAAATGAGAGATTGTGTTTTACAAAATAATAGATTTTCAATCTCCATTATGGTGTATGACAGTCACATGTTACTGTTGACTTTGCAAGATTTGAAAGCATTTTTCAGTCATTTCAGGTGGTAAAATAGCAGGCAAAACAATCCCTAGGATTTCAAGCTCCATTTGTACCTCTCAAGGTGGTGTTTCAATCCCAAAACAGTGGTTTTCTATTACTTAAAACAACAGTTTTTAGCTGTTTTGCAGTCACAAAATTGCAGGTTTGCAACACATAATGGCAAAGGTCTCAATATTATCAAGGGAGCCTCTTTTCCAATTTCAATACAAAGTTAAGATCTTGTTGTGCCTTGTGTCAACCACTACAATCTTGAGACAAAGGAGATAGGCTCATTGATTGCACAAGTTCTCTGCAAGTTCGGGGGTAGCAACATATTTTCCATGTTTTTGTCATTTTGTAGCTGGAACTTGTAGCCTTTGGGCAGTATTAAGGATCTATAATGTATATGATGAAAGCCTTATCAATGTTATTATATGAATATTTGAAATTTCCATATTTTTTTAATAGCCGTCCCCTATCCCCCCTCCTCACCCCAAATGGCCTCCAAAACATTCTTCCTCGAAACGTGTCTCCTTGTTCCCTACCATCTCCTTCTTGAAAGCATGGTGGAACATAAGTCTAAACTAGCAGGAAGAATTAAACAATATGCAAGAACACATGGCACCAAATATCCTCTAGAGAAAACCCAATTAGGTGAAAAGCTCTAGGAAGGTTATGCAGCATGTATCCTATCATGATTTCAATGCGAACACATAGAGATTACATTACCAAATGGTACATTGAACCTATTCTAGCAATTTGCAAACTCAACTCTATTTTGCTTCTACACATCACAAAAAATCCTACATATGTCTCTTTGTTCTCATTGAACTAGGATGAGAGTCCTCCAAAAGAGCCAACCCCTTATTTGTATTATATCCTCTTCCATACATACCTAGGCATGGAAGGGGAACGGTTGCTTAGATTGGTAGTGGCCGCCAATGGCAAATGAGGGGTTGTTTGCTCACAAAATGGGAATAGTCCTAGCCTAGGGGAAATCGAACAACCCATGCATGGAATGAAATAGTTTCTAGCACAAACAAACTTTGCTCCTTCACATTCTACTATCCTTACAACATTCCAACTTTTGTTTGCCCTTTCAACTTCTGCAACATGCGCACAATTTGGCCTCCAACAAACAGTTTACTTGAACAGGTGACTCCAAACACAATGATGATGTTTCGAACCATTATCAAAACGTAAATAGAACCATTGCCCAAATAAAACACTAGCTGTTCATTATTTTGGTGCTGAGTTTGTTCCTTTGACCATTTAGCCATTTGCAGCATTGCTGAAAGCAATGTGAATTGCCCAACTATATCGATTCCAATAGAAGAAATACACCTAAACAACCTGTACAAGATTAGGAATAATTCCATAAATGACTTTGGGCTACTTGGAAGTCTTAAGGACCCTTTTGGGTATGTTGTAGGTGACACAGCACAATGAAATGTTGTAGGTGAACCTTCGTGGTTCCTTCAGTGACTTGAGATTGAGGCCTTCTAGATCCAACTACTATCCTAAGTTTTAGATCATACCTCCCTAACCAGGGAGTATTTGGTCCCCCATAACCTAAGGACACAATAAACTGTGGGAACTTCTTTCCCACATCTTCTTGAGACATCCACTTGGCGTTGTTTGATAAATGTCCCATTTTTAATTTTTTATCATTCTCATTGCTTGGTTTGTCTCACCTTCTTGTTAAGAATGACATCTTCCAACTCTTCCATTTCCTTAGGTGCAAAATCATCTACAGTAGTCAATACAACATCTTGTTCCTCATTTAGCATGGAAGGCTTGAACAAGCATAACTTGTCAACGCTTATCAAGAAGAAAATTTTCATGTATTCTGGCTGCAAATGAAAAGCATTATGCCCAACCTACTCAATGATATAAAACCGACCATAGCTTAGAGTTTATGTTTTTATGGTCCATAATTTACTTTTTTAACTTTTTGTTAGATTCCACTGACTCTTGCTCAGCTATTATAATTTCGGATTCATATAATGGATTTATATATTGTCTTCTAATAGTGGTGTTATTTACCACTTCTGCTTCTTGGTCAAGAGTTGTGTCCTCATACAAAGGGTTTATGTGTTCCTTGCTGATAGTGGTGACTCTAAATTCTTGCAATGTTGATTATTTAGTAACTCCATTACAATAAACAATTTCTTGAAGTGAGAGCTCATTAGAGAACACTGAAATATTAATTAAGGTACCCTTACCTGCAACATCCAATGTGAATTCATTTTGGTTTTGATTTGTTGAACTTCTATTTCATCCTTTCTTTTTCTTCTTTTGACGACACTTTATTTTTACCTTGTCATTTGTGGCTTAACTTCCATGGTTCATTGCAAGAGAAGTAGGTTCTTTTTCTTCTCAACTTGCTTTTACTATCTTCATTTATCTTCTTTATAACAACTAAAGTTGTGGTCCTTTGAGGGGGTGCATGATGTCCCTTCTTGTATGAGTCTTCCTTTGAGCTGCTCCCATATGGTGTCTTTGCAATTGATTTATACTTTGATGCAGGTTGTGCTTTTAGTTCTACTCGCACTTCATTCTACAAAGACCTATTTTCTTTCCCTTGTGCTTCAACTAGAATTGGAGTGTGCTTCTGTTTTGGTTCCTTTTTCTGTATTTGTCCACCCATTGATTTTCTTCATTTTGGGCAGTTTGAAATAGGAAACTCTACATATTTTACAAATGATAGAGCTGCTTTCAAATCTTTTGGTAGATTCTGATACTTCGAAAACCATTTAGAAGCTTCTTCTACTGATGACTTCATCAATACTATGAAATGTAGAAAAGTAATTCTTTCCTGAATTTTTGCCGAAAGACATTATATATATATATATCAGAGCTAGTAGCAATTTCCTCAGCAAACCCCATGATTCACAGGCTCGCAGGAAAACCGACTGTGATACCATTGTAATTTCTAGGGCCAAAAATGATTAGAAATATTAATTTAAAACTTTTAGCAAATCTTGCACAAACTCATTTTAGGCTAAATATTCAATCAAAACCTTATAAAACCCTAGATTATATTACTGTTTATACATCAGCAATATTGGCTAAGTATTATGCTTCAAACTTCACTACTTTACCCTAAAATGGCAAACTCTAATCAATGTTTACTCAACACTGGTAAACCTAGAAAATTTGCCTAACATTCATGCAAATAACAATAAACCCTAATACTATAGGCTGGGTACACCATCAAAGATAAATTGCAGCTTTAAATATATTTTACCCGACTTAGCAAACTAGATTTAAACATGATTTTACAATAAGAGTAATACTAATAACCCAAAATTTCATCATGATGTTACATAGAATAATAGTGACCTAGATTTACAAATGTAGCCAATGGCTTAAAGAATGATGCCAGAACTTCCTCTCTATTAGTAGGTCATAAATACAAACAAAATGTTACTACAATAGCCTAAAAACAAATGAAAAAATGCAGAGCATAATCCATGACAATTTCAAGTGTTGTGAAAACTCAATATTGTCGATATCAAATACATTAAAGTCCAATATGACCTCTAGGTGAGATCTCTCCTTCAACTAAGAGTGTTTTCGTCCTTTGGGACTTAGGCTTTTCATCTTTCAACCTCATGCAAATCTACGAGTTTTCATCAACAAATCAGGATGCTTGAACACATGTGCTCACAACAAGTTTCTTTTTGGGTTTTTATGTATTTTCCATAATAATCTTTCCATTTTTCCTTTGGCCCATTATACACTTAGAAAGGTCAAAATCCGCAACAATGGCCTCCATCTCAAGACTTGTATGGCGAGGACTGCTTGTATTGATTAAATGTCATTTCCCCTTGAATCATGTAATAACCACCCTCTCTTTTTTTTTGGACAATATGTAAGCTTTCAATTGTAAATGCAATAACAACTTCCTTTCCACTTTCTGATCAACCAGATCTCGGAAAGGGCAACATGCAAGGTGAGAGCTTATAGTGTTAGATTATAATTCAACTTGAAATAATTGCTGAAAAGAAAGGCAATAGGTGGAAAGCTAGGAAAAACCACTTATTTAGTGGGATGTGTCATGCAGTACAGAAAAGTAAACTTCCTCTTATTTAGTGGGAATTACAATGGGACATCCACTTTTCAGTGGGAAAGCTTATTTAAATTGAAAGTAAATAACAAGCTCCTTCCACTTGACTTGTGGTGGGTGATTACAAAACCACTTGTTTAGTGGTGTAAGTATTAGCTATAATCAAAATCAACTTACTAGTGGTACAGTCATCTAGTTTACAATGCAAATCCTTAGAAAGATAAAGTTCTTCGGTGGATTAACCATCCAAAGCTTACAATGTTGGTTCATAAGCAAGAACACTGAATAATTGTTGTCATGGAATGCTGGTAAAACAAATTAGCTGATGCAAAAGCTGATATGAAAGGAAATACTACTGAAAACTAGTGTTACAAGACTTGCTGAGACTCGCCCAAACTTGGCAAGTTGTGAGGCGAGACACCCTCGGCGAGTCTGGGAGACTTGGAAGTCGAGCACTCGCCAAACTCACCGAGTCTAGGTGAGTCTTGGCCCAGAGACTTGGCCATTTCATTTGAAGTATTTTAAAAAAATTACAATTTTTCAATGCTTGTTTAGTTTATGAAATGCCCATCTATGATTTACAAAAAAAAATATGAAAATGGTGAGCGCCATGAAGGTCTGTGTGGTTTTGAAAGTCTTCATTTGGGCTTGGTGGCGCTGCCCCTAAACCCCGTTGGGGGTGCTGCCCCAAGACCCCCACGAGGTGCATTGCCCCTCGACTCCATTGGGATGTTTCCCCCAAACCCCATCAAACTATAGGTCTAAGCATGCAATAGGCCAATGATGAATCATGACCATAAAACCTACAAAATACATATCCCCTATTGCAAATCTTTGCATCTTCACAGTCAAAGCCACAATCAAGGATTATCTTGTTTCATACATTGGACAAACTTGTTTAGTATACAAGGATGACCATAGGCAAAGTTGGCATGCTACAATCATTGTATTGTTCAATACAAGTTAAGTCATAGTTGGCAAGAAATGCCATTTTCATAATGCAAAAATGTATCAATCATGCCCTACGTGGGCAACTCATAGAACAATCCCATCCATAGTATGCAGAATGCTAGCTAAGGTCAAACTAGAACATAACCATTTATCTTTTTACATAACCGTTCTTGTTTGTTAATGAGCTTGACAACATAACATGCAATCTTGAAGGCTTGAAGAAAACTTTAATAATAAATACCTCACATGAATATACACACCAATCATTGAGAAACAAGCAAATATCATGGCTACATCATCATCCAAGACCTATCATAGATGCTAGTGCATGAATTGTCGTGATGTTGGGATGAGTAATGCAAGCTCCTCTGAGCCATAGACTTATATTATTAGTTTTGATGCCATGGATTTCATATTCCATGAGTTTTGTATACATTTGACAATATTTATATATCTAAATGTGTTATTTCCTTCAGCTAAAATTTGTGTTTATACTTATCTTAACGATGTATGTTTGTGTAGGGGATCAAAGTAGTTTCTATTTGATGAGGTTATTGTGTCTTTAAGGTTTATTTATTAAAGGGTGCATGAAACAAGTTTTAAATCCTTAAAAATCTCTGAATTTCTTGGGTTTTTCAATTTGCCGAGTCTTTGCCGAGTCTAGGCTCTGAGTCCAAGTTCGAGTCAAAAATCAACTTGCCGAGTCCGACGCGAGTCTGAGTCTTGTAAGTTGTAACACTGCTGAAAACACCCCCTAGCAATGCCCAACATGAAGGGAAAACCACCCAGCTTGAAATACAAATTATATACCTTGCAAATAAGTGTTGGAATAATCAGTGGCAAGTCTGAAAACTACTTTGCAATTCTGGTATCTTAATTTGCAGGTCTGATATAGCAGTGAATACTACCATTACAAGTCAGACAGCCACAAAGATCACCAAAAACACCATACAATACTTGCAAGAACAACTCTCCAAGTTGATAAACAACATCAAACACCTCCAACACCACCAAACAACAACCAGTGCTAGGGAAGGATATACGATTCATGCCCAGTACCTAATGCTAGGCTTGCAGGTGGTATGACCTGTACCTAAACTGTGCTATTCTAGCGCTAACTCCCTCAAATCTCCACGACGAGGCTGTAAATTTTTTCCAAAATGAGCAGCTAGGTCAGATTGAGCAACACCTTCAAACTTAGCAGCCAAACAAGCATAGAAAATATCCCATGTGCAAGGTATAGGTACAAGTACGACCCAACTAGGATAAGGGGTGCAACTCAATAAGGAAACTCTTCAAGTCACCTTGAAAGACTCTACTAGATGTTAGACAAACACTTCCAAAAATTTCTGCTATTAGATGATATCAAATACCTCCATCATGAAATCCAAAGCTAAAGACTTTTCTTGAAGCCTAGTGGTTACTCTTGAATGCAATCACACCCAATCCAGCTAGAGATTATCTTTCAAAACCAAAACTAGAAATCTAGAGAGGGTTTTTTTCCTCCTAAGATCATGGAAGAAGTCTGAGTTCAATCCGACAACTTTATAGTATCAATCGACAACATATGTGCAAATGAGCCCTCACAACCTCCTTTTATAGCTTTTGGAGGGAGAATAACCAATTTAAAAATAAAAAATAATTCATCTATCCCTCAAAAGACCTTTTCGAATTATAAAATAACTTTCAATTGCAAACGCCCCTTCCTTTTCCCTAGGCATCCACTTTTGAGGGGGACATAAAACAACTTTATTAAAATATAACACAAGCAATTATTTCATCAATTAACTTTAGAAACTTAAGTGCATATTTTAAATATTTCACTCGAGTTGCATAAAGCACTTGCAACAACATCGAAATCCAAATTTGACGACACCATGATGAAATTGATGCAGTGGGAGGATGGTTGGAGTCAACTTGGAGACTTAACTAACAAAGGATGTGCTCTCCAAGAAGTTTGGAGAACACCCTAGGAGTCTAAAAGCACATCTAAAAGTGTCCTTGCGATCCATATTGCTAAATGAGCTTATTGTGAAATATAGAAATCTTGAAATATTGAACTCGTGCTCTCCAAGATCTTTGGAGTCCCCTTTCCCTTACCAATTAGCCTATGGAGCTTGGAAAATAGGCTAATTGTCACCAAAGTGACTAGGCTTGAGAAGAGGACATTACAAATCACCCCTTTAGTTGTGTTTACTTGTGTGAAAATGTGCTTGGGAGGCATGGAGAAATGTTTCTTGTGAACTGCAACTATCCTTAGCAATGATGGCAAGGGGTCCCTTATGGTTTGAAACCCTAACTATGTCATTAATGGCAACTTAAATTGTCTTCTTTGTTTGCATAGTTGGGTGTACATGTGGAGCCACACCCTCATTATTAGGTGATACTTTTGTGCTTGTGGAAACCTTTCAAGAAGATGCACCATCACTTTGCGCATTAATGTCTATTTGGTTGTGCAATGAGATAGGTGAGGTGAATAGTACAAAATAGGTGGGAGTATCGAAGTTGACAAGTTAGGGGTATTGCATGTTTCATACCATAATTCAAGGATCAAGGTTTGGATGAGAGGCATGTTGGTGAGAGGAAGTCTTGACTCTTTGACAAAGGTTTGTTTAGAAGTGGGGGATTTGGAAGTGAGGTATGATTGTATGGGAAGCTTTGAAGTCTCCATGGGATAAGGAATAAAAGTGGTGAATGAATGAGAGGCATGACAAGATGGGGAAGTCCACTGGCAAAAATAGAGGAAAGGGTATATTTGGAAGGACAACTCCAACAACCCAATAGGAGAAGAGAATGAAGGTGGGGGATGGACTTGAGCTATTCTTGGGTGGATAGGTTTGACACTTTGATAGGCATAGAGGGAAAGTGGAGTTGGGAGGAAAGGCATGCTAGGATGGGGAAGTCCAAAAGCAAAAGTCTATTGGGGACCAAGCAATAGATGGACTTAGACAAAAAAATATGCTTGGATGAGGAGCTCCGAATCTCAGATGAAAAACACTTAGAAGATTGGGCATGTCTTCAAACTTAGAGGCTTCAGGGGCCTTATATAGACATAAGGGGAAAGAAGGCAAGGAACAAACACACAAAATTGGACCAAGGGTGATGCAAGAAATAAAAGTAGGCAATTTGGTTCATAACATAGATTATTCCAAAAAAAAGACATGACGAAACCTCTCCTTGGGCTGCAAAATTCCTTGGCTCTACCTGCTCTCTTAGGAGATGCTTTGCATTCACCTTGAATGCTTTTCCTCTTGTCTATCGGTTGTCAACTCCTGGGTGCCTCCTTGCTCTTACTTGAATGGTCATGGAATTTTTGGCAACCCTTTCCACGGAGCTGCTGTCACATCTTCTTTGGAGCCTCTGATTTTTCTCTCGAGGTGTCACAACCTCCTTTGCTACTTTTTGTATGGTTTGAGAATACAAATTGTCTTTTTCCTTAAAAAAAGTAAACCCCTATTAATGGGGCTGGGGGAGTTGAGTCCTGTTTCAATCGAATCAAGGCCAAGTGGCAACCACCACAGAATGGGTGGGTTAAATTAAAATTCAACGGTATCTTTAGAGGCAACTCAAGCATTTGAGGAGTAGGGTGCATAATTCAGAATTGGGACATACAAGTTATATGTTGATGCAAAGCAATAGCAACTTCACACACAATGGACTATAAAGAACAATGAAAATGTGGGTTTCTCAACAGTCTACACAAGATTACTGTGGTTTTTCAATGGTGACAGTAAACAATACCTTGTACACTGTCCTACAAGCTTGTTCTCCTAGATTCAAATTCTCACAAGGAATCAACACACATTTGTTTTGATATTTTTTTAGACTCCTAAACACTTACTCACACTCCATTAGGGTTCATTCAAATTGTTCTTGGTAGTGTTTAACTCAAAAAGGCAAGATTTCACTAAAACCCTCAAGGATTCATAGGGTTTACCAGTCCTACTTGCACTCAGACCTGCATAACTTTAACCTGCAGCACATTCAAGACCTCTCCTTTGGTAGGCACTTGGGCAGCAATTAAATGAAGGTTTCTACCAAGTTTCAGAATTTTTTCATGGCTAGAAAAAAAGTTATGGGCAAATCTTTACCACTGAAAACCCTAGTTTTTGAACAGGGCAGTGAGCACCATTTTAATCATAACTTGAGAAAAACTCAATGAAATCACCTCAAACAAATTGCATTTGAACCTTAAGACATGCCATTATCATCTCATGCACTCACAGTCCTGCAAATTGACTGTACAAGGGCGTACACATGTGTTCTTTTGCTGTTTTCACAGAAAAACTATCATAAATTTGACAAAAACAAAGTATTCCATGAAACCTTGCTCCCACAGCTTTTTGGAGCCTCCTCCATTAATCCAGTGTGAATGAACTTCAAGAAAAGTTACAATTCGAAAATACAATGCTTTTCCAGCAAAACCTAAATGTAACCTAATGTTTTATGCCTTAAACTTGCAAAATATGCACTTTTACAACCTAGGAATGAAACCCAAAACATGAAAAGAGACCCTAAATGGTCTTTCATGGTCTTCTAAGACCATATTAGACTCCACAAACCAAAAACTAAGGCTGAGGAACAAACCCCAAACTTTTACAAGCCAAAAAGCACCTAGAAAATCCAAATTTGTAGTTTGGAGGGAAAAGCAAAATTTTAATTTCTAAGCCAACTTAAGCTACCTAGACCATTGGAAATGATCCTAATGGATCCCCTAAGACCTTCACAAACTCAATTAAGACTCTTAACAATAAAATCCAAACTAAGGCCAAGGAACAAACCCCAAACTTTTACAAGCCAAAAAGCACCTAGAAAATTCAAATTTGCCTTTTGGAGGGAAAAGCAAAATTTGAATTTCTAAGCCAACTTAAGCTACCTAGACCATTGGAAATGATCCTAATGGATCCCCTAAGACCTTCACAAACTCAATTAAGACGCTTAACTTCAAAATCCAAACTTACTTCCGATGGGAGAGAAGATGAATGGGGGTTTTGATTTTGATTTTCCACCGCTTCATTTCCACTCCTTTGCAACGGTGTGCCAAGGAGGTTCCTAGCCAGGTTTGAATGTTGTACTGGTGACAAGGGCACAATTTGGTAGAACAAAGGAGTCGCAGCCCAATTACAAGGATGCGCTGGGGTCTGATCGGTTGGAGGACATGGTTTCTTCCAAGCCTCCCTCTCCTTAGTGCAGTAAAAATCAAAGCCCTCCTTTCTTTGTTCGTCATTCTTCGTATACCCCAAAGATATGCCTGGATAGCGTTGTTGGTGACAGAGAAGTTTATCTGCAAGCCCATGCCCTCGTTTGTAGATTTACGAAGGTATGGTTAAATTTAAGTGAACTTCATTCATGGATTAGCATGCTTTGGAAAGATTATCTGGAGGAAGAAATTAGTATCTATCCTTGCAAAAGATTTTTTTGTATTGGAATTTGAGTCACTAGAAGATAGAGAAATGATTCTTAATACTGGGGCCTGGTTTTATCAAGGAGATTTTTTATGTATGAAACCCTGGTTCCCTTTGTTCGACCCTCAAACATAGGATTTTTCTTTTGCTTTTTTGTGGGTTTGTCTACCTTATCTTCCACTACAATTTTGGGAAACTGATTGTTTAAAGGCGATTGGCAATGGGCTGGGCAAGCACCACAACATCTAAAAGGAAACAATCAATTATGAAAAGTCAACTTTTGCACGTCTTTGTGTTGAAATGGATGTTACAAAAGGGCTACCGACGGAGATTTTTCTCAAAGTTAGCAATAGACAATGGCGTCAACCAATAGACTACGAAAAAATTGCCTTTAGGTGTAGAAGATGTTTCGCAACAGATCATGCTACTACACAATGTGGAAGGAATTGTTCTAAGGATACTAGGCCATCATGGTGGGGTGGGGTGGAATCCCATCACTATGTAATCTCTCCCTTCGAGCAATCTGATGTAGCTTCTTCCCCTATGATCCAAGAAAAGATTCCAAAAGCGCCTCACCTATCCCAAGAGGTTGTGTCTGATAAGAAGATAAAAGAGGATTCACTAGCTTCTTCATCCCTCTTGGAGAAAATAGATTTGCATTCTTCAGTTGTTGTCGTTAATAATGAATATTTGAAAGCGGAAAACATCAATGATCCTCTTGAAAATGAAGAGGAATGGATAGAGGTGAAGCGGAAGAAAACGCCATCAACAAAACACAAACACTCGATGACTTTAAGATCTTCTAAAAGTAATTTGTGATGTAATCTGGGGCCGATGCAAAATTTAGCCTTAAATACTTTTTTTGTTAACTTTTAAATAATAGTAAGAGTGCTATCCTTGCTGATAGCGATTTGCCAAAAAATAAATAAATCCAAACTTACATTTTCAAGTTGCTAGATGCTCCTGCATCATATGTAGTGCCTCAAGACAACTCCCCCAAAGGAATTAATAATGAAGTTGAGTTGCAAGCCCTCATTCTAGGTGTGAGGCTATGCCTAGGATTAAAAATAACTAAGTAGAAGGGGATTCAACAATAATTATAAATGTGTTTATAAGAAAATCACCACAAGGATGAAAGTTAAAAGCGTTGCTAGACATAGCCATTGACTTGATTTCCAAATTTGATGATCACTATGCCAATCACACATATCATGAAGCCAATGTTGAGGCTAACAACCTTGTCAACTTGGTTGCTAATGGTATTGACCAAACTAATTTGATGTCAACTCGACATGACTTGGATTACCTTTCTCTCCAAAACACCCAAATGTGGTATTGAGGCAATCATTTCAAGAAAGGGTGATCTATGCCCTTTGGTGGATGATAGATCTCATTGTGTGAACAACACAAGTATGGTAGATAGAGCTCATAGTATGAAATATGGCGTTGAGGAAAATGATATCCTTCCGCATCACATGACCTTTGCCATCTGTTTTCGAGGATGTGTAATCTAAAATGTACAATCATAATAACTATCTCTACAACTTAAGTGATAATACTTTTGTTGGTGGAAGAGTTTGAAGGGTGTTCAATTTTTATTTTGAACTCTGAGCCTCGTTGAGGCATGCGAAATGGAACTTGGCCTATATCTTTAAGGAAGGGCTTGAACGATGCCATTTTTAATTTTTAGATGAGCAACTCTATTTCTTTGGCAGTGGACACCCCTATTCGGCTGGTGAGCTCTCGCAGGCAATTGTCATTCCTAGGGGAAATCACGAACAAGAGGTTGAAGGTGGTTTTCAAGACCCATCACAGTCTCATTTTTATGGCTATGAAATGGGTGCTAGGAGATGACTCTATGGTTGTGGATAATAGACACAGGGTCAACACAAATATCAACTCTAGGTTTGTTGCTTCCTTGTTGGATCTTGGGGAATCGAAGGATACATTATAGGATCTCACGTAGGTGCTTGTCAAGAAGAATTTACTGGGCAATTTGGATGAGGCTCTACGGGAAGTGAGATTCGGGGTTTTATTCCTTTGCTGGAGACTTCTAGACGCTTTAGGTAGAAGAGGTTGTCGTGCAACTCTCTTTTCTCTCAAATTTTAGGGCTTCCACATTGGTGTAGCGTCGGCTCAAGGCCACAAAAGGGTGCTCATTTATGAAGAAATTCCTAAACTTGGAATCCACTTTCGACCTAGAATGGTTGTATGATTTTATAAATCAAGAGCATGAGAGTTAGGTAATATGGATATATGGTTTTAGTCATTTAGTTTAAGCATATAGTCAAGAGTTGAATATGTATATGGTAGTCTATTAAAGTTTGGGGTTTTGTTATGTCCCGACATGGTAGGGCATATAGTTAAGATGCTTAGCAACTGTAATAGAAAGGTAGATGGAGTCATCAAGTTTTTGATTTATCACCTTTTTTTTGTCATGTAATTGGTAAAGGTCCAAAAATCTCTAAATTTCTATTAATATCAATGCAAGGAGCATGTCATGTCCCCGAAATTGCGACATTAAAGGTACCAAAATATATACTAAGAAGGCTAATCATTTGATATAATTATAATTGTCGAAAGACAATATTATAATTATGAATACTAAAATATAGATATAAAATATTATAATCACTATAATAAATATTAAAATATATAAAATTAATATAAGACACGAACATAGGATAATACTATAAATTGATGTTATTGTAATATAAAATCCAAATATGATAACAGATACATAAATAATATTAGACATGATTAAAAATATTATAAATGCAAATTAAATATCATTATAAATATAATTATCACCGATAATATTATTATTATAATAGTCAGATATAAAATATAAATATTATTATAATATAGCACTATAGTCTATGAATATTAAATGTATATATATAAATAAATACATCAAAATGAGAAAACATTAATATAAAGCGGAAGCATAAATAATAATATTATAATTATCACAATATGAAATAAAATAACTAATATTATAATAATAAAAATAAAAATAACTATGCATTAGTTAATAAATAAATAAATCTATTCCCAAGAAAGAAAGCTAAATAAACCCCTAACAAAACAGCCACGTCACCTTAAAAAGGTGTGATCATAGCCAAAGAGCATGAAAAGGGAGGGGAGTCACATCCCTTGGCAATAGCTATATCCCTTGAGGCAAATCGAACCATATAAAAGGAAGGAAAAGTCAAAACAAGAAAGCATGGAATGGGATAGAAGTTAGGGAAAAGAATTAGAAGCAGCAATTAAAGAATAACAGAAATTACTTTATGTTGAAGAGGTGAAATATATATATATATATTTCTGAACAACAATGAAATAGAAAGGAAAAGAAATCTGAGACATATATTTTTGAGTAAACAGTAGATATAATCATAAAGAAATCAGAAGAAAGAACAGGTGAAATATATATATATATATATATATATATATATATTTCTGAACAACAATGAAATAGAAAGGAAAAGAAATCTGAGACATATATTTTTGAGTAAACAGTAGATATAATCATAAAGAAATCAGAAGAAAGAACAGGGCATGAATCAAGGAAGAATAAAATATGTTCTTGAAAGCAGATTGAAATCAAAGAAATGAAACAGCAAGCTGGGAAGAAGAAATAAATGATAAGAGATCTAGTGAATTAAAGTATTATTGCAAGATATATTTGGACTCTAAGTTTTTATATATATATATATATTATTTGTGAATATACAATAATGATGCTTGCAACAATTATTAAGTTTTATAAATAATTAGGATATTTTAAATAAGTATGGATAGTAGATTCTTAGCCGCTTGATCGACACTAACGATATCTTTTAAGTGTGAGAACCAGATCGATTAGGAATGAAGGACTTCAATCAAGGTTTCAAACAAGTGAAAAGTATTCTCTAACTCATTTGTCATTTTGAAATTAAAGATTTCAAGCAAATTTAGAGCAATCCCAAAAGGGAACATTACAGAGCAGCCCCTAGGTTGCAACTCACTTATTAAAAATAAATAAAACAAAAGTAAACATTTATTTACCTTGGAAGGACTCTTTTGCTTTGGTGACTTGAAGCCTTTGTTCTTGCTTGCACTCCTTGTAGCAACCCTCTCTGAGTACTTCCCATTCTCTTGAATGCTACCCAAGTATCCCAAACCAACATGCAAAGGTCTCTCAATAAATCCTGTGGGATTGACCATTCTTTGGCCTTGCTTTAGAAGTCCTTTTCTTTCATACCATATCTTAAACAATATCCTTGAATCAAATCCTTTAGTGCAATTTTCAAAGCACCAAAAGAGTTATGGGGGAACACATCAATTTGTAGGAATGTTGTAATGTCCCCTATTTGGGATATTCCTAGATTTTACCCTAAAAACCACAATTTCAATTAAAATAAGAGATGCAATATATTTAAGAAGAATGGAATTACCAATTAAATTGTCCTTGTAAGATAGATCTTGGTTTTATTCCTGCACACAATATTAGTCACTAGAAATTGACATTAGATTATAAGCCATGATAATATATATTTATCACTAATCATTAGTAAACATCATGATATCCATGTACATTATTCACATCAAAAGCTAATTAAGGCAATAGCCATTCCAATGTGGATTCCCATAATAATCTTATTAGGGGTTCGTTGAAATGCTTGCAAACTGTAGTCTCAAGGTTGGTCGCCCTTCTATTGCGAGAGCATGGAAGGTGGGCCGCCCTTCCATCCCTCAGTCCACCTTGGAGGCTGGCTGTCCTCCTTGATCAAGCCCAAGAGCACTAATAAGCCTCCTAGCCCATGAGGCCTAACACCCTATGGGTGGCGTGCTTGATAAGAGGATGAAGACTACCTCCCTTCCACCAAGCTCGGGAGCACACATATGCTTTCTGGCCCACGAGGCTTAACCCCCTATGGGTGGTGTACTTGATGGCGGGTATGCCGGGCCTTCACCTCTCGTGAACTCAAAAGGTTGATCAGCCTTTCCTGTTTCGCAATCCATTTCTCTAAATTTAAAATAGGTTATTATACGAATCTATTATCCCATATTCATAATAAAGGAAGAATCATGATTACTTAAAAGGACCAATAATTGTTGCAAGCATCATTATTGCATGATCATATATATATATATAAATATTTCTAATTAAATATAAAACTTACAATAATCACTATTGCACAATAATTACTTCCCAAATATATTCTTGCTAATAATATTTAATCCAATAGATCCCTTATAATTTCCAATCCTTATTTTCTCTTGTTTCCAATCTGCTTGATTGATCCCAATTGATGCCTTTTACAAATGATGACCTCCCTTATATATGAAATGGTAAAAGATTTCTTACATTAACATGAAAAAAGTTACAATATAAAAAGAAGTAGAAACCTACTCTAGATATTAAAAAACTACCTACTATCTACCTACTAACTACTGTAGCAACAGTAGATTACATTTGACCATTAATATAAATATATAATAATATTCTAACACCCTCCCTTAATGGTCAATCTGTCAAAAACACCAAGTTGCCCCCCGAATTTGACAAATTTATCCGGGCTCAGAGACTTGGTGAGAATATCTGCAGTTTGATCCGCCGTTGGAACATATTGTAGCTGAACTGATCCGTCTTCTACCAGCTTGCGGATGTAATGACAATGAAGTTCAACATGCTTGGTACGTTCATGGAAGACTGGATTTTTGGCCAGTTTGAGCACCCCTTGATTATCAGTGTACAAGGGAGAAGGTCTTGCTTGTGACATGTGCATGTCAGAAAGCATCCTTCGGAGCCAAACTGCCTCACATGCTGCTTTGACGGTTCCTCGATATTCTGCTTCAGTCGAGGAAAGAGCCACTGCCTGTTGCTTCTTGTTGGTCCATGTTACAGCACCGGTACCCAAACTGAATACATATCCAGAAGTAGATTTTCTGTCATCCACTGAATCTGCCCAATCTGAATCTGTATAATCAATCAGCTTTGGATCCTTGCATCTGCCATACAGAATGCCATAATCTGAAGTGCCCTTAACATATCTCAGCACTCGCTTCGCTGCAAGCCAATGATCAACTTTCAGAGCTGTCATGAAGCGAGAAATGTAGCTCACTGCAAAATTGATGTTAGGTCTAGTGGCAGTGAGGTAGATGAGACTGCCCACTAGTTGCCTGAATGTCGTTTCATCGACCAGAGGTGAATCAGAGTTGGCTGATAACTTCAACCCCTTCTCCATAGGTGTGGAGGTAGGTTTGCAATCCTGCATCCAAAATTTGTCAAGCAGACTCCGAGCGTATTTAGACTGAGAGATAAAGATACCATCAGCGGTCTGCCAAACTTCAATACCCAAACAATAATCGAGAAGCCCCAAATCTGTCATGTCAAAAGCTTGACACAAGTCTTGTTTGATTGCTGCAATCAAATGTGTTGAACTGCCAGTAATGATCAAGTCATCAACATAGACAACAAGAAAGAGAATATCATCACCAAAGTGTTTGACATATAGATTAGTGTCAGAAGGGCTGCGCTAAAAACCATGATCAACCAAGTACTGATCAATCTTGATGTACCATGCACGAGGAGCCTATTTCAGTCCATAGAGTGCTTTCACGAGCCTACATACCTGATGTTCTTTTCCGGCAACCTTGAAACCAAGAGGCTGCATCATGTAGACTTCTTCCTGCAACTCACCGTTGAGCAAGGCGCTCTTGACATCCATCTGATGAACTGTCCATCCGAATTGGGCTGCAATCGCGAGAAGAAGACGAATTGTGCTCATCTTGGCAGTAGGAGCAAAAGTCTCCTCGTAATCAATGCCCTCCTGCTATGTGAATCCTCGAGCAACTAATCTGGCCTTGTATTTATCCAAGGTGCCATCGGCATGATACTTGACCTTATAGACCCATTTGCATCTGATGGGTTTCTTCCCAAGAGGAAGATCAGAGAGATCCCAAGTGTGATTCTTCAGAAGACTATGGTATTTTGTCTGCATAGCCTTTTCCCACTTAGGAATTCCTTTAGCCTCTGAATATGTCTGAGGCTCATAGATGCTATGTATGTTGGCCATAAGAGCAAAATTGACTGTGTTGTGCTGCTTGCTCTTGCTACGAGTGGATCTAACCTCAATGAGTTCATCATTATGAAGATCTCCGATAGTCTTGAGCCACCACTTAGGTCGATGAGTAGAAGTACCAACATCTGGAGTAGGAGAAACAACATCTTCTAGATTGTATGGAACAACGTCATTTGGATAGGAATCCTGAGGAAGATCAGGTGGTGCTATATCATGACCGGTAGACTCCTCATCTTCAGAGTCAGAATGCTCTGAAGCCCTCCCATCAGGGGAACCAAGAGGAAGATGAACACCATCATCAGGAACCTGCATACGCTGATCCTCAGGGCTAGTAGTAGGAACAAACGGACCAGTAGTCTCATCAATCACAACATCACGACTGAATATGAGACGAGCTGTCTCCACATCAATCAACCTGTATGCCTTGTGATTGTCGCTGTAACTAGTAAACATCAGTTTCTGGCTCTTGGAGTCCAACTTGGCACGCTTGGCGTCTGGAATCCATACATGAGCGGTAGAACCAAAGACTTTCAAATGGCCCACTTTAGGCTTACGTCCTGACCAGGCTTCTTCTGGAGTCATCTTCTTAACGGCTTGTGTAGGTGACCGATTCAGGAGGTAGACTGCAGTATAAATTGCTTCAACCCAGTATTTCTTAGGTACATTTCTGTACTCCAACATAGAACGAGCCATTTCAATAATGGTGCGATTCCTACGTTCAACGACACCATTCTGCTAAGGGGTGTATGGTGTAGTTTGTCGTTTGATATCGTGTGTAGCACAAAAAGTAGAGAAGTCAGTTGAACAAAACTCCCCCCCATTATCTGACCTTAGAGTAACAATGTGAGAACCTGATTCTTTCTCAACCAAGGCCTTATATTGCTGAAATGTACTAAACACATCTGATTTATGTTTCAAAAAATACACCCACATTTTCCGATTGAAATCATCAACAAATAACAAAAAATACTTGTACCTAGTAACAGATGGAGTGTTCATTGGTCCACATACATCAGCGTGAACCAATTGAAGTACCTTGGAGGCTCGCCAAGAATCACCATCCGAGAACGGTGTTCGATGTTGCTTTCTAGCTTGACAGGCTCCACAAACGCCATGATTTTGAGTTTGGATCTCAGGTAGACCAGCAACCAAACCCTCCTGAGACAGTTGAGAGAGATAGTGCACGTTCAAGTGCCCATAACACTGATGCCAAAGCTTGCTGATGGAAGTACTCCTTGCCGCCAGAGCATGCTCCTGAGAATCACCGGAATTAGCAAGTCTGTACAGACCATGATCCTCAAGTCCCATAGCGATCGTGGTATGCGTCGCCTTGTCAACAATGCTGCAAGTGGACGAATTGAAAATAACGTCCAACTGAGGAGAATGCTTCATGATCTGGCTGACAGAGAGAAGATTATGTTCCATGCCTGGAACATAGTAGACATCAAGAAAGAGTAAATTTCTTCCTCCAGAGTGAATCTGAGCATTGCCCTTACTGGCAACAGTGTACTCTTCGCCGCCACCAAAGATCACTGAATCAGTGAATGGTTCAAATTTGGTGAACCAATCTCGACGATGAGTAAAATGACGAGAAGCCCCTGAATCAATGTGCTAGGTAGAAGATTGGATTGGATCTGCAGTTCTCTTGGCCATAAAAGCATAGAATGCAGACTCTTTCTGCTCAATGTGCTCCGCGGCATTTGCCTTTTGTTGAGACCCTCCTTGCTTCTTTTGTTCAGAAGCCATTCGGAGTCGACAATCAGCCTTGATGTGACCAAATTTATGGCAATAATTGCACTAAACGTTCTTTTTCTTCTTGCTGTCCTGAGAAGAACCAGAGCCTTTCGGCTGAGAAGATTGAGGCTTCCCTTTGTTCTTAGCAAAAGATTTGGCAGAGAACGCTTGCTCTGCGGAGGTAGAACTTGTTTAGCTTCCAAACTGTTGTCGCCATCGATCCTACTGCAAGAGCTTGTTGGAAAGATCGTCAAACTTGAGATCAACATTGGTGGAGGTGATATTCAGTGTCTCGATGAAGTGCTCATATGAATGCGGAAGACTCTTTAGAGTAATGACTACCATGTCTTCTTCCTCCATGGTTCGACCAATCGCCTCCAACTGATCACGAATGTCCTTAATCTTCGTGAGATGTTCCTGTAAGGACATTTTCTCATCCATCATGATGGAAAAGAGCATGGTCTTGAGATAGAACGCTCTGCTCTTGTCGGAGGTTTCATGAAGGGCCTTCAAGTGATCCCAAATTTCCAAAGCAGTTTTGCCAGACGGTACTTGAGGTAGCTGCTCATCTGTGACTGAGAGTTTGATGAGCATAACGGCTTCCTGGTTGCATTCATCCCATTTGTCCTGGTCCTTGCCGACTATAGTGGGACGAGCTGAGTTCCCCAAAACGATCTGATCGAGGCAACGGTATTTGAAGATCGTAATCATGCACTGCTTCCAAGTGTTGTAATTCTTCCCGTTGAACTTTTGGCTACTTTCGAGCATGATATTCGTCAGAGATGCCATCACGTACCCTGAGGTCAAACTGGTGAAGGCAAAACGAAAACAAAAAACGCACAAATTCAAAGATGAAACCCTGGCACGGATTTCAAGGCATGTTGATGACGAAATTTAGAAGATCTGAAGAGTACCCTGAAAAGAATGCTGAAAACCCAAAATTTTTTTTGATTACCTAGAAAATTTCGTCAACACCCAGTGGCACAAATTTCGAGGCACGAACTTTGAGATACCCAGAAAAAACGGAAGACAACCCAGTTGAGATCTGGGAAAACCCACAAGGAATCTGGTCTCAAAAAAAAAATTCGAGTTGAAAAAATAGGTCAAAACCTTAGTCGACTTGTTTGAAAACCCTAGCCGCCATTAGAGCTCCAAAAATTTGTAGAAACCAGCTCGAAAATCCACGAAATCGTGGCAAACAAAGAGCAAAATGGAGGGCAAAACCCAAGGCGTCACTGAAGGAAGACAAATCTGAGACAAAAACGCGTCCAAAATAAGGGGAAATCGCGCCAGAATAAAGAGAAATCCGTGGCCAAAAAATGACCAGAAAAGCAAAAACGTGCTGCCAGAAACGCGTCCTTATGCGACCCAGAACTCTGCAGAGGTTGCGTGCAGAAGCTAGAAGAAAACGCGACCTCCTCATTCACAAAAAATGCGGGACAGAAGACGCGAAAAACTCGTTCTGGAAGGTCGCGCGCTCAGGACAATAAATCACGCGGGTTGCAGACAGAAAAAACTCTCCCAGCAGAGGTCGCGCGAGCCCTAAAAACACACGCCCAGAAAAAAAACGTTTTCTGAAACCCTAACATAGAAAAAATTCGAATTATGACCTTTTTTTTAAAGCCCACGAATTTTTTTAGGGTTGTTTTAAGGCTCTGATACCATGAAATGGTAAAAGATTTCTTACATTAACATGAAAAAAGTTACAATATAAAAAGAAGTAGAAACCTACTGTAGATATTAAAAAACTACCTACTATCTACCTACCAATTACTGTAGCAGCAGTAGATTACATTTGACCATTAATATAAATATATAATAATATTCTAACAATATATCCTTCCTCTTGAGAGAGTCACACCTCTTCATTAACAATCTCCTTGCAAAGGGTCACACTCCTTCATAGTGAAGCGCTGCCTTGGCTACTCTAGTCAGCCCTCCCTTCTTAAATAATTGCTGGTAATTAATCCCTTTTTCATGAGTCGACCCGTTTTTTTATCCATACGCTAGGTGGTTATATCCTTACTTGGTCGGCCCCCTTGCTAATGCTGTTATTATTATTTATTTATTAACATTTCAATGCCTAGGTTTTGTCATAAACTTGTGCTGCGATCTGAACATGGCGGGGGCATGCCAAATGTCTACCATGCTTATCTCTATTTGAACTTGAGCATCTAACGTAGAGGATTCACTTTTCTCCTCCACTTCACCAACAATTTGCAAACTTGCCAACATCTCATCCTTGGCTTGCAACTCTTCTTGCATCCTTCTCAAAATGCACAATAGGAGTTCTCCACGGCTCCCTGTTTGAGGTCACAATTCATTTTTTCTCTTTCAAGGATTGCACCAACTCCCACATCCTTTAGTTCTTCTCTTGAATGAGCTGTTTATCCCCTTCCAACTCCACAAGTGTGCTATTCTTGGATTTTCCCATGGATGCACGTCATAAACCAGGAAATCCTATACTTCCATAGATTAGAAAACAACTAAACAAGGTTAATAGAAAACCCCCAAGCACAAAGACATACCCATTTTGATACTACCTCCCCAAAGGAAAGATTGGCTTTGATACCATTTCCACAAAGGAGAGATTGGCTCTAATATCACATGGTTCATAAGCTGAGCCAGCTATGTTGTACTCCAACCATCAACAACTGGATTTAATGAGATGCCCTCAAGCTACCTCAACATGCACCAACACAACCTATGATAGATACCGATCTCCATGACATGTGCAAAACAAGGAAAAATAGAGAACACATCAAACATGCAGAAACAAACAAATATAGCAACAACACAATTGCAACACAAATTGCCACAAGAGAAACCGTCAAATGGGCAGAAAACTATAGGAAGAGTGAGCATTTTCTCGTCATGCCAACAATCCACAATAACACAAGTTGTTTACATTGCCCTCTTGACTTTAGAAAGCTATAGTTCACATTGTGAGCTCCTACACATCATCTTTAAGATGGCATATAACTGTAGTAGCTCGTGCTACAATAGCATAAAAGGGCTAGAATCTTGAAAAAATAGAGAGGACCTATGTCACAAGGTTCGAATTCAAGTTTGTGTTCAGCAGCAATAAAATTCGGATGAAGATTGACAAGGGGAAAAAAATTGAAAAAAACTTCATGATTAAATTCGTCTTATATAAAGTTGATTTAAAAAAAAATATAAGTAATATATCAACAAAATTATTAGAATAATTTAACATTGCTAAATAACTAAATCAGTATGACATTTTTTAATTTTCCCTAGATACGGATTTGTGTGTGTATGTAAAATTTGTTTTAAAAAATAAATATGTAATTTTTTAATATTATATTTACATTTATTATTTTTAGGTTTATTCATATATTTTTATTAATAAAATAAAAAATATATATAGAAATAAAAATAATGTTTTATATATTAAATAGTATTAAAAGTATATAATAACATAATATTATAAATAATAAATATATATACTAAAAATATATAGATATAATATATTTTGTACAAAATAAATATAAATATGTATAATAATAAATAATATGTATAAATAAAAATAATATATTACATATAAAATAATATAAATATATATAAAAACACAATATAGATTATTAATATTAAGAACATAATAAAAATAATAAATTGAGAGCCCAACAATTATCGAGGTTGAGGGATTCGTGGTCAGTGTTGAAGCGAAAGAGGGAGTGAGTTGGAGATGGTCGAGTAGATGGATAAGACAAATCCGAAATGTACCCTACAAACCGTAAAGAATCCCACCCAATTGACCACTTAGAAGGTACCTGTGAGCGATTGTTTTAATAGGGTAAAAACAAAAAAAATTTAATGTCTCCTGCAGTGATAACAAAAAAACATGAAAAAAACCCCTGAAAAATGCTTTAAAAAATAAAAATAAAATGCAAATGTTTTACCCATACAAATATTCGCCAAATTTGAATGATGTTTTAATAATGTTTTGAAGTTGACTGAATTTCGAACTTCATAGCCGAAACTCAGCGAACCTTGTGACAGAGGAGAGGACTAAACCCCCAACTCCAAATGATAGAGAGAAGGACTAGAATCCCCAACTCCAAATGACGAATTCCCATATCCGCCATTATAGATGAGAGAAACCTAACATAAGGCTAAAAATAGGTATATAACATGCACTCTTTGCATCAATGGAGCCCTTACACTTATCTGGAACTTTCATTGCACCTGCAACTACTATCTACATGAAGGAAAACTATTACAACAAACTTGAACGAACAATAGAATGAGAGGCCACCCACTTCTAGTAATGGGAATCCCTACTAAAACCTTCCTCTAGCCAAATGGAAGACTAAAAGGAAGAGAAGCCAAACATCACATTCTTTGGAACCGCAAAAGTCACTCTTTTGGACGTTTTTGATTAAAATGCGGCATTTTTGTCTTTTGTGCCATTATGTTTTGGTGGCATGTATGATGTCTATTTTTCTACATATAATTATTATGCTACTTGTATAAACTGCCATAATAAACAAACATTATTTTTATGGGTTGAAAAATGTCCCACAAATTTTAGTAGCACTTTGTTAACAAATTGTGACATTTTAGCAACAATTTTATGGAGCCATAATTTTCACATCCAGTCTTGAAACATGATGCCTTTTGTTATGAAATCATAGCCTTTTAAGAAGAATCTGAATATATAAAAATATTAAACTTTTGACTCCATTTGACTGCTATTTTTTGCTTTGCAGGAAAAATACACTTATGACATGACCCCGATGGTCTAAATGTCAAAAGACCCAATTTTTCAGATCAATCTTCCTCTAGTTACCTAAAATAGGATTTGCGACTCTCCTCTTCTCTAGCCATAGCTCATCTAGCTCTCGTCCACTGTTTTGTTTTGATCTTAGGTTCATATGGAACTAAATCACCACTACCACTTTACCTCTAGCTGGCATAAACTTATACAACCCTATTCAAATTCTAGAAACTTGTAGCTATAATAGCACTTGATCCATAAACATTGGGATCATAGCCCTAGTGATACATAAAGCATGAATTCCTACACTAGCTCTACACATGCTACTCATTTATCACTGTCCTAATGGTTTATTAACAAACAATAGTATAATATGTTCAAACTAATAGAAAGAATGAAACAATAAAATAGGGAAAACACTATAGCAAGACCACTTTAACATGAAATATCTTCTGGAGAAAAACCAATAGGGTAAAATCTCTAGGAAGGGTATGAATCTAGTATCTGATCACTAATTTCAGTGCCAATAAACAGGGGCTCCATCACCAAATGTTACGCTGGAGCTGTTCTAGCAATTGACAAGCTCCTTCACCTCTACACTCCAAGACCTCACAAATAACTCTGCACACATCTCTGTTCTCTTTGAACTAGCATAAGACACCTCCAAAAGAGCCAATCCATTTTCTGCCCTATATCCTCTTCTATACACACCTAGGCATGGAAAGGGAATAGGCACCTATAATGATAGTGGTTGCCAATGCCAAATGGAGGATTGCCTGCTCATAGAATGGGAACAGTTGTGGCCTCAAGGGAAATTGAACAGCTTTTGCATAGAAGGGAGACAGTTATAATTGCAGGCAAACTATGCCCCTTAGCATTCCATTGTCCTTGTGGCATTCCAACTGCTATTTCCTTTTCAACTTCTGTGGCACACTCAAATTCCGACTTCCGGCATGTGGTTAATCGAATAGTTGACTCCAAACACAATGATGATGTTCTAGAGCATCATCAAAATGTCAATAGAACCATCCTCCAAATAAAACACTTGCTGTCCAGCTTTTTTGGTACTTGATTTGTTCCTTTGACTATTCGATCACTCACAACATTTCTGAAAACAATATGAATCATCCAACTAGAGAAGCTCCAACAGAAGAAATACACCCAAACAACCTACACATGATTAGGAATAACTCGAAAAGCGATCCTATGGTGCTTGGAAGGCTTAAGACTCCTTTCAGATATGCTACAGGTGACACTTACAGCAAACTGGAATGCTTGCAGTGCTGTGGCAGGTGAGCCTTTATGGTTCCTTCAATGTCCTGACATTGAGACTTTCCATATTTGAATACTATCCCAAGTTTTCAGATCAGAATATGAGTCAAGGTAGGCTTATAAGACATTACATGAACCAAAATATTTGCAAATTTGCAAGCATGACTTTAGGTGCAAGGCCCTGCTTTGATGTGTTAGCACTATCCTTCTATCGGGTAGTAACATCACTTTGAGGTTAGCCTTTGTGGTTATATGTGGCAGGTGAGCCTTCATGGTTTTGTAATGTCCCTTTTTTCCTGCCCTAAATCCACCCTATTTTAATAGTGTTTTGAAACACTAGTATATATATTATATGATACTAAAATATAAATAATATGATTAAAAAATAATAATAATAAATAAATAAATAATAAATATGATAAGATAAAAATACTTTATTGGGGTTGATCAAGATTGGAGGAGAAAAAGGAAAAAAACTAAATAAAATAAACATTTTTACTTTGACGAGGTCGGCCAAATTTGGAGGGAAAAGGTGGCTATAAATATAAGAACATTGGAGGTCATTTGGGTATCCATTCATAGCCTATTTTCATTTTGGGGATTCTTCTCTTTGGCTGCAACTTTGGTTGGGTTTCATTCCAAGGACGAAAACCCTTGTGAATGTGGTGAGTTTGATGAAACCCTAGCTCATCTTGTGGAGAACTCATGACGGAGTTCTAACTACACTTCATTGTAGACATTTGGAGGTTTGGAGCATCATTGCATGATCAGATCTGGAGCAGCATTATTGTGGCATTTTGTGAGCAAATTGCATTAGGGTTTTGCCCTCATTTGGAGCGCCACTTTGGAGTAGACTTGAGTGCCCATCTTTGGAGGGCGATTTTGCATATTTGGAGCAGCAAACCTTGAGTGCTTGCATATATTTGGTATGTAAAATCATATTTTTTGGTCTGATTTGCAGAGCAGAAATCTGGGCATATGTTTGGCATGTTTGAGCCTATGAATTCATTGTAAAACTAGTCCAAAACATTCAGTTTTGTAGCAGAAAACAACTTTAATCAGAAATCAGATTTGTTGGACCTATGTTCGGCACTTGGATGGTTGATTTTCATGGTTGTTATCACAGTTGATGATAGCTATATGTTTGGCATAGTTTTATGGATGTTTGACATAGTTTTATGAATGTTTGGCATATGTTTATTGGATGCCTAAAGTGTTTGTCGTTCTGAAAATACAAATCAGAAATCAGTCCTAGGGTTTGAGCAGAAAACTAGATTGGAAAAGTGCAGAAAAATAAATCAGAAATAAAGGGCAGAAATCAGAAAGTTTAGGGCAGATCCTATTGGGGATATTATAGTGGTGTTAGAGCAGCAATCCTGCCAACCCATGGATCTGATTTTGTGAATGCAGATCTACAACGGACACATGAGGGAACCTTGGAGAAAGAAAATAGATTGGCGACCTAAATTTTTACCCAAGGAAGAAGACATAGATCCTATTCAAGAGCTACTGTTAAAAATACAAAAGGATCAAGAAAGGTATCCATTTGAAACCACCAAAATCTTCGACCAATATCAAGGAATGTCTAAAATAATCAAATCTCTACTTTATTTTGATGGTTACTTGAGATGTCTTGAATGTAGAAACCCAAATAAAAGAGGACTCTATGACCACATAAGACAAAAGAGGAAAAAAGAGGAAGATTTAGAAACCGTTGAGGAGGAGATTAAAGGGCAGGAGCCAAAAGAATCATTCTTGAAAGAAGAGCCCAAGAGGATGGAACTTGAAATAGTGAGGGGTACATCAGAGCTAGACTCACGAGAGGTGTTGAGAGGAACTTATCTAACCCAAATTCAGAGGCATTGAGTCACAAAATGGAGGTGTTGAGGATATCTCAACAAATTCTTCAACAGAAAATAAGGATGAGCGTTTGTTAGCAGCCAAAGGTATGAAGATGTTTCAGATTTGTTGCTTCCTATCTCATTGCAAAATTCTTGTCATAATGGAAAGCATGCAAACAAAGGTGATAGAATAAAAGATACAACTTGCAGTATAGGGCATGCAAACTCTTTGATTTAAGTTCCAAATTTTCCATATCCATGTGATCCCTTGAGGGTCAAAGAGGATAGACGCATTGGTGTTACATTACAATCCTCCCTTGAGGGTCAATTTTTGATGCTTATTTGGGAATGCATGAAGATGAGAATCCAGGAAAGAGAGATCTATATAACTACATCAGAAAATTGAGAAGAGAAGAAGAAAAATCAGAAGTTACCCAAAAGAGCATTCAGGAAAAAGAAAAGAAAGAAGGAAAGAAAGAAGAAATGCTTCCTTGTGATTTGCAACCTATGGGTGATCCTAAGAAGAGGAAGGAACAACGTCTCTTCACTTGCCTAGAAGTTTGGACCCCTAGTCATACATGTGGAAGCCCTAAAGAAGGTGAAGCCATGCTCAGAAGTTCACTTCAGCAGAATGATGACATGGACAAAGAAGAATCACTACATGCATCCATAAGTGAGGGGTACATGAGTTTTCATGATAACAATAAGGTTGAAGGGTATGTTGTTATAGAGTTTGCCAAACCAGCAGTGACTGATCAGCCACATGAAGGTATGAATTCTTTTGATGATCCATTATTTGAGTAGAGCATTGTCTCACCATCTCTACATAGTAGTTGCAAGGAATCAAATTGTGAGTTGGGTGACCTTGAAGGTGCTATTGTTAATACACATGAAGGCAATTTGTTATGTGATGAGCAAAATGACTTAGATAAGCTGGATCAAAGACATTTAGCATGGAAAGGGTTGAAGGTCAATGAAGGTACAACTTGCAACCATAGGATAGAAGTCATGACAGGTAATACACTTGGTTTTCAGCTGAAGTCTCTTGGACCAGCACTTGATGATGAACATCCAACAACGAAGGAAGATGAACTTGAGATCCATGAAGATACCACAAAAAGGAATGATGACAGTTCTGATTTCTTGATTATGAATAACAGTTCATTACCTTCACATAATCATGAGGTGATAGACAAATCATATGAGGATGATAGCGGTAAGAAATCCTACCTTGTTGATTCTCAAGATTTGTTGGCTAAGCATGAGGTAACGGTTGTTGATCCAAGCCACGAACAATCTGATTTGTTGCATCGTATCATAGAAGACGAAAAGAGGACTCAAAGCATGTGTGATGAGTGGCTAAGGAGGGCTAGAGAAGCCAAGTTGCTGGCTACTCAAGAAAAACAACACCTACAAAACATCAAGGAACAATTCTATCACATGGATTATGAT
This sequence comes from Sequoiadendron giganteum, assembly GCA_007115665.2. Lineage (NCBI taxonomy): Eukaryota > Viridiplantae > Streptophyta > Pinopsida > Cupressales > Cupressaceae > Sequoiadendron > Sequoiadendron giganteum. Next base: position 35,382,162 of record CM021108.1, read on the forward strand.
AGGAAGCAGCGAGATACACTTCTTCACCAATCTCTAATACTTCCAAGGGAAAAACTTATGATGGTTGAACTCTTATGATGGTAGAAGATGAAGACCAATCAGAGTTGCATGAGCTTGTTGAGAGGCATGATTTTGAAAACAAATCAGAAAATTTATTTTGTGCAAATGATTCTAATCATAGGGTTCATGAAACACATCATTTGGAGAGCCAATTGAAGGCTCAAGTTAGGGTTAAGGAAGAGGAAGTTGTGCATATACTTTGTGGACCAGCAAAGAATGATTGTTATGCATATGTAGAGAAGAACATTTGTGATTCAGATTTGGTTAAGAGTTTAACCATTCTTGGAGAGTGCAATAAGCTTACTTGTGTTTTGACACCATGCTATCATGATGACGATCCTTTGGGTTAGCACAATGCTGTCCTAGCTTCAAAACTTGAAGGAGATGTGATGGAGGTATTTGATTTGGAGTTGTATGTTCATGGGGATGTTGAGTTTCAGCCGGACTATAGTCCAAGACATGGAAATGACCATGAGAGTAGAAAAATTTCAGACCCAATCTATTGGTTTTCAGAGTGCACATTGATGTGTGCAGCTATTTGGATGGATTGGTGTGCATGGGATTGTCACTACAGTGTTGGGAGGTTGCATGATGATGAGATTCTATCATCTTATGATAGCAAAAGCATTCTTCGCATGATCGTAGGTCTGATTTTCAACTTTCACACTGTTGTTCTGATTTGTACCGGTAGCCTAGAGCAGATTTGCATGTGTGGTGATGCACATATGATGGACACTTTTCAGGTCTAGGAGGATAGTTTGTTGTGGTGGCATGATGAGAGACACTTATCTATTCATTTTCAGTTGGTGTGATGGTGTAGTAATTTGGGATCCAGGTATTGGTGTGATTGGTACAATACTTCATAGGGATCATGGTGAATTGCTTCACAACAATTGGATGAGTGATATTTGTGTTAGAGTGGAGTAGTGGAAGGCTTGGTGTAGGTGGTTATGTTTTAGAGAGCATTATTATGATATCACCTATCACATAGTGATAGACATAACATCTTTTAGGGCCTTGGATAGATATGACGCTTTGTCTTTGGTAAACTTAGCATTTGTGGACAAAGGAGCCTTTAGAGTGAAGGGGTTGATGTAGGATATGTACATGCCACTTGAGGTTGATGAATTGGTATTCTTGGACTTATGGCTATACAGACAAATTACATTGAGGAGTGGTGTAGGGAATCTGAAGCTTCATTTCTACGACCCTATCAGGATTGAGAGTGGAGTTGGAGAGGATGCTTATGAGTTGGAGTTGCCTAAGGGTAGCTGGATTCATAATATATTTCATGTTTCTTGCCTCAAGAGTGCAAGTCAACAGCATATCACATCTTCTCTCGAGCTTTCTCCTTTGGATGAAGGGAAGTTGCTACTTTTACCTGATACTACTCTTGTTGATGGGAGATCGCTAACCTTGAGGAGCAGAATTTCAAAATTTTCTTGTCCCTATGGCTATACAGACAGATTACATTGAGGAGTGGTGCAGGGAAGCCGAAGCTTCATTTCTACGGCCCTATCAGGGTTGAGAGTGGAGTTGGAGAGGATGCTTATGAGCTAGAGTTACCTAAGGGTAGTTGGATTGATAATATATTTCATGTATCTTGCATCATTAGGGCAAGTCAGCTGCATATCACATCTTCTCCCAAGCTTTCTCCTTTGGATGGAGCAGATTTGAGTTTGAGTGTGTATGGACGGGATTGTTTCATTTTTGGTCACCGGAACTCACTTTGCATACTATTCTTCGTATTCCATGTGGGAGGAGTAGCCACAAGTTGAGGAGTAGGGTGATCATGGAGTACTTGACTAGCTGGAGCAACTTGCCACTTGAGGATGTTTTGCAATATCCAAGGCTTGCAATTGCTTGCGGGCAAGCAATTTTGGGAAGGGAGGATTGTCATGTCCCTTTTTTCCTGCCCTAAATCCACCCTATTTCAATACGGTTTTTAAGCACTAGTATATATATTATATAATATTAAAATATAAATAATATAATTAAAAATTAATAATAAATAAATAAATAAAATAAAATAAGAATACTTATTGGGGTCGGCCAAGATTGGAGGAGAAAAAGGAAAAAAAAAACAAATAAAATAAATATTTTTACTTTGAGGAGGTTGTCTAGATTTGGAGGGAAAAGGTGGCTATAAATATAAGAACATTTAAGGTCATTTGGGCATCTATTCATATCCTATTTTCACTTTGGAGATTCTTCTCTTTTGCTGCAACTTTGGTTGGGCTTCATTCCAAGGATGAAAAGTTGAAAACCCTTGTGAATATGGTGAGTTGGACGAAACCCTAGCTCATCTTGTGGAGAACTCATGACGGAGTTCTAATTGCACTTCATTGGAGAGATTTGGAGGTTTGGAGCATCATTGTATAATCAGATTCGGAGCAGCATTATTGTGGCATTTTGTGAGTAGATTGCATTAGGGTTTTTCCCTCATTCGGAACACCACTTTGGAGCAGATTTGAGCGCCCATCTTTGGAGGGCAATTTTGCATATTTGGAGCAGCAAATCCTAAGCACTTGACAAGGAGGAATTCACCCATCTAGGGTTTGATATTTGAAGACTATTTTGCATATATTTGGTATGTACAATCATAGTTTTAGGCCTGATTTGTAGAGCAGAAATTTGAGCATATGTTTGGCATGTTTGAGCCCATGAATTCATTGTAAAATCAGTCCAAAACATTCAGTTTTTCAGCAGCAGACTCCTTTAATCAGAAAGATTTATTGGACCTATGTTTGGCACTTGGATGGTTGATTTTCATGGTTGTTATCATAGTTGATGATAGCTATATGATTGACATAGTTTTATGGATGTTTTGCATATGTTTATTGGATGCCTATAAGTGTTTATCATTCTAAAAATAAAAATCAGAATTCAGTCCCAGGGTTTGAGTAGAAAACTAAATTGGAAAATTGCTGAAAAGTAAATCAGAAATCTAGGGCGGAAATCAGAAATTTTAGGTCAGATCCCTTAGGGGATATTTCAGGTTTGATGTGTCAGGTGAGCCTTCATGGTTCCTTCAGTGTCCTGACATTGAGACTTTCCATATTGGAATACTATCCCAAGTTTTCAGATCAGAATATCTTACATCAATAATAATTATGAGTCAAGGTAGGCTTATAAGGCATTACACAAACCAAAACATATGCAAATTTGGAAGCATGACTTTAGGTGCAAGGTCCTGGTTTGTTGTGTTAGTATTATCCTTCTATCAGGTACTAACATCACTTCAAGGTGCTTGTATTTTTTATGGTTCCTTTTGCCTTGTGACTTTTACCCATGTACATGAGGGAAAGGTCACAGAAGGAATGACTAGTCATGAAAAATAATCATTGAAGTGATAACTAATGTATTAAAGTAATCCACATCAGAAGTAAAATATCTAACTTACACTATGTAAGCTACAATCACTTCTAAGCTTGCTTTGGTGTTTCTGATAGTGCTTTTGTACGTATTCAGCACTTGAACTGAAATTTATTTATTTAAAATAAAATCTGTAAAAAAACTAAACTAAATTCTAAAGCTGTAAAGTTTCTGATAGCATTTCTTTTGATCAGTGTACATAATAAGTAGTTTCTGATGCAATAACTTTTAAATTTCCATGTAATAATAAGCTCAAATCAATAAATTTTTCCTAAGTTTGTAATTTAAAAAAAAAAAGTTCTGATTACCTATTATCTTGATAGGTACAAGTAGGTTTGTCTTTAGTTGGTTGCTGGAGGCTGGAGGGCTATTAGTTGGAAACTTGAAATGGTTGACATGGTAGCAGAATGAAGGTGAGTAGGCATGCAACAAAACCCCAGAATTTAGACAACTTCCTATTAGTGGAAAACTTATTGTATAAAAAAGTAAAAACTAATGGAAAATTAGAAACCCATAGAAATGAGTGAAATGGAAGCAGTATGACAACTGAGTAATTCTTATGCGGATGCTATTTGTGCCAAATCTGGTCTGTTTAGCTGCATTGAGGTTGTTGAAATTTTTGCCAACTGAAGAAACTGTTCTTCAAGCACCGTAGCCTCTCAATATAGTTCTTGATAGCATCACAAAAATATTTATTTACCTCATTAACGGGGACAACTTTTCATGTTCAGTTTGGATTCAAAACAAAATCTGTCATGTCCAAGGGCTGTTCATACGATTCCACCAACTCTGAATTACAGGTCTACTCTCTTCATCCTAGAGTTATCTTGTGGGATACCTCCCAAAATATTTTGATCCTTACTAGGTCCAACATGCTATCAAATGCATCATACAGGTAATTATTATATTCATTAAATAAAATTTAAGTTGTTTTAGGATGTATTTTCATTTGAAGTGTAACATTTATATTCAAAATATAATATAACCTTTGTAAAATTATTTTTTGGTATTTTTTTCTCTTAAAAGGCTTTATTTAATATATTTTTGATGCAGTAAAGTTTCTTGTGACATGGCAAGAGTGCTGTGGATGACAGGGCTTAAAGTCCTCTGAATCACCCTTGTTTGTGGACTTTTCCCTAGTCCTTGGGACAGAGTCCCTCCCAAAAAACAAGTTCTATAGGATAGGGAACAAATCCCATGGTAAAACTGACATATTTTTTCTGATTGAGGACTGTGGGAATCAACTAATGTTTAATGATAATTATGTCCAGCTATTAAGTTGTCTCTCGAAAAATGGGTCCCATCCTATCTAATACTTCCTACCTCGAGGTTGCCATCAAGGTTCAGTGCCATGTGGAATGTCCTATGCCACACACCGATCTTTCCATTTTAATAGATCTCAATCAGGATCCATCTTCTTATATGGCATCCACATCCAATGCCATATGATGATGGAATGTCCCATGCAATGAGTGCGTCTAAATAAATAACACATAAATAGAATGGTGCTAGAAATAAGATGAAATTAGTACCTCCACTCATCCTTCTTTTCCAAATCTAAATTCTCTTTGTAAGTACTCTAGCTGTTCAGTAAAGCTTCTACAATAAAAAAGGATTTTTACAGATACTTGCATCAAGAGTAAAGACTTGTAACCAAGAGTGGAGCTATGTTGCAAGCCACCTCCACATTTTTCGAGAGGTAAGAATGGATATGGTGCCCTGTTGTGATTTCTCCTCTCCATGTAGTGAGATATTGGCTATTCTCGACAATAGCATGCTGTATTTGGGAGGGAGATATGCCAATACGACATCCATGGTGAAAATTTTAGGGTATGCAGCAAATTGGACTAGAAGTCTGTAATGGGACTGCACACTTTCACTCGTCTCAAAGCCATAGCATAGAGACTTTGATTCATCTGATCTGTTTTAAATCCTAGTTCTTCAATTACTCCAAAGGGTATAACATTGTGAATGCTTTGTAATCAAGCATGTGATTGGGTAATAGCAACCCACTATAGATGAAAGCTGTGTTCCCAGAAACTAGAAAGGGAAACCACAACAACAGCGACGCCACCAGAAACAAATTTTATGTACATATATATTTTTAAAAAAATGATTTAATATAATTTTTAATCCTACATAAATATAAATATAAATAAAAATTTGTGAAAGAATATATAATAAAAATAGAACACTAAAAATATTCACACTTAAAAAAAATAACAAAATATGATTAAAATAGACAGAAGAAACATTTTTAAAAAATAAAATAAATTTAAATAATAAAAACATAACAATATAGTTAAAAAGACAAAAAACATTTTAAAAATAAAAGCAAATCTATATAATATAAAAAATATTAAACAATCTTTAAAAAACAGAGGATTTATGATTAAAAATTTAAAACATATTAAAGTTTGGAAATATTATGATTAAGATCAGAGGAACACATGTGATAATGATGATCAGAGTTATTCATCTGCATTGAAGGAAATTTAGATCAGCCTGCATACTTTAAAATTCATAGTTCTTTAAGACATTATTATGCTCTATTGGTAATATTAAGAGAAACCCACGCCAAAGAGGAGATTCTTGACTGTATAAATAAAGGAGAGCCCAGTATAAATGCAAAAAAGAAGCTGCAGTTTAAGAAAAATGCAGAACCCTTTGGCAAAGTGCACAAATGTCACAGCAGGGTTAAAAACATTTGTTTACAGGAATGGCATTTTGCCCATTAAATCGGGAAATGGAGCCTTGCTGTTGCGTTTCTAGTAACAGAGGATGAAAGTAGCATAAAATTCAAGAGTATCCTCTGGTTTTGGTTTCTTAGTCATTCCTAAGTAGATGTGGGTGAAGTTACTTATTTTTCTCTGTGGGTCCCTAAACAGTAGTTTATTTGAAAGGTATCTCCAACTCCACTTTCCATCTGTGCTATGAGTTTACCCTTCCCTCAATATCAACAAAAGTTTTCTTTGAATCTCAGTATTTTCAACAGCTCAGTAGCTGGTGTATGAATTTTAAATCTTCTCATTTCCTGTAAAAATTAAAACTAAACTAATAATGGTCCTACCACACTTTAGGGCAGTTGATATGAGCAGTAGCTGGAACTTGTGATTGGTGTTGTGGCCATGGAGGATTACTACTGCTAGGCAAATCTCTGGATTATTCTTGATAAGACAGCTCTGACCTGTAGGTGCCACCTCTGCTTCTCTCTAAAATACCATTTGTGCCACTGGAGCCTTAGGCTGACTCCCTTTAGGAGCCGATTTACCATTATTCTGGATATCTAGTCTTGCAGAGAGGGCCTTGGCTTCACAAATCAAATAGCCTACTGTTATTTGTATTGAAAATCAATTCCTTTGTCACCTCAGAAGTGATAATATTCTGTAGTACCATGATCTCTTTGTCACTTTGAATTTAGATAGTAAACACCTTGAGATGCTGCATACTCTTTTTGTGTGATGATATCAAGGCACTGAATTTCAGTTTCAACTATCAACACAATTACGTCTTACAAAAAGTAGTTTCAGTTTGTTGCAGTGTTTAGGCTTTGTTGATTGGATTTACTGTTGTTTCATAATCTAGTTTTGTAAATTTTCTGCTAGCTATTATGTTTGTCTTTTCCTTGATTTCTTCCATGAGCTCTGTGCCTTCTAAAATTTCTTTATCTGGTCCTTCATCACTTCTTTTAGTAGCAGGCTTAGATTTTCTTGAAGTGAAGGATTTCTAAATGAAATATACAATGAAGTCACAAAGATCACATAAATTTTAGCAAGATTATGGAATAAGACAACAACTTCTTTATTTTCCTAAGTTACCGGTTCGGGTTTGGGTTCAAGGGTTCAGTTCGCAGGTTCGGGCAAATTTTTTTGGGGGTTGGGTTTGTTAATACAAAAACATATAAAAATCAGATATATATACATATTTGCAGCAGTAATTAAGTTCAAAATAAATCACCATACTAATAGTCAAATAACATAGCAAAAATACACCACCACTTTCATAGTCAAATAATAAAATATTAGTGATACTCAAATGTCATGATATAAATTAAAGTTCAAACATAATAATGACAAGTGTTTACAATCAGCCACCATTGATCATTGATCAATCACATGGGTCATCAAAAAAATCATCATTAGTATCCATATTAGATGCTACATGTTGTGGTAAATTAGAATAACCACAAATAGCATCAATGGCACTCACACAAGCACTACCACTAGCATTGATACTAGCACTTTCATGCTCACTAGTTGCCTCAGGCTCGAACTCATCATCAATATCAAGTGCAGTAAGTGGCTTGTGGAAGCATCCAAGTCACGACGCTCTAGCTCAATATCCCACTTCCTTGTGTCTACTTTGTACAACTTTGTTTGTGTGTAATGAGGCACAAGTTTGAATGCACATACACCAAGTCCTCTACCTTTTTTGAATGTAGTCTATTGGACTTTATTGAGTGGATGAAGGGGTATGTGCTCCGATTCCTCTCAAAAGAAGATGAACTAGCAACCTATTAAGATCAAAGTAAATAGTTAAGAGACAAAATTTAACTTATTAAAATATAAATTAAAATTAAAATTACAAAATATATAACTTAAATTTAAAAGATAAAAGATTTTGACTATAAAACTTACTTGGGATAATAAAACTTACTTGGGATAAAAATTTTATTGCAAGAGGTTGGAGGTACATGGATTCTTGGCCATGGAAGTACCACCAACTATGAGCATCCACACTAGTCTTGAAGAGCATCAAGACCACAATCATTGGAGCATGCAAAACCCATGAACTTAGCCTTCACTAGATCACATTGGTCATGATCAGTAAAGAGTCTACGAAGTGCTGCCTTGTACCCTTGAGCCACTTCAACATCTCTATATGGGACAACTCTTGATGTCACAAAAAGTAGCTCAACACTATAGTGTTTGGGACTCAATGCAAAAGCAAGAAGATGCAACAGAGTGGTCATTTTGTTCCATCTCTCTACAATGATTTGATGTAGCTCTTTGAAGAACTTTTCTTCAAGATCTTCCTCTTTTGTATTGATGATGGTTTTCATCTTCTCAATCATTGAGTTGATGCCATCATATACTTTGCCCAAACAAGGTCTATCCATGTCAATATAATTGATCATGCTCAATATGGGCTCAATGAAACTGAGGAGATATTCAACACGATCCCACCAACTGTCATCTAGGATCATTTGCTTAACCTTAGTTGCATTTTCAGTGCTAGATTGCCACCAAATAGACCCATTAGGGCTGATGAACATATTAGAAAGTGCCTCACAAATAGTCACAAGTCGTCTCAACACAATTTTGTTGGAGTCAAAATAAAATAAAATTTTAGTTTACAAAAAATTAAAAATATTACTAATGTGAAACATGTTTATTATTTAACTTACCTTCAACAACTCCAGTTTCAAGAGGGATCTAAATATGCCTTGTGTTATATGGTGGTTGGTGATGAACATTTGGATGTCTTCGGCCTCAACATACACCTATTTGATCCACTCAATTTTGGTTCCATTTTTTTGTAGCATTAGGTTGAGGGAGTGGACAGCACAAGGTGTCCGAAAAATGTGTGTATACCCCTCAACCAATAACCCAACAAACCTACAATTTTTTGCATTGTTAGTTATGACTTGCACAACATTTTGATGGCCCACTTCTTCAATAGCTTTTTGACAAAGGACGTTAGCAATAAATTCACCATCCTTCACCTCTCCTTCACAATCCACTGCTCTCAAAAACATTGCCCCTTTAGGGGACACTACAATAATATTGATCGATGGGCGATTTTTGCATCTTTCCATCCATAAAAAACGATGGTCACCCCTGTTTCGATCCATGAATCCCTTAGGAGCTTCAAAGACTCCTTTACATGTTTCACCTCTTTATCTAATAAGGTGCAACACACTTTCTCAAAACCTGGGCCCTTATACCCCTTTGAAGCCTCATTAATAGATTTAACCATTTTTTGCAAATATGGTGAGCAAACAATGTTGAATGCCAATCTATTGGCATAGACACAACTCAGTATATCTTGATCGACAATCTCTCTAGCCTCATTTTGAAATGAGGTTTCCAACGGTCCCTTTGATCTTTTATTTGTAGAGGGCACAGTTTGCTCTTGAGGTACGGACATAAATGGATGGCTCTCCGTAGGTGCAAAATGAGAAGGCGGTGTAGGTGGCTTCATCCCTCAAGATCCTTTCTTTATTAAAGGATGACTAAATTTACGGCCTTGTGCTTGGTTTGCTCTTTCTTGCTCATTAATATATGCCAATATTTGGGCTTCTCGAATGCCCTTTTTATCTGCATATAGACAAGCTTTGATGCTTATTCTAGGGATCTTGCACAAGTGCCCTTTCACTCGACTGTATGGGCCCAAATATTTAACTTTGCAATGACTACAAATCCAAACATATCCTCCACCACCTGGAAGTTGTTGAACCATTTCAACATATTTCCAAAGGGGAGAGTTTGGATCTGTTTTGAAACGAGATTGGTTTGAGGAGCTAGAACCGGTTGCCATTGTAATACCTAAGGCACAACACATTCCTTTTATTCAAAATTTCAAAGTATTGAAACTAAATAACTTAATTCATTTCAAAAAATTGAACATGTGTTATAGACACCTAGAAGAATGAAAACAAAACAAAAATGCACACCTTTTAGTGTTTATTTTATCTTATTAATTCATTATTTGTTTTGGTTATTTCTCAGTTTAGTGTCCCCTAGCCCTCTCATCCCCCTCACCTATTTAACCTCCTTAGTCTGCTATCTCATTCTATTTTTTCTCTCTTTGGTTGCATGCATATTATCCTAATGATGGATCATGGAGTTTGATCTGAAATGTTGATTCATAAAAATGCACACAGTTTCAATCCAAAAAATTAACAATTCATTACAGATTGTGGAAAATTGATGTTGTTAACAAAACAAAAACTTAAAAACAAAACAAATGAGTTCATTTGCTAAAAAAGTGTAGAAAAAAGAAACCAAAAAAATTCAAAAAACCTACCTCTTTTGAAAAAATCTTCCTCTACTATCTTCTTGGCAACGAACGAACATTTGCAAGTGCTTAGGAATAGCACAACCATCTTCAAACAATCAATGATCAACCTTCAACTCTATTTGTGCTTGTGCAAGCAAGAAAAGAAGTTCAACAATTGAGGTAAAATGATGAGGGTGCCAACTCGAGTCACAAAAATCCACACATAAAATCAGAGAATGTTATTAAATTCAAAGGAATGAACTTCTTACATGCAGAGGATCTCAAATCCCCGCGTTTTGCATTACATGCAAATTACAGAAAGAAACTACAAAAATTCTCCTTTTCGCAATATGCGATCTTCTTTCCCCAAAAACTACTCAAAAGAAACAGAAACTAGCCCATAAATAGCCCGTTTCTCAGTTTGGAGCCAAAAACGACATTCCAATTATGCACCAACTTTCGGAAGCCCTAACTTAAGATCTAACCGTCGGATTTTCAATCATAATACCTTTTCAGAAAGCTCTTGTGAAAATGAAGCCCCCCGAAAGTGGGGCCTAAAGGATAACCACTTTTGTTTTCCGCCAATTTTCGGGCCCATCCGGAGCCTCTAAGTACCTCAAAATTAGCTCTGAAGATTTTATAAGGCAAAAAGTAGAAACTGAAACTTGAATAACTTTTGAACCGGGAATGATCTTGATTTGATTCTTTCGCCAAAGTGCTTATCTTTTTGTCCTGAAGCTTCCCTTAAATTTTTGTCCTCTCTCGCCTTCAAATTCATACCTGCTAAAAATAGCAGTTGAGCAGAAAAAACAGAAAAACAGTTTTGAAAGTTGGAAACTCTTCTTCGACGAAAAGGGTATCCAGAAATGCAACAACATCTACAAAAAGCTAAATGAAAGTAAATACATTTTGGGTGATGTAGGATTGCCCTTACACCACTGGATGCTCCTGCATCAGACACCCAGGGTAATTTGAAAAGTGACCCCGTCACGTCTCAGATGGTTGAGGAAAACCCAAACGGTCAACCTCTACCTTAGATAACCAGGATGAATCTTCCACGGGTCTTCCTCTCCACTTCACCAGATATTCTTCATATTGTTTGTTTCTAGTACTCCTTCCCACATGGCTATCCAAAATTTCTTCAATCTCCTCCTTTTCTGAAGTAGATGTTGGAATTCCACATTGTTCTATTGCTGGTACTTCCTCTATGCCACCCTCATGATACTTTGTCAAATTTGCAATGTTGAACACAGGGGAAATGTTGACTCCATCCGACAACTCTACCTCATATGCGTTCCCTGAATCATGCCTCTTCAAAATTTTATAGGGGCCAAACTTTTTCATCTTCAATTTGTTATAGGTTCCCACTGGAAACCTTTCTTTCTTCAAGTGGACCATCACTTCATCACCAATCTGAAACTCCTTATACCTCCTCTTTTGATCTGCCTTAGCCTTATATTGCATATTCATCTTGTTAATATGTTCTTTTACCTTCTCATGCATATTCTTGATGCATTCTGCAAAGTCTTCGGCTTCAGCACTTGTCTTCTTCTCTTGGTCCATCTTTCTCAATTCTAGAGCAGTCCTAGGACTACTTCCATACACAATCTGGAATGGTGATCTACTAGTGCTCCTATTGATAGAATTGTTGTAAGAAAATTCTGCCTGGGGTAAGATCAAGTCCCATCCCTTGGGTTTATCTCCTACCAAGCATCTCAATAGGTTACCCAGACTTCTGTTCACAACCTCAGTCTGCAGATGGTGTGCAGAACTGAACTTCAACTCTGTTTTCAACTTCTTCCACAAGGTCCTCCAAAATTATCCAACAAATTTGGTGTCACGATCTGAGACTATACTCTTTGGCAGACCATGTAACCTCACCACCTCTCTGAAGAACAAGTCAGCGATGTGGACTGCATCATGGGTCTTCTGGCATGGGATGAAATGTGCCATCTTTGAAAACCTATCAACTACCACAAATACTGAATCATTCCTTCTTTGTGTCCTCGGCAGATCAAGAACAAAGTCCATACTTATATCCTCCCATGGCTTCTCTGGTACAGGTAAGGGCTGGTACAACCTCGTATTCTGGCTCACTCCTTTAGCCATTTGGCATACCTTGCAACTCTGCACAAACTTCTTCACATCTTGTGATAACTGCGGCCAATAATAGTGCTCACTGATAATGGCAATGGTCTTATCTCGACCAAAATGTCCTGCCATTCCTCCACTGTGCTTCTCCTTTATCAGGTTCTCCCTCATGGAACTCCTCGGAATACACAATTGACTTCCCTTAAACAACATACCTTCCTGAATTATGAAATCCAGCCACTTTGTCCTGTCAACTGTAACAGGCTCCTTGCAAGCTTTCCAAGCCTCTGCAAAATCAGGATCATTTGGATACAATGTCTTGAGTTCACTGAACCCAACCACCTCAATCTGCATTTCTGTCAACAATGTCTACCTCCTACTTAAGGCATCTGCAACCCTATTTGACTTCCCACTCCTATGCTTTAAAACAAAGGTATAACTCTGCAAAAATTCTACCCATTTCATATGCCTCTGATTTAATTTTCCTTGACTACTCAGGTACTGCAATGCTTGATGATCAGTAAACATAACAAATTCCTTCGGCAATAGATAATGCCTCCATTTCTTTAATGCTTGAACTATTGCATAAAATTCCTGATCATATACAGAGTACTTTCTCTTTGCATCATTTAACTTTTCACTGAAATAGGCAATGGGCTTACCTTCTTGGCTTAACATTGCTCCAATGGCACAACCACTAGCATCACAATCCACCTGAAACACCTTATTGAAATCTGGGAGAGTCAAAACAGGTTGTTCTGTCACCTTCTGCTTCAATAGATCAAAACTCTTTGCTACTCCAGTGCTCCATTTGAACTCTTTTCTATCCCCTCTCATTGTTTCAGTCAGGGATGCACAAATACTACTGAAGTTTCTAATAAACTTTCTGTAAAAACTGGCCAAACCATGGAAAGATCTCGCCTCAATAGCAGTTCTTGGGGTAGGCCATTCCAGAATAGCCTTCACCTTCTTTGGGTCCATCTTGAGACCTTCTGTTGAGACAACAAACCCCAAGTACACTAACTCCTTCACAAAATTACACTTCTTCAGATTAATCAACAACTTCTTTTCTCTTAACTTCTCAAAGACTCTACCAATATGCATTATATGCTCATCCAGTGACTTACTGAATATCAAAATATCATCTAAATACACAATAACAAAACTTCCTAGGAACTCTTTTAGTACCTCGTTCATGAGCCGCATGAATGTGCTCGGTGCATTGGTTAGCCCAAAAGGCATGACTAACCACTCGTACAGGCCCTCTTTGGTCTTGAAGGCGGTCTTCCATTCATCTCCCTCTCGAATCCGGATCTGGTGATATCCACTCAAACAGTCCATCAGGTCATCCATCCTTGGCAGGGGAAATCTATACTTGATTGTTATCTTGTTTATGGCTCGGGAGTCTGTACACATCCTCCACTCCCCATCCTTCTTTGGTGCTAGTACTGCAGGTACTGCACATGGACTCAGACTCTCTTGAATCAAACCCTTTCTCAACAACTCCTCAACTTGTCTGTTCAACTCCTCATTTTCTGTAGGAGTCATTCTATAAGCTGCCTTATTCAGCAAACTGGCTCCAGGGATCAAGTCAATCTGATGACTGATCTTCCTCACTGGTGGTAAACCCTCAGGTACATTATCATAAACAATATCCTGAAACTCATTCAATAATCCAAAAACTTCTACTGGCACTTTCTCACTAACTCTCTTATCCATTCTAGGAATCAATGCATAGCACACACGCTCATGCTTCATGCCTTCTAAAAATTTCCTTCCATCAACATAACAAATTCTAGCACTATTGCATACCTTTTCTTCAGCCCTTTTCAGGGGTTTCAACTTATGGCGGACTCCATCCTTCATCAGGGAATAAGTGTTTGCATGGCCATCATGTACAACTCGCTTGTCAAACTGCCATGGCCTCCCCAACAACATGTGACATGCATCCATGGGGATGATATCACAGAGTACCTCATCACGATAGCTTTCGATCTTGAACTTCACCAGGCACTGCTCATTGACTAGAACTTTGTGGTCTTTCTGCAACCAGGCAATCCAATATGGATGTGGATGCCTTTCCCTCTTCAGCTTCAACTTCGTAACCATCTCTTCTGACACCAGATTATCAGTGCTCCCACCGTCAATAGTGACATCACAACATTTGTCTTCACACTTGCACCTTGTGCGGAATAGATTTTTCCTTTGTTCTGGCTCCTTCTCTTCAGTCACCAGGGCTCTTCCAACCACTAGGGCTTCTCCCCTTTTAGCATCATTTGAATGCTCGGATTGAGCCTCCTCATCTACATGCGCAACTCTTGCACGACCTTCTGGCCTTCTGTCTGTCCTTCCTTGGTGTTGTGGACATTCATAGGTTCGATGCCTTTCTTCACCACACCGGAAACAAGTTCCTCTGAAGCCACCTCTTCCTCGTCCTTGCCCAGATCTCCCTCGTCCTCTACCTCTTTGATCACCATTGTTCTGATCACGAGGGCGGTAGAAGTTATCATTCCTCTGGCTTCGACTAGTACCCACATCATTTTTCTTCTCATCATCATTTCGGTTTCCAAAAGATCTTCCGCTACCCCTTTCGCTTTGACCTCCTCGTCCTTTTTGCTTGCTGTCAAATCTTTTGTTCAGCTTCTCTTCAACCCTCAAGGAAAATTGGTACGCATCCTCAATGGTGGTCATTCTGACCAGGCTTAGCTCCTCTTGAATGCTCGGTCGTAACCCATTAAGATAACGGGCTACCTTCTCCTTGTTGGCCTTTGCATGTCCCGTTCTGATGATTATCTTGTGAAAATCTTCTGTGTATTCTTTCACACATCTACTTCCTTACTTCAACCCTTGCAATTTCTTCAATAGATCTAACTCATAGTCCACTGGTACGAACTGCTTCTTCAGTTTCTCTACCATGCGATCCTATCTGGTGATCTTTCCTTTTCCTCTCCTATTTCTTTCCAGTTGGACCTCTTTCCACCAAATATTGGCATGGCCCTTCAGCTTCGTTTTTGCAAACTTAACCCGATCTGGGTCCTCTACTTCTTCATACTCAAAATACTCTTCCAACTTGTTGATCCAGTTGATCAACTCTTCCGGGTTCAGATTTTTGGAAAAACTGGGAACCTCTACTCTGGGTCTTTTTCCAATCTTCGAAATGGCCCTTATCAGCCGCATTTGATCTTGATCAATCGCTTCTTCTTCCTCTTCTACCTCTGAATCTTCTACTTCTTCTTCATCTTCACTTTCTTCTCTTCTTCTCGGGTTTACCCCTCTTCTCAACTCTTCTTGCAATGCATCAATTTGTCTTTGGAGGGCTCTAAGACCCTTGACCGCCAATGGATCTCTTCCACTAGCATTTCTGGCACCTCCGGCACCACCTCACCTACCACGCACCACTCTTGGAGGCATCTTGAATATCTCGAACCCACAACCACGGTCCTGGTGCGAACTGCCTCACGATCGGCGATCTGTTCACACGCTCAAGAAAACCCACTCTGATACCACTTGATGAGGGTGCCAACCCGACTCACAAAAATCCACACATAAAATCAGAGAATGTTATTAAATTCAAAGGAATGAACTTCTTACATGAAGAGGATCTCAAATCCCCGCGTTCTGCATTACATGCAAATTGCAGAAAGAAACTACAGAAATTCCCCTTTTCGCAATATGCGATCTTCTTTCCGCAAAAACTACTCAAAAGAAATAGAAACTAGCCCATAAATAGCCCGTTTCTCCGTTTGGAGCAAAAAACGACATTCCAATTATGCACCAACTTCCTGAAGCCCTAACTTAAGATCTAACCGTCGGATTTTCAATCATAATACCTTTTCGGAAAGCTCTTGTGAAAATGAAGTGCCTAAATTTGGGGCCTAAAGGCGAACGACTTTCGTTTTCCGCCAATTTTCGGGCCCATCCGGAACCTCTAAGTACCTCAAAATTAGCTCCGAAGATTTTATAAGGCAAAAAGCAGAAATTGAAACTTGAATAACTTTTGAACCGGGAATGATTTTGATCTGATTCTTTCGCCAAAGTGCTTATCTTTCTGTCCTGAAGCTTCCCTTAAATTTCTGTCCTCTCATGCCTTTAAATTCATACCTGCTAAAAATAGCATTTGAGCAGAAAAAGCAGAAAAACAGTTCTTAAAGTTGGAAACTCTTCTTCGACGAAAAGGGTATCCAGAAATGCAACAACATCTACAAAAAGCTAAATGAAAGTAAATACATTTTGGGTGATGTAGGATTGCCCTTACACCACTGGATGCTCCTGCATCATAAAAAATCTTGTTTTTCATTCACAAATTGATAAATGAGTATGTTTTTGCCTATTTGATGTGTTAAGAGGCATGAATCAGGGTTGGAGGAATATTTTAAGGTTTAAAAGTCAAAGAGGAAGTCATAAAAAACTTGAAAAATTGCAAAAAGTCTTCAAATTCTGTGGCTTGGGCATTTTTACTCCGGTTTCGAACTGGGTTTGTCTCTAGGCCGGCAGGACTGGACCCACAAATTGTGTTCTGGACCCTGTCTAGACCCACAGTCTGTGGGCCGGACCCTATCTAGACCCAAGTCGAACTGGACCCTGACCTCGAACCGGGGCCAGACCGGACCCGGACCTGCCTCCAGAACCCAACAAACCGGTAACTTAGCTTTAGAACAATTCTTCATATTCTGTTGACACTAGTGTGTGAATATTGGACCTTTGAAGCGTGTTGCGATACATATTCAGTTCTACAAAATAGGCATTTTCTTTCTCAACACTGTCTTCCATGTCTTATCTCTTTTTAGCAGTTTGTATATGTCACCATTCTCTGATAACTGTGTGTCTGCTTGTGTTCAGTAGAATTTGTTTGCAGAATACTATCAGCAGTTGCCATTTAGATTAAATGTAATTGTTTTCTTTTTATGTTTTTGTCACTTTGCAAAGTGAAATATTGCAAAGTAATATACTTTTATGATTGTTTTATACAGGAAATTCTAGAGTTGCTTGCTGCGTGGAAATGTTACTTGGACTTGGCATTGTGCATACATATTTATGCTCCTTCAAGCAATGGTCAGATCTTTTTCACTGGTGAAAATCCACCTTTGAGTTACCGTGATATTCGTGTTAGACGAATACCATTCACCACACGCAGACCAACTTTGAAAGAAGCAAACAGGATTTACAGTCAATTGACATGTGTACACTTTACTGAAAGAGCAGAGGTCCAGGTTCCCAATCAACTAGAAGAACCAGCTACAAGCTCAGATAGAGAGAAAGGGAATAACAAAGTGGTAACGGAAACCAAAATGAAAAACAAGGACAAAATAGAAAAGGAAATAATTCCTGAAGTTAGTTCTGAGTTGGAACATCTAGATGGTTTATGCATTTCCAGCGTTAATAATATCAGTGACACAACAATGGTAAACCAGTCAACCCCTCTCCATGAAGCAGCAAAGTCAGGCAACACATCACATGTTCTTGAGCTGCTGGAGCAAGACAATAACCCTTGCATTAAAGATGAGAGAGGTCGGACACCATATTCATTGGCACCAGACAAGGAAACACGAAATGTATTTCGGCGTTTCATGGCTGCATATCCTGATAAGTGGGATTGGCATGTGGCCAATGTGCCAAGTCCACTGACAGCAGAAATTGAAGCTGCCCAAGAAGCAAAGCAGGTAAATATGAATTTCACTGCTGAATTTAAATTAATTCTAAGCTGCTGAAGTTTTACTTAATGTGATATGCATCAGTTGCAAAAGGCTGTCTGGTGGAGCTCTGAAAAACCATGACTATATTTTTCAAAGGGAACACTGAAACATGAGTCTTGTGTTCATAGATAATAGATTTCTTCTCAGAGCATTTTTTATAGCCTGTCATGTCAATGCAAATTCAATTTTTATCATTCACATAAGTTAAGTGATCTTGAATTTTACTTGTTTTGAATCACATATACATAAAATTTCAGCAAACCTCCAATGATCAGAGATTGCTTTATTTTGTTGGCCTCTTTATGACGGAAAGAAAAAGATTCTATTTTCTTTTTCAATAAAATTTAACTTGTGAAAAGTGAAAACATTCTAGGTAAAGATCACTTGGATCAGATCAGTTTTTTTACAAACAGCCATATTGATGAAAAGGAACATAGAGGTTCAAGAGATTATCATCCTGATAGAGATTAGAGTTACCCAAAACTAGAAATATTAACAAACAATACATATTTATGACGTAAACATATAAGACATGTCATTAGAAGTTATTAATGGAGGATATCTTCAGAGGTTTGGCCTGTTGATAGGTTAGATATGTTGAACAGTGTGGAGGCCAGGCCTGGGTCTTCCTTAAGCATTTCAAGTACACACTGCTGCACCTCCCTGTGTTTGACCACCCTGGAATGCATTCCAGGGGTCAGCTTGGACCATGAATCAGATAGATTAAAATTCTTTGAGTTGAAGTCTCTCTTGGGGACTGTGCTGTGCTGAATTTGTTGTGCAGCCATTGTACATTCTCTTTTTGCACTTTCATTGCTCAGAATCCTTTCATTGGCTTCAGTTCTATTTAGGACACTTTGGTAAGGAGGATAGATCATTGTAAGGTCTTCTTCCTGTTTGTTTAGCCAGTTAACTATTGCATTTGTGTTCTCATTCATGCCTTAACATTGCTGAGCAATAGGTTGACACACTGCTGGTGGTTGTTATACTATATGTTTTTGGCTTTGATGACTTTTGTGAGGCCTCAGAGGGATTTATAATTCTGTATTCATTAACCATTCATAAAAACTCATTCAATCATGGTGTGTTGAAAGTCTCCAAGTTCATACATGCCTATCGTCCTTTCATGAATCACAACTGGAAAATAGATTACACCATCTTTTACTAATCTGTCGTGAATTGCCTTCCTTTAATATTCTCTATATTCTTGTTCCAGCTGTTAATGGTTGATCTGTTTTTCTAAATATAATCCTCTCCAACCTGTTACATTTATAGGCAGAGAAAGATGCCAAGAGGAAAGCAAAAGCAAAGGAGATGAAGAAATTGCGTAAAGAAAAAGAGAAGGAACAGGTAGATTGTCCTTATGGTCAAATATATTTTTGCTTCTATTAGCTTTCTATGCCATTTAGGACCGAATGGAATGTTCATATTGCCCTGCTTATTGAACTTCTGAATCAGATATGGCTCACTGGTGTCTCTTACATTAATGAACATGTTCTTCGTAATCTAGACTTGTCTTTTCTCAGTTTAGGGTTACATTTCTGCTGCAGGCAAAATCACTCAATGAACAAGCAGCTTCTGCAATTGTGCATTATGGACAGGATGGTGTCTCCTACCTACTTCAGAAAGGGAAGGCACTGCCCAACATGAATTCACAGGCATTTCAAGAGGTTTTTGCCATATATCATCAATCGGCATTATAGCATTTTGAGGCATAAAATTTGTTACTGACATGAAGGTTGATGGGTTCTAAACTTCTAAGCATATTTATTTATTTGTTACAGGAACTATTGAAGGCACAAGCCATAGAGAGAGAAAAACGAGCTGCAGCTGCTATGAAGAGATTCTCAGTGCTTGGCAACAGCTCTGGAAATACTGCTTCTGCACTACCAAACAGTGTTGGAACTAGGGATGTGAGTTGTGATATTCGGTGCTCATGCTGTACAATCTCATTGGCTGGAAAAGTACCTTTTCATAGATACAACTATAAATATTGTAGCACGTCATGTATGCATGTCCATAGAGAAATGCTTGAGGATGGATAGATAATTGTAGGTGTTCTATTTATTCCAGGTGTATTGATGATGCATATATTTTTCGTTGCACTCCATGTTTTGCAGTTCAAACTTCAAATGTTGATGAAAGATCTATTCAATGTGAATGTTGATTTGGAAAAGGGGGCAATGGGCATCATTCATAACAAAATTAAAATCACATACACCTTTTTATTTTCAAATTTAATTATTCTTCCTATGGTTATTTGAGGACAAGTGTTGATTTCTGTTTGAGCATGAATCATGCATTTCTTTCTGATTAGGATAGTTTAACGTGTGTCAATATGTAATCTGATCTTTGCTTAGTGGTTTGACCAAGAGGATAAAGTGATAAACTATTTATGATGTTATGGGGAAATAGAAATAGCTATTAATATTTGAAGAATAAAGAAGGCATTCGTCACTTTCAGTTTTTGAGATTATCATATATATGTGCGATATTTGTAACCTAGCTTGTTCACTGATAGGATCTAACAATCTGCACAATGGGAATTGTTACTTTATTTTGAAACTCATGGAATAATGTATTTTTTACATTAAGATTCCCTTGACAAATATCTCAGGTGGGTGAAAAGGATGGGTCTTGACAAATAAGCCATGTTAGGTACCCATATCCAAAAATGTTATCTCCCCAAAGGGAGATGCCCTCCCAAAGAAGCAAGAGACTGAAGATATTTCTCCCAAGAAGAGAGATAAGCCTGGGAGGATCAACTTTCCCCATGCTGTACATGATGAAGGTGGTCAAAACAGTCTTGTAACAAGTATTGGAGTAGGCCTCATACAATGAACAATGCATCTCCCCATTGGAAGGAAAAACCCCATGTTATATATCTGCTGGATTCTTATTCTAAAGGTGGAATCAAGGGAGACAGACAAATATCTCAAGAAAATGTTCTTATTTCTACATTTCTATTCTGAAATATGGGTATATCTAATCAATAGACTTCGGTACTGTAGGATTCCTCACCATGAAAATATGTAGAGGTTAAGGAGATTGAACATGAGGGTTTTAATGTATTTTCAAAACATCCAAAGATGGCGATGAATCAATTGGAGAGCTATCATCAAAGAGGATAACCATGCCTTAAATAATTTTATTGAGATCTTAATGATGTGATTCAACAAACAAATGTGAGATGTTTGTAAGGGTGTATCTCAACATGTATGACCATGGTGAAGAGAGTTGTCATAAGTGTTTGGAAAAGCCATATCTATAAAAGCATCAAAAGAATCTTGTTAGCGATGGTTGCAATTTCTATTGAAGAAATATTAATGAACAAGTCATCACAAGCATATAGAGGTTGTAATGGATCTCCGCACAGCTATTTATTGTACCCATGCAAAACTCAACTTTTGTATTGTCTTCTGTTTGGTTTATCATCAATTATTTGCATGTCAATCTAATTCAATTTTTGGTCTCCCCAGTCAGTTTGAGAGGTTGTCATGCTATAGTCTCTGTACTTTGACTAATGACAAACATGAAACAAATGATCAAATATTAAGGGCAACATAAGAGCAAGGAATGATAGAATAGGGAAAGATGACACAATTTGCTTGACACATTAAAAGTGACATCTCTTTTTGCTTGGATCCCAGCTGAGGATTGAAAGGGTGTCATGCCCCAGCCAAAACGCTATAGATCATAGCATACATATTAAAATCCAACAACTAGGCAATTCAAAAGTAGCGCCCATATCATATGCATTTAATAATATAATAAATTGGCAGTACTAGAAAAATAGTATAATTAAAATTAAATTATGATTTTCAAAGAGCAGCAATGGTATGAAGGGTGGTGACTCCAAGAATTGGGTATAAAGGGAAATCATTTCATTGTGAAGAGGATAACAATTGGGAATAAATATGACACAATTTTGCAAGTAAATATTACAGCCAAAGAGGATAACAATTGGGAAAAAATATGACACGATTTTGCAAGTAAATATTACAGCCAAAGAGGACAAAAATCTTCCAAGGAAATTAAGAGACTTAAGGACAAAAATCCTTACTTCTATCAAGTTACTGGATAAAAACCCATAACTTGTCTAGATATCAAGGACAAACATTCAAGAAAATAGCTGCAAATAGGAAGGAGAAGTATAGTGAAAAAATCAAGTCTATTTTCAGAATTATGTCGAAGTGATGAATCTGAATATTATAATAAAATTCACAATTTTTGATTAAGTTATATTCATAAATTTAAATACAATTGTCATTTTTAAATTAGAAATATTGTTTAGAAGAAAAAAATAAAAATAAAAATAGTAATGGAAATGTTTTAGAAAGGGACATTACAAGAGATGTAAGTTAATGCATGTTTTCTTTTTGGCTTAATTACTTGGCAATTCCACCCAAATTAGAAAAGTGGTGACAATGTTGTTAATCTTTGACCATAGTTGCACATGAGATAGAGAAAATATGGCAGAGTGAGCTGAAATTTTGCCCACGAGTTGAGAGGAAAAGTTGGTGCACTTTTCCAACGGTCTATCCACTTATAATCTCTACTCATCAGTCTAAATATAGGTGACGTTGCAGGTTTTCTCTACCTAAATTTCTGCGTAGCTTAAGGCATGATGGGCATGTCTTAGGCACACTTTTGGTGTAGCCAAACTATCAGAACTTTCTTTTCTATAAGAAAGATTCATTTGTTATATGGGTGTGACAAGGGTGGCTTAGCCACATGTAATTTTCGCTTCATATAACAATTTGGCCTAAGTATTCAAGCTCCATCAAATTCCTTGCCAAGGTTAACAAAAGTGGCAAATGTGGATTAGGCATGTGCTAGGCTTGGTCGGACCATTATGATGCTAGCTATAAAAAAAACATGGTGTGTCTTGAAACCTTGCTTAGTCTAAAACATAGTGGCGCCATAAATGGTTTGTTTGACATAAAATCCCATCTAGGCAATTGACATAGCCCAAGTGCACTTTTGAGAGGGCTAAACCACCTAATTCTTCTAGTGGTAACTCAAAAGGATGGTTGAAGTGTCTAAAGTGTGCTTTGAGATATAAATAACCAAGTTTTGAATTATAATGTAGCTAATTTCGGTGCACGAGACTTTAAAATGCAGCAACATGTGTTATCTTCATTAGTTTCAGATTTTTATTTCATATTTGGTTGCAACTTTGTTCCCTTCATTACTTATTGGTTGTTGCTTGCTAGGGCCTCATTTGTAGGGTTTTTTTTTTTTAATGTTTTTCAGCAAGGATCAACTCTAGCGTTTGGCTGATATATCTTCCCTAGGGTTTCATCTACAACCTTCAACATCTTAAAACCCTTGGACAATGGTTCTCACATTTTAATCGTGTTCGATAAATAAGGTTTCAAATTCAAATGCTTGGCATATCAATGTTCTAGGGTTTCAAGTATTTAGAAGGTCTTATGAATTTCAAATCAAAATGTTCTAAAATATTAATGGCCACCCATACAAATTGCTATTTTTAACACTAGCTATTTTCAGTGTTCTATTTTTGGATAGTGGGTGAGGGCATAAGTTTTGGCCACTTTATTTAGTTTTATTTTATTAATATTTTATGGTATATTTGTATTAAGCTCATTTATTTGTTAAATTTAAGAGAGTTCATTTTGTTGGGTGAATTTTTTGCAATTCCTTTAACAATTACAAAATGGTAATTTCAGCCACATCAATGATGAGAAGTTAATCTCTCCTCTCAAAAAGGGGAGGCTCCCTTCTTATTGCTAACTAAATCAACTAGGAATTAACTAAGCTTATGTACACTACAACTATCCATGAGGGTGTTTCCATTCATCTTATTCTCTTTTTTCAGAATAGATGTTTCCTCTTACAACATTACAATGATAATCCCTTGATGTTTACAACATGTAACAAATTACAAAATACTAGTTGGAGCAATAATAACCAGTATCTAATTTAGTTAGACGTAAGAATAACTAGAATGATATTAACAAGCAATGATAACAAGAAAACCCACAAACGCACAAAGTTTTCTGTTGCTTTCTATGATAATTTTGAATGGAAAAATAGTGATATATGTTGCAGCCCAAAGTCTCCAATGCATGCCACAATAAGATCAAACAAACGAAGATAACAACTTGCAACCCAAAGTCTTCAAGTTATTTCCAAATAACACACATAAACACAATCTCCAAAGATATTAGTGCAGTTCAAAGACTACAAAATCAGATTTAGAGTACCTTCTAGAATGTGCGATTCCACACCATGGTTCAATCACATACACAAAAGGATGCAATAGAAAGTACTTAAGAACAATTCCAAAGCATCACAAGCTTGATCCAATACAAAGATTGAACACCAACTTGCTTTCTTTATATTGTTTGAATCTTGATTTACAATTCAAAAACAAAGTTTCAATGTGCTCTTCAATTTGGTAGCGTAACACTTCATAAGCTAAAAGTTCCTATTTACAAAGAAACTCCCTCATATATATAGAGTTGAGAGCAAAGCTAGGAAAAACTAACCTACTTTGACTTATTCAACAACACAGTCTGATTTGATTTAGGACTCGTGCTATTTTTACATGTAATTACATATTGGTAAAGGACATGTAAGATGTCAAAAACTAATTACATAAAGCAAAAATACTTAAAAATAAACTAAGGACAACCAAGGCACGTTCAACTTTCTCCATTGTCTTTCTCCAAGAAATCATCATATTTCTTCAGGATTGCTTGAACTTCATTATTAAGACCCGTGGTATGCTTGGAGATAGCAAGAACTCTTGTGATGGAATCCTTGACAGTGTTACACACTTTCTGATGTCTTTCAAGAACAACTTTCAAATTATCCAGAGTTAACTGAATATCCATCAATTTGTCCATTGAAGCTACTAAGAAAGCTTCGTCTTCAAATTCCTTTTGAAGATAGCAAGAACTCTTGTGATGGAATCCTTGACAGTGTTACACACTTTTTGATGTCTTTCAAGAACAACTTTCAAATTATCTAGAGTTAACTGAATATCCATCAATTTGTCCATTGAAGCTACTAAGAAAGCTTTGTCTTCAAATTCCTTTTGAACCATGGATGTATATTCTTGGACAACCGAATTGGTGGGAAGTATCTTTTCATTGTCATCAAATAGTTTGTACATAAGCTCCTTGATTATGGTAGCAAGATATGAACCATTATCTTCGTCGATTTCTCGAGCTTCCTTTAAGTCTTTGATAAGATCTTTGATGACACTGATCTTATGTTTCATTGTTGCCTTGACATCAATGAACATATCTCTATTGGGAATGATCCCAATCTCAACTAGCACGTTGAGCTTGAGCTCTTTCATTTTGGTCCAAGATCTTAGACAATGCTCCATTTCTTGCAAATCCTCAGAAAATGCACCAATAGTTTTATTCAGCTTTGCCTTTGCATTTTCCATGTTCCCAATCCTTTCAACAACTAATTTTAGAAGTTGTGTCCCTTGTTCCAACATTCTGTTAATAAAATCGCACACTGCCCTGCCTTTGGAATGAGTTCTCTCGACCTTCTATATTACAAGATCTTCTATGTTGGTTGCCATGGGTTCAACAAACTTCGAAGATTGGGTAATCTTCTGAAGTACTAAAATCAATTGTTCCACCCTAGCCTTGTCTTGATCCTTTACCTTCTTCTCTTGGTTGTACTTTTCGATAAGAGAAGCTAATGCTGATTGTGCATCCTCCTTTGTTGATTCATGAGTTCTCTTTCCCAATTCAATCTTGGTTATTGAATACTCAGAGATATAAATATCTTTCGTAGCTTTCCAAGGAGAAGGTTGTGCAACTTCTGCATACTTATACCTAACTTTATCTACCAACACCTAAGAAAGAGTCTTTAGCTTCTTTATGGATTTCATCTTTATTGGCACCAGCTGACCGAAATCGAAGTTGCCTGGCAAGACAAATTGCTTCTTTCTCTTAGGTGTTTGACTCTAGAACCAAGGTGGAAGAGGAGAACTCACTTCAAGCTATGAAGTTATGGTTTGGGAAGCTATAACTGCAGTTACAAATGTAGTTGCAACAAGTGGCAAAGTATTAGTAAAAATGACTTCTGGAGTCTCCACACTTGTCACATTTTGCATAGATTCAACAATAAATTTATCTAACTCTAATTGTGAAGTTACATCAAAGGGAGGAGAAGATAAACATGGAATACCTGAATTAGAACCAAAAATATTTTCAAACTCATTCCTAGGGATATCAAAAATAGATCCCGAAGTTGGGGATGAATGAATGGAATTAATAGAAACAATAGGTGTAACGAAAACAGTAACACCAGAAACAACGGTGGCCGAGGGAAAAGGTTGTTCAACAACAACGAGAGGAGTAGGGGTAGATACAGTAGAAATAATGGGAGAAGAAGTAATAGGAGTATTTTCTAAAATATTCTCATGAGGGGACACTTGTGCTTCCTCATGTTATCCTTCTTCTTCTTGCTTCTCCTCCTAAACTGATACTTCTTCTATTATGGTGGATGGCCCCTTAGTGGTTTGACTTTTACTCCCTTTCACAATGAACTTAATCTTTAGTTTGGGGGTTTTGCTGGAGTTGGGTGCATCTCCCTTGTTCTTCATCCTCAGTTTAGTCCTCTTACCTACATGTCCCTCAGGTTCTTCCTCCTCTAACCCAACATTGAAATGTTTCAACTGTATCCCCTTTTCTTGTAGCCAAACATTTGTGTTTGCAAGGATAGGTTGAAATATTTCCCTGATTGATGTGACCTCTTCTTGGGCCGCTGGATTGAAGGTAGAGGAGTTCTTGCAACATTATTCCTCTCATAGGTTGGGTCCAAGATGTCTTCGTCATCTTCCATATCCTTTGGAATATCTGCAAGATCAATATTTTTAATCTGTTCTAAGATCAACCGATAGTAATCTAGTTTTCTTATTTCCTCTTTTGTTCTACAATCAACCCACACATCTTCAATCCTGTGTACATGGGTGTAGGCTTTCTTGATTCTATCTTTCATTCCCCTATAATCAAAATTAGGCCTCCCTTTGTAGGTCTTCATGGTGACCCATTGTATCTTTGATTCTACGGTCTTTGCTTTTGGGGATTCAAGAATTGAATATCTACCAATAGAGAGAAAACTTAAAACTTGGCTTGTTGGATTCCATTTGCTTATTGTGAACAACCACTATTTGTCTGTAGAGCTCCATAAGGATGATCTTGCAACTAGGGTATCTTGGGAGCATGTAAGGATAACTCATAAAACAACCAACTCTCAAGTAAGTGAATGCCAAAAACTATAAGTACAAGCAACCAAATATGTTAACTACGAACCAAGCTTCATCTGGAACTCTTTTGTTTTCCAACTCCTTGTCAAACATACAAAGAAAAGTAACAAATAAGGCATCATTGACCCTTCAAAATTGATGAATACTCTTATTCAAGGTCAGCTGAGGATAGAACTGATACAATGGAATACACCTTTTGTTACCTTCTATTGCTAGAACTGGAAAGCTCCTCATGGATGCAACAACATATACCAAATATGAAGTCATATAAAATTTCACTGATGTAGGCAGTTTTACCAGCTGCTCATGGATAGCATCACTGATCTATTGACCCCACAAAATTTGCTGCTTCTTCTTCTTGATAACATGAATATACAAATACATCTAATCTTGAAAATTTGAGGAAGTAGGCAAACCCTTAACCCCGCTGAGAAGGGTAATCAAATATTTTTTCTCCTCAAAAAAATCACTGAGGAAAACTCTTTGACCATGTGGAAATATTTTGCCTTGGATTCTTCAACCATCTGGTGTTAATTTCCTTTTCGCAATTATCTAGATCTTTGTCATAATGTTCCTGCGCCTTTTCAATTGTCAGATTTATATGAGTCAATGCTTGGACACTGAAAGATCAAATCAAATAACTTTTCATCAAGTCTGATGACCACATTCCCATCACCATCTCTGACACTTCTATCATCGTTATTATAGTGTGTGGCCACTAAAAGTACAAACTCAAGTTTGTGTGCGGCAACTGGAAAGGAGGATACCACCTGCATATTACTCTCAACAATATCTCATCCTCTCACTCAAACATTGCTTCTTGGTGTGCTCCACAAAATCAAACATGTCCACATGTCCTATCTTAGTATCTTTAATTTCATCAATGTTGGAAGACACCAAGGTCATCTGGAAAACCCCTTGGTACTTGTGCTTCATGGCTTTAGCTTTGCTTGGAGAAGGCTCAAATATTGATGGAGTTGCTTTGTGAAAAGTAAAATGCTCGAACGCTTTCAATAACTCAAGCGTGAAGGAGTCAAACAACATGCAAAGGAAACTGTAGCAAGAAAGTAAAATCTCTCAGTGTTAGAAAAATTCAGGGTTATACACACTAGTGGGAAAATTTTAAGTTGTTGCATATGCTTGAAGGGTTCACATGGAAAGGTGATGAGAAACTGAGTAGGTGCAAGTAAGTTGGCAACTTGGATGCACATGTAAAAAAATTTTGAGCGTTAGCATGAAAATTTGCATTTTGGTGTAATGGCGCTAAAATTTTGTGCTTCTGTAGGTGTTTTAATTTTTGAGTGCATTCGCACTAAATTTTAGTGATGTTGCATGTTGTAGAACAAAATGATGCAAGGGAAGAGAAATTCTCCGCACCTACACAGAGGTAAAACATGGTGTAAGGTCAAAATTTTTTTTGGACCTTATATGAGGTAAAACTCTCTAAGTGACTAAGCATGAAAATTCTCCACACCTTCAAGAGAAAACCTTCGCTAAGGCCATTGAGATAAATCTAGAAGTATGGGTTGTCGAAAGTAGTCAACAAATGCATAATAATCCCATGTGCTTGGAAACACATGGGTTCAGAATAAAAATACCTTATATAACCTTGACACATAAAAAATATTGAGCGGCAAATGACTACTGAAGAATTCAAGGTTTTGATGTAAAATAAAGTGCACCAGAAAAGAGGAATACCTAAAATTAAAAGCATGGTTATATCCGCTTAATTTCTTAAGCATTCTGTTTGCGATTGCTTCGGCAAAGCCAAATAATTTATGACTCTTTTCCTTCCTTAGCATGAAGGCCAAGCCCATTTGGTATTCGTGAACCTCATCATCCCTTTTATGGCCATATACCTAGGATAGCATGGAAAAGATGGCCGGTAAGTATGAATCGAATTGTCTATGTGACAGAGGGAAGATGATTTATCCATTTTCAGGTTCTTGCTTTTTTTCCTCCTTGTAGAACTTCATCTTATCTCTCCTAGTTTCCTTGAATTCTTCGATGACCCCGTGCGAGAATCTTTCAACTTCCATGTTTGAATGGATACATAGCATATCCTTGATAGCTGCCACATTGATGGTGATTTTTAGCTTCTTACCACTAATAACCCTGGTGCCTTCATCCAACTTTTTTGCACATATTTCTACCAACTCTGGACATGGATGAGTGTAGGGAAGCATGTTGTGGCAAACCACAATGCTAGAGTCTCCTTCCAAGGCCTTCGACCAACCTTCTAGCAATCATTCTCTGCAATGCCCCTTCCCTGAGGCCTTTAGGGTTTGTGTGCAGCTTGGGATCGAAGATGTTATTTGCAAAATATTTGACCGCCTCATTTTTGATGTGGTCTCCTGACTGTATGATTTTAGTATGTAGAAAGATCTACTCCTATGGCACCAGAGTGTTGGCATAAGAGATATATTCAAATATATTAACATAACCTAGCTTGGAGAATGAGATTCCAACGTTTCAACCAGAAGATGATGCTTTAACCATTTTCATGTTCTTGGAAGAACTTTGTAGACTAACCTCTTAGAAAAGCCTTTACTCAACGGTTTCACACTTAGATTTTTTTTTGCTTTTGGCTCATTCAATTCTCAAACACACATGCAATAAATGTGTTTCCGTCATTGATAGCTTGTTAAGCAATTCCAACAAGGGAATACGTGTGGAGTGGGGGCTCGTACTTCTTGGAAATGCCATTTTCATTGTAGGAACGAAATTAGTGCATTCCTTATGCTGACCTTGGAGAAAGGTAACCTTGAGCAACAAGAAGCGTGCTTTAGAAAATACATTTGTATTAATTAAGCAAGAGTTGGCTTCAAAAAACATCTTTTCACACAAGCGAGTTGGTTAGCATTGATGAAGGTGACAAACACATGGTGGCAGGTCATACATATGATCATTAATTCCCAATGCTTGAATTAATTCTACAAATCCTTTCCAAATATCCTTTGTATGATTTATGCTTTAAGCCTCACCACCAACTTACATTTTTTGTTGCTATTCGACGGGAAGAGATTTTCTATTTATAAGATTTTTCAGCTCATGTTTTTCTATAAATAGCATTCTCATCTTACGATAATAGTCATTAAGTTTGCGTTAAGTTGTAAGTTTCTTCCATTGTTCTTTTTCCTTTTGAGTCTGGTAAATTCCTATTGCATCATGAGCAGTCTAGGTACTCCAATTTTCCTTTGGAGCCGAGAGCTGCAGGTTCCTTTGATGGGGAGATTATCAATGATAGGCTCAAGCACTTGTTGTGGATGAAGAACTGCTTGATCATCATGGCATTCAAATGGGTTATGGGGAGGGATTATGTGGAGGATGAAAACCATCCACACTGGAACACCAACATTATCTCTCAGTTCGTGGCCTCATTGCTAGATTTGAATGTTGCCAAACTGTGGATAGTTGATCTCTATCGGGTGATGTTCCATCTGTCGTACCTGAATGGGCTGGACGAAATTGTTTAGGTGGTTTTCCTTGGTGTTGGTATTCCACCAACCATGGATTTGCATAGGCACATAGAAAACATGGAGGTGGTGCCTTGGCTGCCCTTCCTTACTAAATTTTTGACCATGGATCTTGAGCGCCATTGCTAGCGATCCTGACCTGCGGCCACCTTCCTCTTGATGATGAACAATGTCGAGCCCATTTATGACATTGAATGGATTACTGTCTTCGAGATCATGGTCTACAACCCCATCATGGAGGATTGAAGCTTGTGGAGTGTCTGTGAGCCCGTGTGATGAAAACCTTGTTATCGTTTGCTCGTGAACTCTAAAAAATGTTTTTTGAT
Organism: Sequoiadendron giganteum; assembly: GCA_007115665.2. Taxonomy (NCBI): domain Eukaryota; kingdom Viridiplantae; phylum Streptophyta; class Pinopsida; order Cupressales; family Cupressaceae; genus Sequoiadendron; species Sequoiadendron giganteum. The sequence goes on from CM021108.1 coordinate 35,413,447, forward strand.
CGTCGCTACTCTAGAGGCTGAATTTCCCTACCGTTTTTGTGATGCCTCCTATTTTATCTTTGTATTGATGAATCCTTTTTTGTCCTTTGAAGGGGAAGATTTTCAAGCTTTGCCTTAAGCTTGCTGATCAAATATTGGCATTGGATACATTTTTCAATAGATGGCGAGCTTTAGAGAACATTGTGGGCTAGTAGTATCCCACCCACATGATTTTTAAGGTGGTGGTCTTGGCAGAGAAGTGTCCACCTTCCGGGTTCCTATGGAAATCATTCAAAACTCTTTCGGTCTGTGGCTCGTCCATGCAATAGAGGAGGATTCCGTCATAATTTATTTTAAATAGAACTCCTTTGACTAGTATGTGTCCAACATCTTGAAGCCTATAATATTTTTTTTTGTGTGGTAGGATGTCGAGTGGGTATCAACCAGTCTGCATGAATCCTATCCGATTAGCCATCTACGACTCATCAGACTCAAATTGATTTGCATAGAATCAGTTGGTCTCTTCTCCTGCCTGGGGGTCGAGTTCTTACGCGAGATATTCACATAGGCCTCTTCCTCGAACTAGCTTTGTTGGACGGATTCCCACATCGTACAAGATCTTAGTGATCCAGTTGGCCCCTTTTTTGGTTATCTCACCTTCTATGATGTATTCCCTTACACTAGGATGAGCAACAAGGACTGTAATTTTACTGGCTAAAACCAAATGTCAGAACTTTTTGAAGCTTTTGACAATGGCAAAGGTCTAATTTTCAATGAAATTATATCTGGTTTCGTAACCCTTGAGAGTATTGGAGTGGAAAGCAATGGGATGCTCTCCACCTCCCTTTTCATCCCCTTGTATGTGCACAAAGGCTATGCTGTTTTGGCCGCTCTAAACAAACACCATGAAGTCTTTGGAAAAGTTTGGGTTAACTAACACTAGAGCTATAGAGATGGCTTCTTTAACCTACTTGTACACATCTAAAAAAGGTCACGATCAATCAAACCTGTTAATTAATTAAATATGAATTATTTAATTAATATTCTAAAGTCTTCTACATATAAATAAATAATTATTTATTTATATTGTTCATTTTCCAAATCTTCTAGTTTAATTAAATAAATAAGTTTATTTAATTATTATTATTCTCCTCTTGATTAAACTAAATAAATTTTATAATTTATTTATTTAATTATCATTTTGTTCTAAAAATTTGAATGCTTAAATTTGAATTATGGAATGTTCTTCTAATCCCTCCAACATCTCAAATAATTAAATATTATAAATATTTAATTACTCATTTTCTTTCATTTCTCAAATAATTAAATATTGTAAATATTTAATTACTTATTTTCTTTCATTTCTCACATAATTAAATATTAATTTATTTAATTTTGGAAACTTCCATTTGCACATGTCACATATAATTAAATAAAAATATTTATTTAGTTAGCAAATTATCTTCAAATTTCAACTAACTTTTCAATTAATGAAAAAACAAATGCCATGTTTGTCTCCATTTTTGAATGAAGATAGTTTCGTGGGTTGAAAAAATTCTTCCACTTTCCTCTCAACCTTCCACCTATCTCTCAACCTCTCGATCTCACACCGTTTATCTTGACAGGTTTGAAACTCAACCATTGATCTCCGCCAACTGGATTCTTGCCTCCAAAAATCTATAAATACATCCATCCGGTAAGTAGATTTCATCCTAGATTTCATACGTAGTTACTATAGTTGCATTTGAATCAGCATATCAACATCTTAGCAATATCATAAACATTTTAGTGTTTCAAGTTCAATTTCATAGTTTAAAATCAATAATCATGCACATGCATTATCAATCAATCTCATTCTCCTAAGTTGTCATTCTACAAGCTGTTGCTCAGACCAACTGAGAGCCAATATCTTGATCGAATCCTTGGAGATAGAGGACAATGGGATGAATTTGAAGAAGCTGTTGTTATTTAGAGTTTGCATTTGTCTTTCTTAAATTAGTTTCTTTCAATCTAATATCCCATTGGTGTGTTAGTTTAATTCCTAATTAGTCCACATATTCTAACAACAAATTTTTGGTGCCCACCATGGGGCATCCCCCCATTTTTAATCTTTTTATTGCAGAATTTTCTGACAGGTGACGGATTGGAGTTGCACTTTAGCGCATATGAACCTCGGTTTAGCGCATCCATGGACTGTTTCAACGCATAGACGGACTGTTTCAGCGCATACGTGGACTGTTTCAGCGCATAGACAAACTGTTTCAACGCATCCTTCCTTGATCATTTAGCGCATCCACAAAATGTTTTAGCACATTGGTGACCTGTTTTAGCGCATACGAAGGTTGTAAAAATTAAATTATGATTCCGACGCCATCCGTGGACAAGATTTTTCAAATTCGGTTTTAAAGTAAAACTAAGCAATCCTAGGATAGACATTTAAAATCTAGAATTTATCAATCCTAGAATAGTCACCAAACTTTATTTTATACTTGGTTAAAATGAATCCAATGTTTGTTGTGAAGCAAAGTCTTCACTTAGCATAGAAAATCATCATTTGGATTTAAAACTGGACATTTGTTTGCTGTGATTGTTGGGTAATAGGTATATGCTCTCCCCTTTACTGGGTGATCAGAACACCAGACGTACCTATTTCATTTTATGCAATTCATGCTTTATTACAACCTTTAGAAGACCTACCCTAGTGGGAAAAAGTACTCACCCTACGAGAATGACCTAAGTGGGAACAACCAAAGCCAGGTTTTCCAACCCACTCTAATCAAAAGTGAATTTTGGGGAAACCCATATTCAACGGAGGTGAGCAAGATAACCATCCCCAAAATATTTGTTCTAAAGATTGGGAGGTCTCCTGAGGGAGTTTATCTATTGCCGTGCCGAACAGATACCTTTATTACGAACCATAGTGTAGAAAGCCAACCATGTCAGTATCCAAACATCATATCAAACACAGTGCAAGGGGAGGAAAGAATCTTCCCCCAAGATACTCACCATATAATTGCCACAGATTGTTTGCTCAAGGGATTAAGAAATCTTACCTTGAGTACGCACCGGGAAAAGACAAAAACACGGGCGCCCTCTAGGGGGTGATAAGGCTGTGTGAGTCGATGCAATTTTAAGATGTGGGTTGTGGTTTTCATGATGACCTTTTTGACAAATAAGAGTGAGTCTATTTGAATTGCTTATCTTGTTCGATACCTGTGAAAATCTCAAGAACATACACTTTTTGTTTAGATTTTAGGATTAACAAACAACTATTTTTTTACTACATGCTATGTTTTTCAAAATTAAATTAGATAAAAGATCATCCAAAAACATCAAACTGTCAAAACATGTCGGTTCAGTACAATAATTGGATAGTTTAGTGCATCCCTGGTCTGTTTCAGCGCATCTGTGCTTTGTTTTGGTGCATCTGTGCTCTGTTTCGACGCATCTGTGCTCTATTTCGGCACATCTGTGCTTTGTTTTGACGCATTGGTGCTCTATTTTAGTGCATCTATGCTCTGTTTTAGCACATCCATGCTCTGTTTTAGTGCATTCATGTTCTATTTTAGCACATATGTGCTTTGTTTTAACGCATATCTGTAACAGTCCAGCGCATAGGTTTGGTCTTTTAGCACATCTGCTGACTGTTTTAGCACATCTATATTCCCCATCTGGGTAATCTTCTGAAACCCGAAAGTCTGCCATTCGGTCTGCTTTTTTTCTATGCTTAGGGTTTGGAAATCCACAACTTTTGCTAGAAAGTCCCTAGAGAAGAGAATTAAAAATCCAAAGAAGTCTCTTAGTTATAAGAAGTTATTGAAAAGGAGAAAATTCTTATACCAAAGTCAAAAGGTTTTGCTTGAACACATAACCTTTATTCATCGATATCATGACTTTGCTAGAGGCTTCACTAACGATTTTTCCATAGAACCATTATATTCGTGAGATTTCTTTCAAAGAAGAGCTCTTTCTCAAAGGCATAATCACAGTCAGAGGATTCATTCCTCTTACATTCCCCAACCAACAATTGTATACTCTAATCATCCCAATCAACTTTTTCTGCAATAGAGAACTTAAGAACATTAGGCATTTGTCAAAATCCTTAATTTTTACAAAGCTACGATCAAACTTTACAAAGTGTAAAATCATCTTTGTTTTTGATCTTTGGTTTAATTCCCGCAAACAAGATTTTCATCCTTTCAATTAGGGAATCACGAGCTAAAGATTAGAAATATTTTAAGTCATAAAATCTTCATTCTATCTTGACTTTCGTATCCATCAAAACTGCACTATTTCATTCTTTTGATCAAAGTTAGTAGAAATTTGGCAAAGCTTATGCTTGTTGTCACGAGATCTCAAAAGCACATAGACAAGAGAGAAAGTACAATAAACAATATGGGTGATAATAGTGATAGGGAAGAGAATCCGTTTCATAATTCAAATACTGAAGAGGTAACGAAGGAAAAGCTCCAAGAAGCATAACAGGATCCCCAATTCCATACTCTTATGGAAAGGATTTTAGAACGAAACAAGGAAAGATATTTCCTTTCATTAGCCAATCAAGGGGGTAAGTTACCTACCGATTTTGACACAGAAGGGATTAAAGAGAGTCCTCAAACTCCTCCTAATGATTTTAGTGCCCTTACTCAACAAATAAAAGCATTACAAGGGTAAATAAAAGAAATCTAAGGGGGTACGACAAAGAAATATGTTTTGGATGAAATATGTCTATATCCATTTGATAGGAGTCTTCCAATGATTCCTTTTCCAAAACATTGCGAAATCCCTAAATTTGATAGGTATAATGGGAAAACTGACCCCATTGAACATGTGAGGGATTTCCGAAATATGAGCTTAGAATTCGCTCATGAAGGTACCTACTTAATGCGATTGTTTCCACGGAGTCTGGGTGGACAATCCATGGAGTGGATTTCAAAGATCACTCCCCCCATCAGGACATTTGACGAGTTGATAAATAAATTTATATCGCAATACTCCTACAACATTCAACACCAGATAACCATGCTTGATCTTTGTAAGGTGAAACAAAAGGGAGGGGAATCTTTCACCACTTTTTTACAAAGGTGGAGAAGGGTGTTTGCTAGATACTCCCGTCCTATTCCTGAAACAAAAAAGATGGAGATCTTTATCGGTAGTCTGAATCAGGAGATGAGTTACAGACTAAACCTTCACTGTCCTCAATCATTTGAAAAATTGATTGAAAACACGATTACTATTGAAGGTGCCTTAGTCAAGCGTGGGGTTCTAAAAATCGATAAAGAGGGTTCAAATTCATACAACAACAACAACAAAAACAACAACAACAATAATAATAACAATGACAAGTCACGATTTTGGACTCAAAATAAAAATGTTGTGAATGATGGGGTAGTAGATGCAAACAACGTGAATGTGAAGCCTACCGTTCTTAATGTATCAGGTGTCCAACGTAGCAATAATGCTAGAAATTCTAGTACGCAAGGTAATATCTCCAATCAAGGGACTATGACTAATAATCATGGAAATAATTTTGGCAATAATTCAAAATTCAAATGTGCCCAAATCTTCATATTTTTTGAATCGACAAAGTTTTACTCCCTTGGGCCAATCTTTGGAATCCATTCTCAAAGAACTGTTGAATCAAAATGCTATTACATTGCCACCACAAAGAGATTATGAGCCTCAAGTTAAACCACCATCGTGGAATGACTCACACTTTTATGATTATCATAGGTGTAAAGGTCATAAGACAAATAATTGCCAAGGGTTAAAGAATATTGTTCAGGATTTGATTGATAACTGTACCATCACGGTTGAAGGACATAATGCCAATGATGACCATCAGGCGTTCAAGGATCCTCTCCCCAACTGTCAAAAAGGGGAATCTTCAGGTGACAAGGGAAAGAATGTTAATTATGTCCACGACACCATTATCAATCACATTTATACTGATAATCAACAAATCAATGCTATCAGAATCAAAGGGAAACAAGAATATCGAGAATTCAACACTACGACAAGGGGATAGGCCAAAATCATCGTAAAGGGAAGTTATTCTAAGGCGGAAATTCCCCCTCCAAGCCAATACAATTTGGTCGATCAATTGAGAAAAACATCGGCCCAAATTTCTATCTTGGAGCTCCTAAAAATTTTGCCTGTGCATAAGGATATTCTGGAAAAGGCACTTGTTGACACAACTGTGTCTCCTGATCTGGATATCAATAAGTTTCAAGCCATGGTGGGACACTTGTCTTCACCCACATGCTTATCCTTTTCTGAAAAGGATGACTCGTCCATGACCCATCCCCATAATTCATCGCTTTATCTAGAGGTCATGGTCCATAAAGCCCGAATAAGACGTGTTCTAATAGATGGGGGAGCTGGATTAAATATTTGTACTTTAAAATTGGTCCTTGCTTTGGGTTATTCAAAAGAATCCATAGATCCGAGGAGGAAAATCACAATCAAGGCATATGATGATGAGGAGAGAGCTTCCAAGGGCCCCATCATGTTACCAATCAGAGTGGGACCTATTGTGAAGAACACCTTTTGTCAGGTTCTAGATTGGGATCTATCCTATAACATACTCCTGGGTCGTCCATGGATCCATGAGATGCAAGTAGTTCCATCAACTTATCATGAATGCTTGAAATTTCCATATGATGGACACGAAGTAACAATACCTACTGATCACACTAGCAGTCAAACTTGCTCTAACCTAAGAGCAACTCATGACACCTTTGTCCCACATAATAGAGAGGCTTTGGCCATCTCTACTTCTAAGCATAATGAACAAGCAAGGGAAATGATAAGTAATTTTGGCACCAAGATAAAATTGAAAGATAATGGGGTGGGAGAATATTCCTTATCTCTCTCTAGTCTACCCATATCTCCAAGATCCCATGGGCAACCATCAACATCTATACAACAAGCTACAACAACTTTAGCTTCAGCTTCAGTTCCCATCACCAAGTTTAATGGAGTGTTTATCAAAGAAAATGAAATGGAAGATAGAGCTATCCTTGATTGCCTCTATAAAGATGAAGAAGAATCAGTACAACATATCACGTTACCCACAAAACAATATGGAAAAGGATATGCAATCATGCAACAAATGGATTATGAAGGAAATGGCCCCATAGGTAAAAGAAAAGAGGGTATTGTTGAGCCTATCCAACTAAAACCAATGCACCCGAAAGATAAAAGTGGGTTAGGATATGGTGAAGATATAGAGGAAGAAGTAATGCAAGGACCATCCAATGAGGAATTAGCTGAAACAGTCCTTAGAATTCAAGAAAATAATTCTGACACTGACTCCAATGAGTATGAATGGGACACCATCTATGATACATTTTGGAGAGATAAATAGGTAGATGTCATACAAAAGCTTACACCTACATTCTCACAAGGGAAGCTCAAGGCCTCTGCTTGATTACGTTCTATAAAGCAATCATGACTCAAGTGAGGACGATTCGATTCAAAGCAAGACATATCATCAGCAAGAGGATACCATCATAGATATTCCCCATAACGATAATGATGATAGCATTATGACCTTAATGACTAGTGACCTTACTCAACCCGATGATTCATTTCCCTTGGTCCACCCTGAACTCATTGATTGGAACAAATCACACCCATTGATATCCCAACTTTTCCCAATGATGAGACCATCATAAATTTTCTTTATTCATCCCAATCGGAAACAAGTTCCACCAGGGAATCACAAGATCAAAGTTTTCGACAAGATAGTGCCAAGTTTCTCAGCTATGAAATAAATAACATAAAAGAAATATCTAATGGTGAAAACCTAACAAAGGCAGTATTAGATCATGAAAAGAGAAAAATAAAAAGCGTATCTAATGGTGAAAACCTTTCAAAGGCACTAGAAGATGGGAAACTTGACACTCTCCCTGAACACTATCAGGAAAGGTCTTCTATTCTAATAAAACCAACAGAGGCACTCAATATAGGTACTACAGAACAACCCAAAGTCTTTCAACTTGCTGCATCTCTAACAGAAGAGGAAATACCAGGATTCACAGAATTTCTCAAGAACAATCAAATCAATTTTGCATGGTCCTACGCGAATATGTCTGGATTGGATCCAGATCTCATCATGCATCATCTATCTATTATGCTAGGGGAAAAACCTTTGAAGTAGAAACTCAAAAAAATGCATCCACATGTTGCATTATTGGTTAAAGAAGAGTTAAAGAAGCTTTTAGATGTTGGGTTCATTCAGTCTATCGACTATGCGAAATGGATCTCCAATATCGTACCTGTTTCAAAGCCAGACGGAAGAATCAAAATTTTTACAGATTTCAGAGATTTGAACAAGGCATGTCCAAAAGATGATTTTCCTTTGCCGAACATAGATATAATTGTTGATTTGACTGTCGACCATGCGATGTATTCGTTAATGGATGGATTTTCAGGATACAACCAGATAAAGATTGCACCAGAGGATCAGGATAAAACAATGTTCACATGCCCTTGGGGTACCTATTGCTGGAACGTAATGCCATTTGGGTTGAAAAATGCAAGAGCTACATACCAACGTGCAATGACAATGATTTTTCATGATATGATGCATACATTCATGGAGGATTATGTTGATGATATCCTCGCCAAATCTACCACCAAGGAAGGACACACAACTATTTTATCTAAAATTTTCAAACGAATGAAACAATTCAAAGTGAGACTTAACCCAAAGAAATGTGTCTTTGGGGTGAAATCTGGAAAGCTACTAGGTTATATTGTATCAGAAAAGGGGATTGAGGTGGATCCAACTAAGGTACAAGAAATTCTTGATATGCCACCACCAAGGAACATCAGTCAATTGCGCTCATTATAGGGATGGTTGCAATTCATCAAGAGATTCATTGCACAACTAGCAGATAAAAGCTTACCGTTCACTCATCTCTTCCACAAGAACGTTCCATTTAAATGGGAGGACAGGTGCAAAACAACGTTTAATTAGATAAAGTAATACCTAATGAATCCACCAGTATTGATTCCACCAGTTCAAGGTGCACCACTCATATTGTATATTTCTGCCATGGAAGTGTCCCTAGGAGCATTATTGGCATACGAAGACAACTTAGGAAAAGAATGAGCAATCTATTACATCAGTCGAACACTGACAAGCCATGAGCTAAATTACACCTTCATTGAAAAAGCTTGTTTGACAGTGGTATTTACTTCTTAGAAGTTACGACACTATATGCTAGCTCATACAATAAAGCTTGTGGCTAAGATTGATCCTTTAAAGTATCTTTTGAGTAAGGCAACCTTAACCGGCAGGTTGGCTAAATGGGTCATGATTCTGAGTGAGTTTGACATTCATTATGTGGATCACAAAGTTATAAAAGGACATGTAATTGTAGATCAGTTAGCAGAAGCACCAATGCCAGCAGAACACCCAATACACATTGATTTTCCTGATGCTGACGTATTTACCACAGCTATTAAGCAGTCATGGGCACTCTACTTTGATGGTTCCTACACTCAACATGGTTCAGGAGTGGGAATTCTTTTCATCACACCTTAAGGACATACAATTCCAAAATCTTATCGGTTAATGTTCCCTTGCACAAACAACATAGCTGAGTATGAAGCACTATTAATTGGCATGAGAATCGCAGTAGACTGGAAAATCACAGAACTTCAAGTTTTTGGTGATTCACAACTTGTTATAAATCAAATCAATGATGAATATCACACTAAAGATGACAAGTTGATACCTTACAAGAAGATGGTGGATGGTTTCAAGAAATACTTTATGAATATCAAATTCACACAAATTTTGCGTACTGATAATAAAGCTGCGGATGCCATGGCTACAATTGCATCACTGCTCCAGTTGTGAGAGAATCAAGCACAATATGATTTCCTAGTGGAACAATTGTTTTCTCCTGCTTATGACAATCCTGAAACCCAAATCATTTGCCACTTAACCAGTTCTAATTCTCCCTTGTATGGCCAAATCTATACTTATCTAAAAGATAACACCTTACCCATAGATTTGTCTAGAAACCAGAAAAGGAATTTCATACGCCAATCTTCTTGTTACACCTTAATTTATGACATTTTATACCGACGTGGTCTTGATGGTACCCTCCTACGATGTATCAAACGCGATGAATCAGAAAAGGCCTTACATGAAGTTCATGGTGGCATTTGTGGGACTCATTCAAGTGGATTAACTTTAGCAAAGAAACTTGTTAGAATGGGTTACTATTGGCCAACCATGGAGAAAGAATCATTCATCTTTGTGAAGAAATGTGCAAAATGTCAGATTCATGGGAATCTCATTCATGCTCCTGCTCAGGAATTGCAACCTTTCACCACAACATGGCCTTTCGCTCAATGGGGATTGGATCTGGTTGGCAAGATATATCCGTCATCATCAAATGGACACAAATTCATCATCACTGCCACATAGTATTTTACTAAGTGGATTGAGGCAGTTCCCCTTACAACTGTTACTGGTAAACAAATTTCTTCCTTCATTTTGAACTATATCATTTGTCGATATGGTATTCCCAACTCCATTATCACAAACAATGGAAGAAAATTTAAAAATCAGGATGTTGATGAACTATGTGAAAGATTTTGCATCCAACGCAGGTTCTCTACACCTTACTATCCACAAGGAAATGGCCAAGTCGAAGCTTCCAACAAAATAATTCTAAAAATCTTGAAGAAAAGAGTAAATGATGCTGGTCGGAATGGGCATGTCCAATTGAATCCAATATTATGGGCATACAGAACAAGTATTCACACACCAACAAGGGGCTACCCCATATGCTTTGGTTTATGGAGCAGAAGCTATTTTGCCACTAGAAGTTGAGATTCCTTCACTTTGAGTATCACTAAAGGGGCTAATAAATGATGAGGATTATAGAGTATCAAGATTGCAAGAGCTGGAACTGCTTGATGAACGACGACAAAGTGCAGTTAATCACTTAAAGGGGTATCAACAGGTTATGTCCCGCAACTATAATCACAGAGTCAAACCACGAGCTTTTCAAGTAGGTGATTTGGTTATCAAGGAAAATCCTCGTAATTAGCAGGATCGAGAAAAGAAAGGAAAGTTTGAGCCAAATTGGTTAGGCCCATTTGTTATCATTGCAACATATGGATCAGGGGCATATCAGTTGTCAACATCAGAAGGAGACCTACTTGAAGATCCAACCAATAACATCCACTTGAAGAATTTTTATGTTTGAAAATATCAAAAACAATATAAAAAGTCTTGAAAAAAGTATCAAAAAGATTATAAAAGGTCATGAAAAAACTCAAAAAAACTGGAAAAATGTGTTATTAGGGTGAAAACCTGGCAAATAGGCATCCTCTTAACATGCAAAAAATACAAAAAAATCAAAAAGAGCAAAATACAAAAAAATAAAAAAAAATAAAAAAAAATAAAATAAAAATCGTTGCCTTGATGAAAACCTAGCAAACAGGCATCTTGGTAACAACAAAAAAATAAAAAATCAGAAAAAGTGCAATAAAAACAAATGGTGAAAACTTGGAAAACAAGCACTATTTGTGATTTAGTTGGATCTCTCATCTATTAGGATACATTCGGCAGATCCATCTTTCACTAGCATTGCATACATGCTTGGCCATCACATCCGCACCATGCATCCAAACATTTTCCTTAAAATGACAACGGTTTCATCATGGCTTGATGATTATTGTTATCCTTACCAGTAGTGTGTCTAATCAGGAGTCAGAGTGCAAGGTCATTGGGGGAAATTCGCTTCTTGGGACTTTTTGGCAGCAAAACGACAACATGTGTCAAGTATTGGAATATCAGAAACAAACTATCTAATCAAACTAGGTTTTGATGACTGTTTTGACAAAAAAACTAAAATTGGATGATCTTAATCTGAATAAAATGAATGACAAACCTAAAGTATAAGTTGATTTGTTGTTTTGACATTTGATGATATCATATCTTTGGAGTGGTTCAATGATGTACTGAACTAGAATCACAAGGAGTATGATTTTTCTTTTCTTGCTGTCTGTAAGTTAATCATTAGTATGATGCAAATTTGTCATAGGACATGCTCTACAACGTATCATTGATGAAATTTCAGAATTTGTATAAGAAAGTGGTTAACTTTTGTCTATTTATGCAAACAATACTCAGGTCATCTTGGTTCAATTATACCTCGATGCTTGTATTAACTTGCTATATCAAACATCATGAAAGCAGTATTTAGGTCATCATTGGTGCTGACATACCCTTTGATGCTTGTATAAACTTTCAACATATCTAAAGGCTCAATGATGAAAATCAAGCACAACATGGAATGAAAAAAAGGAGAATGGTTCATTACTACATTCTAGGATTACATGATTCATATAGATTTGCATTTTTTGAGGCTATCTAGGGTAGATTTTTGGAGGTTGGAAATTTTTTATATATCTTTTCAAACTACAATTGAGTACACTTGGACATTTGTTGCGTCACATTGCATTACCATTCATTGCATTACTATCATTTTCATCTCATATGCATAGTCATTTATTAAGTATATCATTCATTGATCATTCATTTTATCTCATATCATTTTCACAATATTTGCATTTTTTTGCATCCATTTCACGCCATCTTGTATATATTTACATCCATTGCATTCATCTTTCATATCATCATTGTCATATCAAATACATCATATCATTAGGTATTATTACGCTATTATTTCATTATGTATCATTTCATTATCATTCATTCATCCTTATCATTATTATGATCATTATTCATTCTATGCATATCATTCATTTTCACTTCATTCATATCTCATCACATTATTCCATTAAGACCATAAAGTTTCATTCATATTGATCATTCATATTAATATTGCATCATATCATTTTCATATTACATGCATATCAATTGTAGGACATTTCATTTCATTACATCATCATTACTTACATCATAAAAGGAAATCATTTAATTTGCATAGTAAAATCAATATGCATCCATACTCATTTCATCATATTACATCATCATTATCATTATCTATTTTGCATCATATCATTTTCATATTATATGCATATCATTACAATCATTCATCTCACATCTTGCATAAAGGAAAATCATTTAGATTGCATCATATATTTAGAAGTCATTTTATCATAACACATCCTGCATCATCGTCATTGCATCATCATACATGAAATAAAAGCATCATAATTTGCATCATAAACATCATAGCATATAGAAATAAAATACATAAACCATCCATAACACATGCATAATCGAATCACCATTGAATATCATAGATCTCATCAAAGCAAATGTCCAAAGATACAAGGATATCAAATGTTTCAACAAGATATATAAAATACAATGAATAACTGTGTCAAGACACTCATCACTGAGGGGCATCTGGCTGGGGCACATGACTGCTGCTGCCTCCTGAGGTAGTGGGTTTCGCTGGATCTCTGCTCCCAAAAGCTCTGATCTCTCATCTAGCTAGCTGACCCACACTCCTGGTATGGCTGTGTGAATGAGTCCGAGATCGAGTACCTGACTATGTATATGAAATCCTCCTCTCAGGAGGCACTACCTCAAAGTATCTCATCCTATAGTACTCAGCCTCCCGAGCGGTCTCCAAACCCTCTACAACAACCTCTCCAATAGAGGTACTCTCGACTGATCTCAGAAGTCTCTCGGCTACCGCCTCAGCCTGTATACACCGCTCTCTGAAGCTGTCTCTCTCTGCCATGAGCTGAATTACCTATGGGTCAGGAGGTGGTGGCTGTGCAACCCATGCTTGTAATTGGTCGATCGTCACCTGTGCCTATGCCAACTGACTCCGAAGAGTCTGAACCTCTGTCTGTAGGACATCCATCTATCCGTGAGTAGGAGCCTTGATGATGATCCATGGAACTGAAGTACTCGGCTGATCCACTTCTCTTGATGTACGTGGCCTCATCCTAAAAGGTATGCCAAAGAATAACCTCTAGCCTCCACTCCCACCACCTCTGTCATCCTCGTCATCACCACTGTTCTCGAAGCCATCTGACTCCTCCTCCATCTCCTCATCCCCTCATCCTCATCTACATCCATGGCTACTCCACCTATATCCTCAGCTTGCCTACCTGTGCCCCTACCTCTGCTGGTACCTATGCCTGACCCTGTGGCTGCCCTGCCGCTGCATGTACCTGTGGCTACCATTGTGCCTGCTGTATTGCTGGTCTCCACAATAATGGAGCAGGATCCTCTAGACTAGTAAATCTCAGAAAGGGACGTGTATAAAAATAAGTTGCATTATCATTCATCATCCCTTCATCTATCACCTCTGGGTGCATCGCCCAGTCCTCCAACTATAAGTCTAGATACTCTGCTCGGGCTGCCTCAATCGTCACAAAAGAACACCACTCTGGTACATCCTCCTGGCACCTGGTATAGTGTGCTGCCCCCTGTGGCATCATCTGTACTAATCCATACTACTTCAGAACCCTCCTAACTAGGAACTGCTTAATAATAAAGGGGGTACGCCCAATCAAATACTTGGATCTCGTATAATAGGGCAACTCTATATCATCTGTCTCCCATGGATCACAATCTACATATGGTCTCTAGATGACTGTGTCCAAATCATCTAGGACATGCCGCCAGTACTCTAACTTGCCCAGCCTGGGCTGGACAAGGGGACCTGTGTAGACATAAGCATAGGGGAAACCAAGTGGACGATCTCTACAAACAATGAGACGAGTAACGAAAAAATGCTCCCATGCAAATATCTGTAGCAGAGTAACTCCATAGGAGAGACTCTTCCCATCTAAATACACAACCTGATGAAGATCATGATATAGATGGAAAAGCATGCATGACCCCCATGCATATCTGGTGTGATGGAGAAGCATTTCCTCCAAGATCCGACCCCACCCGACTGATAGTCCCTTTGACCTATGATCAGGACAAAGGAAACCACCAATGATACCTGCTAAAACTGAAGGCAGTGGGGCATATCTCTACACCATCTCCTTCCAGGGAATCTCATATCAGACGACATGAGGATCCTGGAAGACTCGTCTCAATGCATCAATCCCCCCAATCTCCTTGTGATTATAAATCACAAGCTCACCAACTACAAGAATACTCAGAATCCTGTATACATCCTCCGACGTCATAGTAATCTCTCTTGTAGGCAGATGAAAGGTGTTATGCTCACTGTGCCACCTCTTAGCTAACATAGTCAACAGTGCCCTGTTGACCCAATACTACAAGATCCTCAACAATGGACTCAACCCACACTGGTATATAATATCTAAGTCATCATGTGACAACTGAAGAACCATCTCCCAGGTATGAGGGAATCTCTCTCTAAACTAGAGGAGGTTAAATTCCTCCTTTAAAAGCCATCAAGCAATCATGCAAATCAATCAACAAGGAATCTCTAATCAAAAAATACATCAAGCAATTTCATCAAACAAACAATCAGATCAATCAGATCACATCTTATCTATCATTTCTACTATTTATTTTTCATATCGCATGACAAACAAATTTAATAGTCAATTGCCTCAAAATCTATCTATTTGTCTTTCAATCAGCAAAGCACATCTATCATCTATCATTTTTCTTTCAAGTAGGAAAGCAAATCTGTTCTTACAGTTTTATTATTTGTTCTTCAAACACGAAGACAAATTTATCAAAGCAAGCTAATCTATTCTTGATGTTATTCAACAACATAAATTTAGTTGCCTAATCTAGCAACAATCATCAAGTAAAAATCTAAATTTTGTTCAGAAATTGAAATTCGGCAAAATCCATGGATGCGCTAAAACAACTCATCAATGCGCTAAATCATGTATGCGCAACTTTAATCTATGGATGCACTAAAATATCTATGCACTATCTTATCCAGTGTATGTGCTAAAACACTTACTCTATGCGCTAAACTAGAATCCTACACGAGTAGACTTCTTGGATGCGCTATTTGACTTATCCTATGTGCCATTTTATTCTATGTGCTAATCTAGACATCTATGCACTACTGTTTTACATCTATGCGCTACTTTGGATGCACTACTCTATCTAACCTATGCGCTAAAGTATGGCTCGCATGCGCTAAACCATAAATCTATGCGCTAAAACAAAAAATCCAAAATTTTAAAAAATGAAAAATCGATTGAAAATTCACTAAAAATTTGAAATAGAGGATTGGATTCACTTACTGGAGGTCCATATGCAGCTGGTTTCTGATGCTGGCGGGCTCGTTCGAATCGGTGGCGCTCATAATGGATCGATATCTCATTTTTTTGCCTCTCAAAGCTCTGAAAATTCTCACAAGTTATTGTTCAAATGACAATGACTTTTCACCTTTTCCACCTTTTAAGGGGGTAAAAGTGGGAAATTATTTTAAATTTTTACTATACATAGGGCTATTTTGAGAGTTAAATCGCCAATTTCTCTCCGAAAATCAATAAATTTTTTTCCAATCATCATTCACATCACGCGATTTATCTCTCGAGGGGGCATGCAACATCATCAGTAAACTTTCAAAATTAGGGGCAAAGTTCTTTGAAGCTATGCGTAAAACACATCACTTCAAAGGGGGGCAAAATGTACACATCTAAAAATGGTCACGATCAATCAAACCTGTTAATTAAAATATTCTAAAGTCTTTTACATATAAATAAATAAATAATTTATTTGTATTGTTCATTTTCCAAATCTTCTAGTTTAATTAAATAAATAAGTTTATTTAATTATTATTATTCTCCTCTTGATTAAACTAAATAAATTTTATAATTTATTTATTTAATTATCATTTTGTTCTAAAAATTTGAAGGCTTAAATTTGAATTATGGAATGTTCTTCTAGTCCCTCCATCATCTCAAATAATTAAATATTGTAAATATTTAATTACTCATTTTCTTTCATTTCTTAAATAATTAAATATTGTAAATATTTAATTACTCTTTTTCTTTCATTTCTCACATAATTAAATATTAATTCATTTAATTTTGGAAACTTCCATTTGCACATGTCACATATAATTAAATAAAATTATTTATTTAATTAGCAAATTATCTTCAAATTTCAACTAACTTTTCAATTAATGAAAAGACAAATGCCATGTTTGTCTCCATTTTTGAATGAAGATAGTCTCGTGGGTTGAAAAAATTCTTCCACTTTCCTCTCAACCTTCCACCTATCTCTCAACCTCTTGATCTCACACCGTTCATCTGGACAGGTTTGAAACTCAACCATTGATCTCCACCAACTGGATTCTTGCCTCCAAAAATCTATAAATACATCCATTCGGTAAGTAGATTTCATCCTAGATTTCATACGTAGTTACTATAGTTACATTTGAATCAGGATATCAGCATCTTAGCAATATCATAAACATTTTAGTGTTTCAAGTTCAATTTCATAGTTTAAAATCAATAATCATGCACATGCATTATCAATCAATCTCATTCTCCTAAGTTGTCATTCTACAAGCTGCTACTTAGACCAACTGAGAGCCAGTATCTTGAATCAAATCCTTGGAGATAGAGGACAATGGGACGAATTTGAAGAAGCTGTTGTTATTTAGAGTTTGCATTTGTCTTTCTTAAATTAGTTTCTTTCAATCTAATGTCTGATTGGTGTGTTAGTTTAATTCCTAATTATTCCACATATTCTAACAACACACTACTCAAATTGAATCTTGCTCTCCTGGGTCCATTTGAATGCTAAGCCCTTCTTTAGCATTAGCGTGATAGGTCTCACAATTCATCTGAAATTTAAAATGAATCAACTAACGAAGTTAATCTTCCCTAGGAAGGACTATAACCTTTTGTAGTTAATAGGTAGTGGTAGTTCCTTTATAGCCTTCACCCTTTTAGGGTCTATGGATATTACTTCTTTAGATACCACGAAGCCAAGAAACTTTCCTTGCGGTACTCCGAATACACATTTCTTGGGATTTAAAGAAATCTCGAACTATTGGCACTTTTGGAAAATTGTTTCCAGATGATCAAAATGATTATCTTTTGATTTTGAAAATATAGTTAGGTTGTCCAAATAGATTAGGATGATCTTGTTGATCGATCCTTTAAAAGTGATATCCATCACAATTTGAAAGGTAGCACCCACATTGGAGAAGCTGAAGGTAATTTTTGTGTAGGCGAACATCCCCCACTTAGTGGTGAACGATGTTTTGTGTTGATCCTCCTCCTTCACATAGACCTGGTTATAGCCTGAAAAAGCCATCGAGCAGTGAGAACATTTCTGACTTGGCTACAGTCTATAAGATCTGCTCCATGGAGGGCAAAGGGTAATGATATTTTAATGAGGGATTATTTAAGTCCTGAAAGTCCACATAGAGCCATATGCCACCATTATTTTTTTGAACCAAGACTGGATTGAACACCCAGGTGGAGTGCTTAATTAGATATATAATCTTTGATTGATTAGCTTTGTAATCTCCTGTACCATTACTGCTTCCACCTTAGGGTTAACTGGTCTTTGCTTTTGTTGGATGGGTTTGGAACTATCAACCAAGTCAATAGTATGTTGGATTATGCTAGGATCATATCCCTTGAGATTGTCGTAGGTCAAGGACACAACCCCATTATATTTAGCGCACAAATCTCTTAACCTTTCCTTGTCTTCTTGTGACACATTCCTTTCCACCTTTAGCTTCCTACCACCTCCTACATCGAGGTCTTCATAGTCCTCCTTGTGAACTATGAATATTTGCTTATTGTTTCTCACATCCTCATAGTCAAAGAGTTTCTTGAGGGTGAGTAAGCCTCGTGGGAGCTTATTTCCTTTTAGTTGGATCACTCGTTCCTTAGCAACCTCTCTAGATTCAGATCGTGGCTAATCAAAAAACTCCTCCAACTATCTCAAGAAGGTAGCAATCTGAGCATCATCCTCAAAGACCTGCTAGTTTTGGTCATTGCCGGGTATAGATAGTCAGATGATGATACACACCGCATGTCGGCTCTTGGATGATCTGAGAGTCTTCTCAAATTGCGAGCCAATAAAGGCCATTCGGTCTATGACAGAGCATTGAGATCATGAGATAACTTGGATGTTAAAAGCTTCAAAGCCTTCAATTAGGTCCCATATCCATTGCCGGTAGGACCTCATCCTTACATTATTGGTAGCCTCTTGTCCCCAGATTTGGCTTACGACCAACTCTGAATCTCCGAATACCTGTATTATTTTTACGCCCATCCGCTCTGCCAAAATTAGTTATTGAAGTGGTCCATATTTCACATTGTTGATGGAACCCGAGAATTGGGAGAAAAACACTTTGAGGGTATCTGAATTGGTTGGAGATACAAGCTGGATTCCAGCTCTGGAACCAGCCTTGCACTTGGCGCCATCAAAAGTAGTGTCCATAAGTTGTTTTCGCCAGGTTCACTTGGTCTCTCTTGCTCTTTTACCATTTTTAGGAGGGCTTGGTCCTCGTCAAAGATCACATAAGTGCCTAGGACGGTAGTATGGAAATTATTGAAAGGTCTAAAATCAATATATTGATTAAGACCTCTTCTTCGAGAGTTCGCTCAATGGTGGCCTCTTCTTCCTCCAACATTTCTACACAATACATCTCCTTTTTAGACAAGGAGGTATGCACCGCTTCAAAACTCAACATTACATCTTCTGCTATATCTTCGAGATGCAAAGGCTTAGAAATGATCATCTTTGCTATGTTATTTGTTTGTAATATTAAGTGAGACCAATCAAGTGCCAGGTATCCACCAAGCTTTGCTATGAAATACCTTGATAGGCACATTCTGAAAATGGGAGGAATATCAATTTTGACCACTTCCTACATGACAGTTTGGCTCGTATAGGAAAATAAGGTCAAAGAGATGTCCTTAATGCGATCGACGGTCAAGACCTTCTTGTCATCCAACTACATGATTCCCTTGTTGATGGGCTCATATTCCAACTTTAGAGTGTCAACCACTTGCTTGGGAATGACCATAGTGCTAGCCCCTAAATCAATCATATTATTGTGAAAAAACTTATCTCCTACAATAAGTGTTAGGAAGAAGGGGGTGGGTTTTAGCTTACTTACCTCCTTTATGTTTGCTTTGTTCACTATATTTACATATGTTGTAGCTCTCGAGGATTGGGGGTTCGACGTGGGTCTTTTGCCTTTATCTTGACTATGCGGCGGAGCTATATCCATCCGCGAAAGCTACTCTTCATTTTTCAATGCCTCTTGGAGCAAGGTCTTTTGTTCCAATATTGATAGGACGTTTCATAGAGACAGGTTGGTAGGATACTTCTTTAATTGCTCCACCACATTAAGCGTTTTGATCGGAGGGACCTTTGTTTTAAATGGGGGTGCTTCCTTTGCCTTAGGAAAAGATTGATCTGTTGTTGGCGGGCTCAAGACTTTATCAATGTACTTTGACGAAAATGGTTGAACCTGTGACTACTAATTTGTTTGTATATGTGAAGCTTGTTGTACCTATGGTTTTGGTCATTGTGGCTATGGCTGTTGGGAGTCTATTGTGCATATTCCCCGATAAGTCTTCTTTTTGATCTAGTATTGTAGTCCAACTATACCTATGGGGTGCTAGTTATCAGAGCATCATTTGTGAATAATAATTCTTCCTCCTCCATCCAAGAGAAAATCACTTGGTCAAGGGAGATGTCTAATTCTTGTTCCAAAGACATGCCTTGTGTCTGCGGATTGAATTGGGCATTCTCCATTTTGGGAGACAGTTAGTCTTTCGCATTCGAAAATATGCCTTGGCTTCTCTGTTCTACTACCCTCTGTTGAAGATTTCCTCTTGGATAGTTTTAGGGCATGTGATTATCATTGCATGGGAAACACCATGCGTTCTCATCTTCTGCTAGATTGTTCTTACTTAGGACTAAATCCTTGTTCGAGCTATTCTTGATAGTCTGGAGTGGTGTGGTGATCAGGACTATCTGGCTCGTAGATGCCTATTTCTAATTACCTCCTCTCGAAGTTCCTTGGTATGTGTATTACTGGTAAGGTGGCCTCCCTTGATAATTTTGTGCGAGGGGCCTGGTGGAACCCTAAATTTTTTTATGGTCCCATTAATTTCCTGGTCAAAATTCTGATTGATCATGTCTTGTTGCCATTAGGGTTTAAGGATTTAAGGTTTTATTTCACATTGGCACCATTAGTTGTCCTTTGGCTTATATTATTTCATTGGATGTGCCCGATAACCAGTTGTCTTAGTTACATTTCATGGTATAACTAACCCCAAAGTTAGGTTACCCATCGAGCCTAGGAGTTCCCCTCTTAAAATAACTTAGGCCCCACGTGCTTTTAAAACCTCTTAAGTTTACCTTCTAATTAGTCCATCGCTCATCGCATTTATTCTTGTGGTTGCCTATGTCTAACCCACGATGAGTGATGTAGTGTCCCTTTTACCATTATAAGGTTCATCTCCCATCGCGTGTTCCTCCATCACCGCATAAATGGTATCCCACGCCAAGAGATGCAATTAAGTTTCTAACCCATCACTGGTTTTTTGGGTATCACTGGTTGATTGTGCATGTTAAAATGGAACCCACGACCGCTGATGGGTTGAGTTTCTCCCCATCATGTGTGGTTCGGGGCATCACATGTTGGGATCACTCAATGAAAGGTGAACAAGTGATGAGCAATACAAATGGGTTTTGCGGTCATGATCCCTTCGTGATCACGATCAATGGACGATATTCAAAGCTCGATTTTAAAGTACTGCAGCCATTTTGTATTATGTGAGTGATCATTAAAGGTGAGATATACACATGGATATTTAAGTTGATCCTGGTTCACATGTGTAATTATTTGCTTCACACGTACCAGATTTGTATGCATTTTAATGCATCGCAGGCTTAAATGGTAGAGATTTCGTATAGAAGCGAGTTGCCAACTCACTTGTGCGAACTCCCTTGGAACATTAATGATATAGGCTCCAATTTTTCTATTTAATGCAGAGTGCACAATGATTTATTTTATCACTTGTTGTCTTCAAGAATTGCGAG
The DNA here is from genome assembly GCA_007115665.2 of Sequoiadendron giganteum. Lineage (NCBI taxonomy): Eukaryota > Viridiplantae > Streptophyta > Pinopsida > Cupressales > Cupressaceae > Sequoiadendron > Sequoiadendron giganteum. Next base: position 35,435,423 of record CM021108.1, read on the forward strand.
CTTGCTGTGAGTGTGAAAAATTGCTACAAAATCCAAGTGTTGTCTGGCAATAATGAGTTGACTGAATACATTAGTTAGTCCTGTGAGACGCTCTAAGAGACTTGATCTCTTGATGTCTCAAGCTAATACTTCCAATGTTGATATAGGTGCACCTAATGTCCTGACAACTCCGCCAAGAAACATAAGAGGTGGTGGAAGGCCTGCACGTAGCTTCCTCAGGAACACCTATCATTTGAGAGGAAGAACTATTTGTGGGAGAGAAGCCAAGGGCAAGGGAAAGTTAACTAACCAATTTGAGAGGAAGGTGGTGACAAGGGACAAGTGTCGTCAAGCCTATAGTGGCAAGCATCATTCACCCATTGAGCTTTCAAAAGATTGTTTGGATAGTGAGGCCGAGATTACAGTTGACTCTAGTTATGGTCTTTATCTCACAACCTTAATTGAATTGGCTAGTGTAAACGAAGAGGTGATCACAGTTTCCTCAATTTCTATGCAAGCACCATGTGGACGTACTCGTTCTATTGCTAGAAAGAATGCTAATAAGGATGAGGGGGTTGTTTCTCCAACCTCTGCTATGACACGAAGTGGGTGTGTGTTTTCACCATTTGATTAAGTGGGTTGGTGTTTGGCACTGGTTTTTTATGTTTTAATGGAAATTTGAATTATGGTGGTTGTTTGGTTTTCCCTTATATATAGGGGTTTTGTCACTCATGCTCATTTTGTTACTCTTGGTTGTGTTGTGCATTTTTTGCACACATGCCCCACCATAGGAAGGGACCCTCTTTTTTCGCTCCCAATGGGCTGCTTTGCTCCCATATCATTTTGTGTGCCTCTTTCTTGGAGAATGAATTGGTCATGTGTCGTCGAACGATCAAATTCCTTTGACCAAATTCACCTACCTAAGTTTCGCTAAGTCTTTCTCTTTTGCGCAAGTGCCCTTGCAGGTTTCTCTTAGCCTATTGCCCTAGCATCCTCCGAGCCTCATCCCCACTCGCTCGATTCACTTTTTCCTTCATTTTGACTGTGGGGACAAATTTCCCATGGATTTGGGATGTTTTTGTAGTGCCCAAGTGAATTGCCAAGGTTTCATTAAGTTTCAGAAAGTTGCAAAAATTTCAAAACAACATTTCTGAAACAACATTCTAGCCTCTAGGGCCCAGACTGTTCGTCACCCTTTCAAAACAACATTTCTGCAACAGCATTCCGGCCTTTGGGGCCTGGACTGTCCGTCACCCTTTCAAAACAACATTCCAACCTCTCTTTTCCAGAATGTCCAAGAGCTCTTCCAATTTGAAAACGGACTTCGACCCACATGCTAAAATTGGATCCTCTCTTGCATGAACTTTTCAAATTCCAAATTTGTAGCCGGGAGATACCATCTGGGTTGCCTTGCCCTGTTCACCCTTTTCAAAACAACATTCCTAAAATAACATTCCAACCTCTCATTTTTTGGAATGTCCAAGAGCTCTTCCAATTTGAAAATGAACTTTGACCCATATGCTAAAATTGGATCCTCTCCTGCATGGACCTTTCAAATTCCAAATTTGCAGCTAGGAGATACCATCTAGGTCACCTTGCCCTGTTCGCCCTTTTCAAAACAACATTCCTAAAACAAAATTCCGGCCTCTCATTTCCGAAACGTCCAAGAGCTCTTCCAATTTGAAAACGGACTTCGACCCACATGCTAAAATTCGATTCTCTCCTGCATGAACCTTTAAAATTCCAAATTTGCAACCAAGATATACCATCTGGGTCGCCTTGCCCTGTTTGTGCTTTTCAAAACAACATTCCGACCTCTCATTTCCAGAACGTCCAAGAGCTCTTCCAATTTGAAAATGGACTTCGACCCATATGCTAAAATTGGATCCTCTCTTGCATGGACCTTTCAAATTCCAAATTTGTAGCCGGGAGATACCATCCGGGTCACCTTGCCCTGTTCGCCCTTTTCAAAACAACATTCCTAAAACAACATTTCGACCTCTCATTTCCGGAACATCCAAGAGTGCTTCCAATTTAAAAACGGACTTCGACCCACATGCTAAAATTGAATCTTCTCTTGCATGGACCTGCATGGACCTTTCGAATTCCAAATTTGCAGCCGAGAGATACCATCTGGGTTGCCTTGCCCTGTTCGCCCTTTTCAAAACAACATTCCGACCTCTTATTTCCGGAACGTCCAAACTCCCTCTAGTAAAATGCTAATGACAATTCACACTGAATATTATGATATTTTGATGATGCATGAATGGATCTAGCAAGGAGTTTGTAATATTTGACTAACATTTGCCTTGATTTGTGTATAAAAACACTTACGATACTTCATGCATGCAGGTTTCAAGAAGCCTACCGTGGGTCCGTTGGGAGACCCATTGAGAAATATGAACAAGGAAAAGCACGTAGCTCCTATCATCATTCATTTTATGCCCACCTCTCCTCGTGGTGCCCATCAATAGAGCTGACATCAAAAAAAGGCCTATGCCAAGGAAGTCAGTGATAAAATGCAAACGGGGGCTGTCCTACTTTTCGCCAGATGATGATTTTTGGGGGTTGTCAGCCCGAATCAAGGGCAACCAATCTATTGATTCCAATTGTCGAAAAAATTATTTGATTTGATGAGGAATGTTGCAAGTCCATCAGGAAGAAGGAAACTTTCAGGCAGTTTCAGCTGCAGTAAAAAGGAAATCAACTAGAAGACAAAACTGCTACAACATCTGAACACTAAAAGACAAAATAGGGAAAAAACAATAGATTTATTTTAAGTTGGTAAATATTGTGGGGTAGGTGAAGCCCTAATGTAATTGAATTTCGGCCACACAATGAAAATTAATCCTAGCCATTCATTTGGGCTTTGGAAAACTATAAATAGGGGTCTCCCCCTCATTTGTAGGAGTTGGAGAGCTGTTGTAAAAAAAACGTTTTGCAGCAATAGAAAGCAACATTGCATGATCTATGGGTGTTACTTTTGAGTTTTCTCATTATGTGTGCATGGTTCTACCTTCCAAGTTAGTTTTAGTTGTTAGTTTCTTGAATGGAAGTGATGATGGTGTTTGTTGTTACAATATTTGGTGAGCTTTCAACCCATACTTTTGGCACTTGTTGATGACAAGCTGTTGTGAAAAGTTAGCCTGGGCTTCTTTATTTGATTTTTGCAACTTAGTTCACTTGCATGTTCATGATGTGTTTATGCAAACTAAAAATCTGTAGTCCTTAGAAGATTGCACTGGTTTTGTGTATTTGTAGGATCCTCTTGGCCAAGCAAAACCCAGTTTAGGGAGTTTGTCTATTGTAGCAGCCTCCATGATCACTGTTCATTCATAGTTTCAGATCCATGAACCTTCTCTCTTCCCTGCCCTTTTTCCTTTTTCCTTTTTTTAAATAAGTAACCTTAAGCAAGGTTCATTGCACATTGTAAATCTAAATCTAATGTTGAAATGGAGTTCTAGACTGTTGTTTGAACTTGCAACAAACACACAACAACTCTCCCATCTTAAGAACTCCATTTGTTGATCCAACTTCCCCACTTTGTAAATCATCTGTAAGTCTACCTTGTGATTCCAACAAATCACATAAATCAACTGAGATATTCCAAGCACTGTCAAGACGTGACATTCGAGAGAGCTTGGGATAGTGTTCTACAATTTGATTGTGGAAGATTGTCTTTCAAGAGAGGTGATGCACTTACGCATTACCTATGTTGAGAAGTGCATAAAAAACACATCAATAGAACTGGCGCTAGAAGGAGGGAACGACATGTTGTGGCTATAGAGCTAAAAGTTGGAAGTTGAAAAGAGCACTTTCAAAGAAGAAATCTGAGATAGAGAGATCTTTGTTAATGCTAAAATGTAAAATCAAAATATTTTGAAGGCAAGCAAAGGCTAAGTCAAAATGGAGCAGCATGTACAAATTGACATCACTCAACTACATGCGGATTTAAATAGAAGATTGAGGAAACCGTTGCAACAAATTCACATTGGCAGATAAGTGTAGGATCCATTGCACTTGCAGGCACAATGAATTGGAGTGTCTAACCTTCTTGAGTAGAATTGAAAGAGTCTTACAAGGAGAAATTCCCTTTTGGGAAATATACTAGCCCTTGGATCCCGAAGATACGAAGGAGGAAATGGATACCATGGAAGCCAAGGCATTTGAAGAGCTGATCCAAGAATGTTTGGGCAGCAAAGACGGACCAATATTTGAGGAAGCACTAATGTCAAGTTGGTGCAGATTTCACAATGCACCACATTCAAAATTTACTTGTCTGTCATGTGCAAGCATCATCACCCAAGTCAAAGGAAATTTGAAAAAGTTGGAGCAGCCAACTGTCAAGGAGAATGAGTCATCCCACGAGGCAGAAAATTTGTTAGCATGTGGAGGACAACAAAGTAAAGATGAACCGAGAAATTGGACATGAGCTAGTGCTGGGACAACAAACACGGAAGTTGAAAGTCAGAAATAAGGAGCTGATCCCCTCGAGACAAGTGGTCTCGATAAAAACTTAGCTAGAAAGGAATTAGAGGGCCCTTTCTCCATCAATAAAGAGAAATCCTCCAATCCATAAGAGGAGCCATTGGAAGTTGAAGATGGGTCAACAAAGTTTGCAGTGGCTCATGAGGATGCTGAAAATCAGAAAGAGGAAGATCAACAAGGGGAAATGGATGATAGCCTTGTGAAAACATAAAATGATGATGAAGGCATAAGTGAAATCAGATTGGAGGACCTCTCCTTCATAAATGACAACAATCAAGAATCTGAAAATGAAAGTTTGGAGGAGCGGGGACAACCACTCGCCATGGCTGTCTACCATCATGCTTCTTTTTCAAGTGATGATGAGGACCCAGTCACAGAAATATATGACTAGCTCGTCTCCAGATTAGCAGAGGAATGGTCCAAGCTAAAATACCAAGTGGATTTGGAGGTGCTAATGCTGCCGAATTGGTGCAGACTTCATGATTTATCGCACTCAGAGTTCACCTGCAGACTGTGCCAAGAAGCCATCAAGCAAGTCAAAGAACAAGCAAGGCAACCAAGTACATCACTTCTTGCAGTTGCTTCAAGGATGGAAAATGAGGATCAAGGGCCTGAGCCAAGAAATGACTCAGCTGAAGGCAGTCCTCAAGAGGATGTTGGGACAACAATGGAAGAAGGACAACAATACAGTCTCAAGTTTCCAAGCGATGAATTAGATCAAATGGGAATGTTGTTCACCAGTCATCAAGAATTTCTTCCTCTTGAAGAGCATTTGTGCACCATGGACGATAGGCTTCATGGCGGGTCCTTGGAGGGAGATTGCATAGTGGATTTTGGTCCCCTTGATGAGGTGCCATCAATTGATGACTTCTTTCCATTGAGAGATGTACTGCAGAGGTATTCTCATGTCGAGGAAGAGCACATCCCAAAAGATGGTAGTGATGAAGACATATTCCTTGAACCTTCAAACAGTGATGCACTAGAGTTTTCGGATTGGGAGAGGGGTTCCTTCTCCATCTATAGTGATAGTGAACAAGGGGAAACAAGTGAACGTTATGATGAGATGCATGAGCAACAAAGAGAAGAAGACAAAGGAGGGGGTGCTAATATAGCTGTCAACAAAGATAAAGCACCCGGTCGACTACAAGATGCAACTTGGAGTCCTTCTACCATGTTCGTTGATGATCTTCCTTCATATTTAGATGGATGCAATAGGACAGATTCGTACATGTCATCATCCGATGACACTAAGCATCATGCAGATAAGTTCGACACTTGGGAAAGGAGATGGGATAGCGTGTTGCCTTTTCAAGACAACAATTAAGTGGATCCCAAGTTTGCAGATGATCAATGTGGGGAAGTAATTCTTTTTGAAGAACTGCTGCATAGTGGATTTTGGTCCCCTTGATGAGGTGCCATCAATTGATGACTTCTTTCCATTGGGAGCTGTACTGCAGAGGTATTCTCATGTCGAGGAAGAGCACATCCCATAAGATGGTAGCGATGAAGACATATTCCTTGAACCTCCGAACGGTGATGCACTAGAGTTTCTAGATTGGGAGAGGGGTTCCTTCTCCATCTATAGTGATAGTGAACAAGGGGAAATGAGTGAACTTCATGATGAGATGCATGAGCAGCAAAGAGAAGAAGACAAAGGAGGGGGTGCTGAGATAGCTATCAACAAAGATAAAGCACCTGGTCGACTACAAGATGCAACTTGGAGTCCTTCTACCATGATCGTTGCTAATCTTCCTTCATATTTAGATGGTTGCAATAGGACAGATTCATACATGTCATCATCCCATGACACTGAGCATCATGAAGATAAGTTTGACTCTTGGGAAAGGAGATGGGATAACGTGCACCCTTTTCAAGACAACAATCAAGTGGATCCCAAGTTTGTAGATGATCAATGTGGGGAAGTACTTCTTTTTGAAGAACTGCTAGTGGAGGCTGTGGATCCCGAACGTAGATTAGAAGAGGTGTTTGCTGCCCCGTTCTCCCAACCTTATGCAAGCTTAATGTCCAAAGTGCTGCACCATCCAGTGCCTCCATCTGAAGCTGCCAATGCAAAGATTGGCGATGCAGTGCTCACTCTTGATTTTCAAATGCTGCCACCTCCATGTGACGACACCCAGGTTCTATCCTTCCTTTCTCTTGTTAATTGTCATAGCTGCACTTATCATTTTGATTATGGGAATGAGGGGAGACAAAAATGTTTATGGATTAACCATGAGTTTAGTGAGCCTCCTCAATTGCTGATTTTCCCTAACCAGGTGACTGAATTTGAATTATGCAATATTGAATTTATTTTCTTTGAACATAAGGATAAATCTGCATGTTTGAGAAAGATAACGATTGCTCATTTTCTTGTGCATGCACTGTGAAACCCAATGAGCGTTGATGTCAGTTCACCTTGCCTGAACATAGTTCTTTGTAAATATCTTTCTACATAGCTCATTTTGAGTAGTGTAGGTTTCCTGTAAATACTCCACTTTCCTGCTTTCCTTAGGTTAGCTGGTTTGTTGTAGGTTGCTTGCTTTAGAGTAGTTTCTTCATTGTTTTCTTTTGCTATCCTTCTTTGGTTAGTTTTGGTGTTTGATTTTCATTTTCTTTCATTTGCTTTTGTTTTCTCTCTCTTTGCTATTGCTTTGCTTGGGGTCCCTTTGCTTTTGGTTGGGCACATCTGTGCACACAACAACCGTTCTTATTTCCTAGGGTTGTTCTATGTATTTATTTGTGAAACTCTAATCAAGTTTTCAGAGTGGATGGTGAGGATCTTCTGTTAGTGTCAAGCGATCTGGATGTTTGATTCAAATTGGATAAGTCATTGGTTGGTCTGATTCTGAAGTATTCTGGAATTTTATATCTCTCACATATTTTAAGAATCCGACGGTCATTGTAGGTCCTTTGTGAAATCTAGTTAAATGAAAAATCTAAAATACTACTCTAGCGGCAATGTGATTCTCAACCCTGAGCGTGAGCTTCATTGCTTGTGGGTTGAAATAAAGAACTAAAAAGAGAAAAGAAATAAAAGAAAGAAAGAAAAATATTGAAAAATCAAAAGAAAATAAATTTAGCTTTTTAGGGGTATCTGAGCAACTCTATTAGGGCTATGGACGCCTGACCGACAGTAGAGAAATGCTTGAGAGAATCACAGTGACAACCTCGTCGGGGCTATGGATGCCTGACTGGCAGTGAGGCAATGTCCCAGATGCTTTTGGAGTTAGAATAAACTATGTAGCTTAACTTGATGGAGCTTAGGTTCTTGCAGCAACTGAAGGATGGGAATTAACACAATTGCACACACTTGTATTTTTAGTGTACTGAAGGTTGGGTTAACTAGTGGTTTTGATCCTTTGGTTGAGTGTCTGGCTTGTTTTCTCTAGCATGTAGGTCGAAACTTGAGATTCTGGGTTCGTGATTCCAGTTTGTCATCGAAATGCTCTAGAGCATTTCATCAGCGAGTTGCCATTTGTTGTGCATGTTTTGCACACATGCCTCACTGTAGGTAGGGACCCTCTTTTTTCGCTCTCAACAGGCTACTTTTCTCCCATCTTGTTTTGGGTGCCACTTTCTTGGAGAACAAATTGGTCATGTGTTGTCGAACGATCAAATTCCTCTAACCAAATTCACCTACCTAAGTTTTGCTAAGTCTTTCACTTTTGCGCAAGTGCCCTTGCGGGTTCCCCTTTGCCCATTGCCTCGGCGTCCTCCGGGCCTCATCCCCCCTCGCTCGATTCACTTTTTCCTTCATTTTGACTATGGGGACAAATTTCCCATGGATTTGGGATGTTTTTGCGGTGCCCAAGTGAACTGCCAAGGTTTCATTAAGTTTCAGGAAGTTGTGAAAATTTCAAAACAACATTTTTGCAATAGCATTCTAGCCTTCGGGGCCCGAACTGTCTGTCGCCCTTTCAAAACTGAATTTCTGCAGCATCATTCTGGCCTTCGGGGCCCGGACTATCCGTCACCCTTTCAAAACAACATTCTGGCCTCTCATTTCCAGAACATCCAAGAGCTCTTCCAATTTGAAAATGGACTTCGACCCACATGATAAAATTGGATCCTCTCCTGCATGAAATTTTCAAATTCCAAATTTGCAGTCAGGAGATACCATCCGGGTCACCTTACCTTGTTCGCCCTTTTTAAAATAACATTCCTAAAACAACATTCCGGCCTCTCATTTTCGAAACATCCAAGAGCTCTTCCAATTTGAAAACGGACTTCGACCCACATGCTAAAATTGGATCCTCTCCTGCATGGACCTTTCAAATTCCAAATTTGTAGCCAAGAGATACTATGCGGGTCACCTTGCCCTGTTCGCCCTTTTCAAAACAACATTCCTAAAATAAAATTCCGACCTCTCATTTCCGGAACGTCCAAGAGTTATTCCAATTTGAAAAAGGACTTCAACCCACATGCTAAATTGGATTCTCTCCTGCATGGACCTTTCAAATTCCAAATTTACAGCTAGGAGATACCATCCAGGTCACCTTGCCCTATTCTCCCTTTTCAAAACAACATTCCTAAAACAACATTCTGACCTCTTGTTTTCCAGAACGTCCAAGAGCTCTTCCAATTTGAAAACGGACTTCGACCCACATGCTAAAATTGGATCCTCTCCTGCATGGACCTTTCAAATTCCAAATTTGCAGCCGGGAGATACCATCTGGGTCACCTTGCCTTGTTCGCCCTTTTCAAAACAACATTCCTAAAACAACATTCCGACCTCTCATTTCCTGAATGTCCAAGAGCTCTTCCAATTTGAAAACAGACTTTGACCCACATGCTAAAATTGGATCCTCTTCTACATGGACCTTTCAAATTCCAAATTTGCAGTCGGGAGATACCATCTGGGTCGCCTTGCCTTGTTCGCCCTTTTCAAAACAACATTCCTAAAACAACATTCCGAACTCTCATTTCTGGAACGTCCAAACTCCCTCTAGTAAACTGCTAATGGAAATTCACACTAAATATTATGATATTTTGATGATGCATGAATGGATCTAGCAAGGAGTTTGCAAGATTTGACTAACATTTTCCTTGATTTGTGTATAAAAACACTTATGACACTTCATGCATGCAGGTTTCAAGAATTCTACCGTGGGTTCGTTGGGAGACCCATTGAGAAATATGAACAAGGAAAAGCACGTAGCTCTTATCACCATTCATTTTATGCCCACCTCTCCTCGTGGTGCCCATCAATAGAGCTAGCATCAGAAGAAGGACTATGCCAAGGAAGTCAGTGATAAAATGCAAAGGGGGGTTGTCCTACTTTTCACCAGATGATGATTTTTGGGGGTTGTCCACCCAAATCAGGGGAAACCAATCCATTGATGCCAATCATTGACAAACCCATTTGATCCAATGAGGAATGCTGCAAGTTCATCGGGAATAAGGTAACTTTCAGGCAGTTTCAACTATAGTAAAAAAGAAATCAACTAGAAGACAAAACTGCTACAACACCTGAACACTAAAAGACAAAATAGGGAAAAGACAATAGATGTATTTTAAATTGGTGAATATTGTGGGGTAGGTGAAGCCCTAATGTAATTTCATTTGGGCCACACAATGAAACTTAATCCTAGCCATTCATTTGGGCTTTGGAAAACTATAAATAGGGGTCTCCCCCTTATTTTTAGGAATTGGAGCTGTTGTAAAAAAACATTCTGCAGTAATAGAAAGCAACATTGCATGATCTATGGGTGTTACTTTTGAGTTTTCTCATTATGTGTGCATGGTTCTACCTTCCAAGTTAGTTTTAGTTGTTAGTTTCTTGAATGAAAGTGATGATGGTGTTTGCTATTACAATATTTGATGAGCTTTCAGCCCATACTTTTGGAACTTTTTGATGATAAGCTGCTATGCAAAGTTAGCTTGGGCTTCTTTATTTGATTGATGCAGCTTAGTTCAATTGCATGTTCATGATGTGTGTATGCAAACTGAAAATCTGCAGTCCTTAGAAGATTGCACTGGTTTTGTGTAACTGTAGGATCGTCTTGGCCAAGCAAAACCCAGTTTAGGGAGTTTGTTTACTGCAGCAGCCTCCATGATCACTGTTCATTCGTAGTTTCAGATCTAGGAACCTTCTCTCTTCCCTTCCCTTTTTCATTTTTTTAAAAATAAGTAACCTTAGACAAGGTTCATTGCACATTGTAAAGCTAAATTTGATGTTGAAATGGAGTTCTAGACTACTGTTTGAACTTGCAACAAACACACAACAACTCTCCCATCTTAAGAACTCCATTTGCTGGTCCAACTTCTCAACTTTGTAACTCATCCATAAGTCTACCTTGTGATTCCAGAAAATCACTTAAATCAACTAAGATATTCCAAGCATTGTCAAGACCTGACATCTGAGAGACCTTGGGATAATGTTTTGCAATTTGATTGTGGAAGATTGTCTTCCAAGAGAGGTGATGCACCTACGCATTACCTATGTTGAGAAGTGCATAAAAACACATCAACAGGTTGGTATCGTGAGGTTTGTACTGGTGAACGTGGATTATATGGGGCTCGACAACAACTAACAGTGATTTCAATGACATTAACTGGTTTTTGGCTGGTAGTGTGTAATTTTGATTCCCTTTGTTCTACGCATGATTGCATTTAATTGTATGGGAAATTTTGAAATGAAATTGAAATGTACATGAATTGTAATTGTAATGAGCCAGATGCTTGTTGCTCCGTTAATCTATAAAAGGGATTTCAAGGCTCATTACACGGTGTCAAATTTTGGGTCTCTAAGCAATCTAGGTAGAAAGTCAGCGAAGCATACTGTAATGAATGTCCATGAGTAGAACAATACATAGTCTTGGTTAGGAGTATATATGTAATGGTCTTAATTTTGTTTTATAGAAATTACTAATATCGAAAAAAATATAAGTTTTGAAACAATACTCTCCAATGTACCTTCTCTTACAAATTATAAATGAAAATATCAATGGTCTTTTCATTTATCTTCAATGGTTTGTTTGAATGTATGGCTCTGGTTTTGCTTTAACTCAAGGAGTTAATTAATTAAATGCTTAAAGAGAGTTGTAGGTGTGTAAGGAAATACGTAGGATTTGGTGAGAAGTTATGTTTTAGGCACTGTGAGTTCTCATTGTGCAAAGCATTGTGATCATGAGTCACACATTTTTAGATTCAATAGTTAATATATTACAGGGTATTGCATATTTGACTCCATTTACCCAATCGATGATGCACTGGTATTTTTTAGGGACACTATTGGAATTATTGAGCTAATAGTACACCAAATTAGGGATTCAAAAGAACAAAATTATAAATCATTAAATCTTCCAATTATGATTTATGTGCTTTAAAATGTCATTCAATTCCAAGCATTAGGTGATTATTTGCTTAAAGGTCTGCCAAACCTTTAGTGAACAATATCTAGCTGCATTCAGTAGGAATAGATCTGTGTAATAAAGTGTTCTTGAGGCATTAGAATAACAAATGAACACAATAAGGAACACCCTCCTTGGTCCCACAAAGCCTAAAGAGTAGGGGTAAGAGCTTGAAAATCTTTACCTGTTAAGTTGGCCACTAGATTTGAAATTTCTTGAGCATAAGGGTTGGCTGCCCTTTAGAGGATTTTAAAATTTAGTTGGAAAAGTCACCAATAGGGCCTTGGGGGTGCTGCCTACTAATGTTGAATAATAACTAGCTCATTTGTGAAGGTTCTCATGAGACTCTTCATCTCGTTGAAATCTGCTGCCAATGAAGAGGAGCCTGATGTGCTTGGTTGTGCATTTGGGTACATGTACATTGAGGGTGGAAATGAGGCCTATGTGCTAGGGAGTGAAGTAGAGGTATTGGGGGTTACCTCTTCCTAGATTCCGCTAGATTTTTGTGAACATGGGCATCAACGACTGTGGTGGAAGCTTCCCTACATTTATCAGATTGTTTTCTTCTCGCACAACTAGATCATTTGCGTTGAACAAGGTATCACCTCCCAATGATTGTACCATGACCATGATATCCAAGTTGAAAGCCTTTAAATAGAACATGAATGTGATAGCTGCAAGGGGCCTGTCTATCATAGGAATCTTGTGCTAGGTGTTATGGAACCTAGTGTTTAAGTTGATCATGGCCTCTTATGTGGCTCTCTTGATTGTGATCAATGGCTATAAAAAAGACGAGAAACCTCCTTTCTTCGAGAAGCAGTGAAAGAGTTTATTTCCATGTTCATCCCAAGAGCAGATGGAATTGGAGGATAGGGATCTATATCGGTCTTGAGCCTTCCATTTGAAAAATATGTAGCTAACAATCTGAGGGCCACATTTTTCTGTATGTTATGGACCCTATAAACCTCTACTATGTCTTGAAAATGCTTGAAATGAGTTTTAAAATCCTCCCCAATGAACTTTGTAATTGCTTTGAGGGCATTAGTGGGTATGGAGGGCCACACATCTAGAGGTGTAGAGGGAAATAGCGGGCTACCATTGTCCTAGGTTACAAAATTTCTAAGAGAAGGGGGACCTTGGAGAGACATTAGAAACATACTCCTATGGATCGGGTAGATAGGTATTCTGATTTGAAAGGTTCAACCACTTGGAGGGGTAGATAAGGCTCTAGAATTCAGGCTAACACTTCTTACTCTATTGATTCTGATGGGTGATATAGAACCTATGACCCATCTTCTCCTAGGGGTCGAAGTGAGCAATTGAGAATACTATAAATTTTCTCTAGAGGATGCTCTAGTTTGGACTCTATGCATGAGATTACCAACTTCTCCTATTAGTCCAATTCAAAAAATGCCTTTGTAAGGTTGACTATCAAACATCATGAATAAACTAGGTCCTGTTGGGCGTGCCAAAAAAAGAATTGTTGATCATGAAAAATTGTGCTTCTCCCGAAAAACCTTATGGGAAATTCAGTGAGTGGGGGACTAGCTTGCACCTCACTGAATGACCTTTGGGATTTTTATAGAAGCCAAATCTTCTTTGTGTTTAGGGAAAGGGGGAAAGTAAAATGTAGAGAAAATAAAAGGTGGCGATGTGCCAAAGGTTTTAAAACATTTCAAAGCCTAGCAACTTCTCACTTTTGATGACAAGGACACAAAATGCTACAAACCCTTCATTGTTAGAAAGAGAACGATCAACTAAGGCCCATAGAAGCACAAAGTAGTCATTCAGATCTCCCTGCGAAAAGCACCCATTAAGGTCTAATAGAAATAAAAATACCAATACCAAAAGGAATATTTTGGATCTTTACAGTACTATCTCGTTCCTATAACATAATATGAAAGTTAACACAATCTTCACAAAAAATGAAAGAGTATAATGAACACGATTCAACTTTTGAAAGACAATATTATTCAAAACATAAAATCTAATGACATATAAGGCAATAACCAAGACTATATCAGTATGAATTGACATAGAGCATTCGAAATATACAAAAAAGAGAAATAAAATGTGTGACAAAGGCCATAGATGCACAATATCAAAGATTCCTCTCTACTATTACTTGTTCTTGCAATAAATAACATAAATGCAAAGGCCGAATACCAATTTGAATAATAGTCTTGAAAATTTTAACATGCCATAGAGCGAGACAAAGCTCTATAAAATTCTTTCCTATTCCTCCCCTATTCTAATCTTCTAATAGATAAAAAAAATATTTCCTGTAATGATGATCATCCACAAGCCATTCAAACCTCCTTTTATAGAGCCAAAGAGATGAGCCAACACCATAACCAATAGAGATGACCCTCTAACATGTGTCCTCATCAAATACTCCATAATCCAATCAAGGATCTGATTCGATCACAACAATCTTCACTAATAAAAAATGAGGTGCTTCATTAATGGCTCTAGATATTGCAAAATCTGCAAAGATTTGTTGTCAAAAGAGGATCTAGAGTCATTATGGCCTGGAAAAAATCTGATTTGATTTGCTGCGAGAAATAACGATGCTACCCCCAAAAGATGAATCCCGAAGACATAAGACCCACTGTGCTGCCTGACAAACTTTGCCAAAATAATGATACACCCGTGGTGAAAGAACTCGCTCAAAAAAAGTGAGTGACATGGCATGCTGGCAGGTGATTTTTGAGTTTGCGAGAGAAGCTTGGGGAAAATTACCACCATGAAACCACATGTCCCATTTCAGGCCCAAAAGGAAAGTGATATAGGAAAAAGTCATGCTGCCACTATGTGGTGCATTGTGCACCCTTTTGTGGGAGAAACTTTATCCTTCGGGGCATGGTGTGATCAAAATGCTGAAAATAAGTAGGAGCCAAAAAAGTACTTACTGCAAGGACCAAAATTAAAAGTGAAAAAATAGGTATATTTGATGCTATGTGGTTTAGCCCCATGATTACTGGAATTTTTTTATAGTGAGGATCCTTATTTGATTAAGAATATTAAAGAATAATTTCAAGAATTTCTAGTGCATGGAAAATTCCTAAAGAATTATTTCTTATAAGCTTCAAATCCTCTTTTCCATAACATAGCTTTTTTGTTCTTGTGTTGTGTTGTGCAACCATGGTTATCTATAATCCATAGAGAATTATTTTGTGAGGTTTACATCTTGCAATTTTTTGAACTCTCATTGTGTTCCAATATAACACATGTACTTTGAAAAGAGGCACAATGGGATCCTATGCGCAATTTTTTTATTGTATTCCATGGTTAAATTTCTAACTCAATATGTAAAAATTCCATCCCAATTTTTAGCCCTTTTGTTTTTATAACTTTCTTAAACTAGGTCAATGATTTTTCCTTTTGTTTGTGTGTCAAATTTGTCTAATGCAAATACTCTTGATTTTGCAAACTTTTATTCTTGCATAAAAGATCCCTTAAAATAATTTGGTACAATCAAACTTAATTTGTGTCTAAAAATAATGACCTACGTTTTTTGGAAAGTGTTGTTAGACGAGCATGTATGGATGTAAAAATTTACCCAAATATCTAGAATTGTAAAGTCACCCTATAGTAAAAAATCAGCCAAATATCACCTACAAATAGTAAGCTATTAAAATTTCAAAATATTGAAAATTTAAAATATATAATCAAATTGGATTATGATTCTTTAAATGAAAATTATTTCCTTAAAAGTTGCCAAAAATGGTGTTTATATTTTTTAAGAGCATAGAGATCTCCAAGATCTTTAGTTTAAAGAAAAGGGAGGTTACTGTTGATGGGGATGTTACTCACACATCACACAGATATATTTTCAAACAATGGAACCTATGTATCTCGAAAGATCACTAAATAAGTTCAAGAATTAGTTATCCCAAGGCTCGCAAATGTCAAGTCTTGACTTACTAGGTTCACTCAGGGTTCATTGTTTTATATTTTTTCCACAAAGGGACTTACAATTATTTTATAATCTTCTTAAGCTTGATATTAATTCAATTAATAATAACAATTTCGATATCAATCACTTTCCACATGTAGATTACTCAAACTACTTCTACTAAAGAAAGTGTAAAAGATGAAAGAGAGAAAAAAGAGTTTAAGAGAATTAATGGTTTCAGATACTACACACATACATACTGAAATAAATGTAGAATGAAGCAAAAAATTATTTGTACTTCACTAGAACATCTCACAGCTACATATAAAATAATGCAAGAGTTTAAAGAAATTGACTATTCATGTTGGAAATTTGAGGAAGTTTGTCATTTATGATGTTGTTTGGCAATATGAACATGTAAAAGCACTTAACAACATGATACACTATTGTCATTGATGTCAAAATTGTCATGGATCACTTTGGGTAATCCTAATAGGTTTTTGAGGTGTTGTGAAAGATATTCCTGCAAGTTGAGTGAGTATGGGAAGATCTATTGCATGAAAAATTGACTAAGTGTTTGAATTGTTAGTTCAGTGTTTTAGTGCATTATTTTTTGAGTCTGCATAACTCCACAAAGGAATGTTTCACTCTGTGCTTCTAACACAATTTTTGTGGTTGTTAGATGCATTTAATTCCAAGATTTCATCATGTTTGGTGAAGTAGTTTGAGAGTTATGAATAATAGAGTTCGGTCCAACATTCACATTAATTTTTTGTATAGTGTGCTTGTGTGGATGAGTCTGTACTATCAGATGTCATTTAAGCTCAGATTCTAGATGAAATCGAGTTTTGAGGTTCACATGTTGTAATGTGAATGTATAGTTAAAGGGTTTTTTGGTTTAGGCCCTATGTTGTGCCGACCAAACATGTTTGATGATTATGCAAAGGATTGATATGTGTTGCACTCTTATGTGGGATATATTTTAGGTCCATGATGACCTATCTTAATTAGTTTAAATTTTTTAATTATGGTGTGAAGTTTCGATAAATTTTTTTGGAGTTGACAAGTTAAATTGTGTGTGTTACATCTAACTAGGTTGACATAATTGATGTTACACTTGATGCATATCTATGATGGATTGATTTGCATGTTTTGATATGGATCATAGGTTTTGAAAGTGAATCTATAGGTTTTTGATGTGATTTTGATCAGATTAGTGCAAAATGAGTTTTGTGGTGTGCGAATGCAGAGTAGAGCTGAAAATTGATTCAGATTAGTGCAAAGATTGTTATTGTGCTTCATTGGAAATATATTTCCTGCATATTATAGATCCATTTGTAATAGTTCAAATAGGCTGTGCACCACCTACCTTCTATATTTTTGTCTATGGATAGTGAGTCCACCTACAGTGAGCACTTCTGTAATATCTTATAACCAGTTATAATATATCGTGTGCTAATCCTTACTATGGTTTTTCCCATTTTAGGGTTTCCATGTAAAAATCTTGGTGTTAATGTGTTTTGTGATGTTGTGGATGTTTCATGCTTTCTTTCCTTGTTATAGTTGAATATTCTTTGGTAATTGGATGGATAATTTTTGAATGGTTTAATAGAATACTGATTCACCCTCCCTCTCAGTATTTCAGGTGTTCAAAAATTGGTATTAGAGCTTGGTTCCTTGGAAGGAGCTCAATCAATTTGGGAAGGTCTTGGAGATTGAATAAATGGCTGAAAGGAAATTCTATTCCTCTGGAAGAAATTCCTACTATTGGATAGATAGAAGAATATTGCATTCTTGATAAAGACGGAAAACTTAAAGTTTCACTTGAAGATATGGAAAGAACTAAAGGTGAAAAAAGAGATCTGAAGGAAAATGTCAAAGAAGAAAATTAATGTATTAAAAAATTGAGAGAGAAAATCAAGAAGTTCAGAGAAAGACATATGGAATTTAGTGAGCAGTTGAAGCAAGCAATTGAAACTATCACTAGATTGAAAGTGCAAGTTGAAGAGAAGAAAAGAGTTGAGGAATGTATGAATGCAATGGTGAATATCAAATATGATGAATGCATGAGGCTTGAACAAGAAGTGGTAAACCTGAGATCAAATCTAGAAAAGTAAGGAGTCATGAATACGAATTCAAGATAAGTTATATAAGGCTTGATGAGATGATTGTAGGTCAAAAAAATTCCAAAGAAAAATTTGGTTTAGGATTTGAAAAGGGGGAAAGCTCAAAAGTAGATCAAGTACCTAATGGAGAAGAAAAGATCACTAAACCAAAGAAGACTGAAGACAAGAAGAACAATAGCAAGATTTGGAATCAAAGAAATGAAGCTAAAAGATAATTGGTAAGCCAACCAAATGCACTAAGGTACCCATATTTCAATGGTTTTTGATATTCTTGCAATAAATTTGGATATACGACAATGGAATGTAGAAGCATAATGAATTAGAATGTTCCATCCTTTTTTGGATAATGTTTTACATGCATGAAATTTGTACATAAAGCTAATGCGTGCAAACGTCAAATGATGAATGTTTACAATAATGGTAGAATGATTCAATCTTTTTACTTTTATACATGCAATGGATTTGGACACAAAGTTAACCAACACAGATCCAAATTAAATGAAAGGAATACAGTTTAGAAGAATGTCATATACAACAATTGCAGTACGCTTGTATATATTGCTAAGTTTTGTAGAAGCAAAAACATGAAGAATGGTAATCCATGAAAGAAGAATGAACCTATGAAAAGGATTGATCCATAAGAGACAAAGAAAGAGATGAATAAGATCTAAAGAAAGAAAGAAGAGAATGAGTTTAAGGATGAATCTATACCCTCATCCGGTGCAGATGTTTCCTTCGAAAATTATATTGAGAGATTTGGCTCAAGGGGAGATTTAATGGAAATATTTTGTGCCCCGCTAAAGAAGAGGTGTTGATGTATCAACACAAATATATGTGATGAAGATCAACATGCTTGATCTATTGGTGAATATTGTGGAAGAAAATAAGTCGATGTCGAGATTTGTGGAGCTTCAGAAGATGTTTGTGTATACAAAAAAGGGTTGCCAAATTTACCGTTTGAAGCATTTAATGCAAAATGTGGGTAGATTGAAGGGTTATAAGAAAATTCACTAAGGAAAATTTATTTCACAAAGAGTTTGAGAAGGAGTAGAGCAACAAGAAGATATTTCGAACTGCAAAAGACAATTTTTGATTCAAGCATTGAAACCCTAGTTTAACAAGCAAAGTAAAAAGGTATTTTATGAATCTTGCATGTCCTAGTTTACATAAATATTTGTTTGAAAGAAATTTTGAATTCATCTTACAATGGTTGCACTGAGGGTTGTAGAGGTTACAAAGAAACCACAACCAAAATTTAAGAGATATCCTGCAAAAGTCGTAGAAGATGACCTTTTAGATGCACTCTCACACATTTGTTATGGGGGTTTTACTAATTGAGGATATTAGGGCTTAAATTCATGAAAAAATGGAAGATAATCCTCCCACCAAGTTAGGAGATATATGGGAAAATGAGTTAACAAATGATAGCTTCACTCTTAAGCCAAAATATTAAAACCTAGTTGAGAAGAAACTAGATGTGTGGCAATGGTTTCCCCATTTCTATTATGATGAAAAATGGATCAGAATGGCCTTGAGTAGAATTCATAATCAATTTTTTTGGACTAATATGCCTAACATGATTATAAAGGAAGTGATAAGGGAAGTTACAGGTCTATGCTCCACTAGACTGGTTCCTATGTTGAAATCCATCAAAAATGAAGTGGTCATGGAGAAAACTAGTGCTACCTATGATGAAAGAGATTTGACAATGAATCTATCAGGAGCTCTACTATTAGGTACGTTGTTATGGTCATTGGATACAAAATTTTATTTATAAATAGGGATAAATGTATATTTTCCACCACAATTAATGTGGCACATGAGATGGTAGTGAATGGTGCAGATTATGACCTATGTGAGTTGCTTAGGCAACAAATGATGGAAAATTTAAAGTAGAATAAGGAGAATAAGTATGTGTTTAAGTATGATACTTTTGTTATATGATTAATTTTCTATTTCTTTAAGGAGGTGTCCATAGTTGGAAAGGAAAATTAGATAAGTGGAAGACCTGTTGCACTATAAATTGTAGACCATATGATGGGTCTAGGAGATGTCATTGCACAAGATGAAGCACTTGCTGCTTTCTTTGTAATATTTCAGAAAATAATGCATGAGAGAGAGATTATCCCAAAGATAATGGTTGAAAAGTATCACAATGACATCACTTTCTGATGCAAGAGTGTCCTTCATTGTAAAGTAATCCTATACCAACCAAAAAAATAATTCTTTTCTTGCATTGCGTTCAGTAGCAGTTTTAGTAGTTCATTCCACACTTTAGCACATCATTTTTTCTCAACTTGTGAAGCAGGATATAGCATCTACACATCAACATCTATCATATATCCAAATTTTAGATCTTTTACACTTGTCTATTAAAAGTTGTCACTCTTAGAAATTCACTGTATTTTCCAGTCATAGCATTTGGAGCCGACCTAGCTTAATTTATTAGTGCAAATCGATTCCAGATCATGCAAACCTAAACATAATATGATTAAAGAATCTTGGGTTTTGGAATATGGTCAACGTTCCCCTCAAGATTCTTGACATGGATTAACCACCTCCCGTGGATCCATTAACTCTAGCGGTTGTATCAGGCATTAAAAGGTCGATCTTTTGGTGCAACAGAAATTGTGGGGCCAACAAGTGGTATCAGAGCCAAAGGTTCCAGGTTCAAATCCCCTTAGGTAACACTAAGGGGGAGATTTTTGGAAGATGGTTAGCACTCCCCTCAGGATTCGTGAGATGGCTTAACCACCTCCCATGGATCTGTTAACTTTGGCGGTTGTATCAGACATTGAAAGGTCGATATATTGGTGCAACGACAACTGTGGGGCCAACATTGGGTTCAATAGGACCTATCTTGGAGATCCATAAGTTACATCTTCTCACATGGAGTTACCTACTCATGTTTTGGGGTTGACCTTCATGTTTCATCTATGATCGGGTTATTAACCCTTATGGTCGACGTGGGCCTATTTGGGAGATTAAGAAGTATATATAAAGGAGCATTGCAATCATCATTAGGATAATCATCAAGTAGTTCTAGATTTCAAGCATTAGAGTGCAGTTCAATTCTTAGGTTCTTTAGAATAACCCTTCGGGGCCATGTAAGAAGGCCTGCTGGCCAATTTTATGTTTGTAAGCCTCTAAGGCAAGGCCTATGAGCCAAGGTTGTATGTAAAGCATTCTATTGCAATTAAATAACTTACACAATAGAAGAATATGATATGAAATATGTTGCAAATAATCGATAATAACCGAGAATAACAAGCCACTTCGAGGGGGAAAACTTCCAAATATCTCCAATGAGAATACAATTCACACTATGATGATTAAATAAGACTCACAACCTCCTATATATACCTATTTATGCCTAGGATACCACCCAAAGTGACTTAGATAACCCTATATAAGACCTAGGCTGACCTAAGCAACTAAATAACAATACAATAATGTTATTATGCCGAAGAATCCTCGAACAAAGAATGCATATACAATTCCTTAGAATTGTCCCTCTACTACTGATGAGATCAAAGAAGCGGATACTAATACCAAGGTTATAGAAGCATTGCTAAGTGCTTTGACAGATTCAAAGATGAAAAATGTGATAGGTCTAAAGACTACACATGAGATATGGAAAAAGTTGGAAACATTGTATGAAGGAGATGCACTAGTTAAAGTTGCTAAGCTACAAAGTCTGAAAGGCAAATGGGAGAACATGAAGATGAAAACATCTTTTCTTTCACGCAAAAGTTAAATGAAATAGTGATGGGTATTAGATGTTTCAATGGAATCTTGGAAGAAGATGAGATTGTGGCTAAAATACTTAGATCTGTGCCTACTTATTACAAAACAAAATCTGATGCTATTGAAGAGCTCAGGACAGTAAAAAATGTGATAAGAGACATGCTAATTGGAAAAATTTCTACCTTTGAGTTGAGTGAATTTGGTGAATCTTCTCCTAAGATAGAGTCTGCATTCAAAGCTACTGTATTCGGAAAAATACAACAAAGATATGATCCAGGAGAGAGTTCCAGAAAGACATTCAAGAATGAAGATGAAATGAAACTAGTTGAAGATGAAGAAAGAGAGATAGAAGAACTTGAAGCATTGATTGTGAAAAGAGAATCCAGAGGACACAGTAAGTACAAATGAAAGATTCCTATTAAATGTTTCTCTTGTAATAAGATAGGTCATTTTGCATCAAGATATCCTAAAAGAGTCTCTAAGTATAAACCTGATAAGACTAGATTTCAAAAGAAATGTTATCATGCTGAAGAAGGAGTTACTGATGATGAATTTGATAAATAAATTGGAAATGAAGATGAATGGGTATTCATTGCTATCAAGGAAAATGTTCTGGTGTCCATTGAATCAACTAGTAATCAGAATATTGAGAAATCTCTTACAACCAGGATTGACGAGAAGGATGAGTGGGTAATTGATAACGAATTCTCACATCATATGACTGGTGATAAAAGCAAGTTTCTAAGCTTGGAAAAGTATGACAGTGGTGTTGTAAGATTTGGAGATAACAATGCTGGTGTGATTTGTGGTAGATGCACTATTTCTCTTGGGGGAAAATGCAATATTGATGATGTTCTTTATGTTGAAGGATTAAAGCATAATCTGTTGAGTGCTAGACATATGGTTGACGAAGGTTACAATCTTTAGTTCAAAGATGGTAAATGCAGGATACTGAGAAGCTCAAGAAATGTGATTGCTTCAGGTACAAAGACAAGAGGTAATATTTTTCACTTAAATGCTGCTAGTGAAAGTTGTCTTATTGCTCAAGTTGATTTAAGTTGGTTATGGCATAGAAGGATGTGTCATGTGAATTTTGATAACATTGTCAAAATAATCTCCACATAAGCAATCAGAGATCTACCTAAGTTAGTGAAGCCTACTAACACTATATGTAAGGAATGTCAGATGGGAAAGCAGACAAGAATTTCATTTTGGAGCAAACAACATCATTCCAATGGAGTAATAGATTTGGTATATACTAATCTATGTGGTCCATCCAGAATAAGAAGTCTACAAGGAGAAAGGTACTTTATGTTGCTTATTGATGATTATTCTAGAATGGTATGGGTTGCCTTCTTAAGAGAAAAACATGAGGAATTAGAGAAATTCAAAAGCTTCAAAGCTTTGGCAAAAACCAAGATAGGTTTGAAGATCAAATGTTTAAGATCAAACAAAGGTGGTGAATTCACTTCCTGAGAGTTTGATTCATTATGTGAAGAGCATGGAATAAAAAGACAATTATCTGCTTCCTGAATCCCACAACAAAATGAAGTTGTTGAGAGAAAGAACATAAAATTTTTAGATGCTGCTAGAACTATGATGTTGGAAGGTAATGTTCCTAATTTCTATTGGAGAGAAGCTATAAACATTGCTCTATATATTATCAACCGGGTGAATGTCAATAGTAATTCTGGTAAGACTAATTTTGAGCAGTGGTTTGGTTATAAGCTTACTATTAAATATCTCAAAATCTTTTGAAGTAGATGTTATATAAAAAGAGATGAAGATATAGGTAAGTTTGAAGCTATAAGTGATGAAGGAATATTTCTGGGTTACTCTACTAAGAGAAAAGCCTATCGGTGTTACAATAAAATATTGAAGAAAATGGTTGAAAGTGCAAATGTCAGAGTTGATGAAGACATTTTTAGATCATCCAGGTATTGTGGATATGATTGAGATGAACAAAAATATAGTACTAATAATGTAAAGAATGCATAGACACATAATCAAACTAAAATTGTTCCGGTGAATCAAGAAAATCATGAAGAAGAAGACAGTGGAAATGCAGAAGAAAGAACAGAAGAACCCAAAATTCCAAGGTATGTAAAGTGAATTCATTTTGAAAGTCAGATCATAGGAGACAAGAACAAAGGTGTGCAAACTAGAAGAATTGCAGAAGAATATTGCCTGATTTCCAAAACTGAGCCTAGTAATGTCAATGAAGCATGTAAAGATGAGTATTGGATAGAAGCCATGAAGGAAGAACTGATGCAGATAGAGAAAAATGATACATGGATTCTTGTTCCTAGACCTCAAGAAAAAAATGTGATTGGAACCAAATGGGTCTTTTGGAATAAGCTGACTGAGCAAGGTGAAGTGATTAGAAACAAAGCAAGACTAGTATGTAAAGGATACTTACAGATGAAAGGTATTGATTTTGAAGAAAACTTTGCCCCTGTTGCTAGAATTGAAGCTATAAGGTTATTTCTTGCTTGTGCTACTTTCAAGAATTATAAAGTCTATCAAATGGATGTGAAGTCAACATTCCTAAATGGTGAACTAGAAGAAGTCTATGTTGAGAAACTATATGGATTTCAATTGACTGATGAAAAAGATATGGTTTTCCAATTGAAGAGAGCACTATGTGGACTCAAACAAGCCCCTAGAGCATGGTATGCTAGACTGGATAAATACTTGCTGAAGCTTGGATTCAATAAAGGCATTGTTGACAACAATCTATATTTTAAGCTAGATCAGGATAAATAATTGATTATTGAAGTCTTTGTTGATGAAATTATTCCTGAAGTTCGCTGATGAAATGAAAAGTGAATTTGAAATGTCAATGATAGGAGAACTGAAATTCTTTTTAGGATTGCAAATTACTCAGTTAGATGATGTAATCTTTATTTCTTAGTCCAAATATGTAAGAGAGTTAATGAAAATTTTTGGCATGGAAGACTCAAAGCTAATTGGTACACCCATGGTAACCAAATGCAAATTATCTCAGAATGATGATTCTCCTAAGGCTAATCAAACAAGATATAGGTCAATCATTGGTGGATTGCTATATTTAACTTAAAGTAGACCAGAAATTATGAATGTTGTGTGCATGGTTGCTAGATATCAAGCTAATCCAAAGGAATCACATGTGACTGCAATAAAGAGAATTTTTAGATACTTGAAAGTAACAGTTGATTTTGGTCTTTGGTATCCTAAGGATGTTGATCTTACTCTGAATGCCTTTACAGATACATATTGGGCAAGAGTTATGGATGACAAGAAAAGTGCAAGTGGTGGTGGATTATTCCTAGGGAAGAAGTTGGTATCTTGGCTAAGTAAAAAGTAGAATTCTATTTCCTTATCTATTGCTGAGGCAAAATATATTTCTTCTGAAAACAATTGTACTCAAGTGTTATGGATGAAACAAATGATGAGAGATATCAGAGTTGAGTATGATGAGCCTATTGCTATATTTTGTGATAATTCAAGTGCCATAAAAAGTTCTAAGAATCCAATGCTACACTCAAAGACAAAACATATATCTATCAAGTATCACTTTTTGAGAGACAAGGTGAGTAATAAAGAGGCCAGATTGGAATATGTGCCTACAAAGGAACAAATTGCAGATATATTTACTAAATCATTGCCTAAGGATACTTTTGAGTATCTCAAAGGCAAGTTAGGGGTAATTTCCCCTCCTAATCTGAACTAAGATGCAAGTCTTTGCATCAATCCATGGACTTACAGTCAAATCTTGTTCTGGATTGATGTTGTAGTGGTTGCTACTTAGGGGGAGTAGTCAGATGATTTAGATGATATGTGGTTCAAAGATTGTGTACCTTTGCCATTGATGTCAAAGGGGGAGAAGATTAATGTGAAAAACCTTTGTAGAAGAAAGAGGGAGAAGTGCAATATGTACTAAGAGAGAATATGGAAGAGCAATGTAAGGAAGAGAAGAACAGGTTGAGAAGAGTTAGTTGTGTTGATGATATTTTTCACATCATGTGTTGCCATCAATGCCAAAGGGGGATATTTTTGGATGTTGTGGTTGCATTGCTAATATGTGGTTGTCATTGATGTCAACACTATTAACATTGGTGATTTTGAAGGATGTATATGTTGAAGATATTGAGAAAATTGTAATAAATATATTATAGACAGTTTGTGAAGCTAAGAAGGTCAGAGTGATGAAAATTTCTGTATGTTGATGGTCAGAAGGTGTGCATTAAAGGGTTTGTTGCTGAGCCTATCTAGTATGTTGTCCAAAAGTTTCAGAGGTGCACATCAAGAATTGAGTAAGTTATGAAGCTATGTGTCTCTATAGTTATTTAGTTACTGAAGCAGGTGTTTCTGGAGGATGAGATTGCAATTCTAGTAATCTGAGTTGTTGCGAATACTCCTGTGATGTTCATGGATGTCTCTAGATTGTGCTCTATCAGTGTGGTATATAAACATTGATCGGTGTGTTCGTGATTGAATATTTTTCCCTTGTGTGTTTGAGTTTTCATGTTCTTGGCCGACATGATGGTGATAACGTGTTGCAGATCCTAATGGATTAATCTTGTATTGTTTGGTGTATTCGACGATGTTGATTTAGGTCCTCACTATGTTGTGACTAACTTAGGTTGGTGCACATTAAGATTTGTTCACAATTTGAGGCCGACAATTGTAATTTATTCTTTATTTGTGGCCGACAGAGTTGATGTAAATTCATGTAGTAGATATATAAGAGCGATTGTTTCTTCATTTTAGTGTGTGTGTGGTGTGTGAGAATGAAGTGCATATGTGAAATGTGTGAATAAAGATCAGATCATCTGAATACAGAGCAGAGTGTGAAGAAGATTGAGCGAAGTGTGAAGAAGTGTTTCTGTGCCTAATCAGAACTATAATCAAGCATTTTTAGAAGCTAATTTATCAGTTCAACCTCATCAGATGGATTTAATCTGATTGTTTTATGTAAGGCAATGATCTTTCCCTTTGAGTAGTGAGCTCTAGGCAGTGTGCCTGAATGCATGCGCATTCCCTATTCATTTCTTTCATTATACTTCTAACAGGGTATAATCTTGTGGAGTAACATCCACCATGGTTTTTCCCCTAATAGGGTTTCCACGTATAAAATATTGGTGTCCATGTGTCTTTGATGTGTTGTTGATTTATGCTTTCATTGTTAATTATCAGATCCGAGATTAAAGGTTGTTAAAGGTTGAATAAGCTTAATTTATGTAACAACTGATTCACCCCCCTATTAGTTGTCTATCCTTGCTTTGCCAACAAAGATAGCCACAAAATGACTATTCATAATCGATGTACTCTAATATTAAGGTCATAGCATGCCCCCTCTTTAGATAAGCATTGTCCTCAATACTAGGCAATTTTGCATGCTTTTGAATGAACTCCTCGTCCTCCCATGTGGAATCTTCAATTAATAAATTCTTCCATTGGATGAGATACTAAGTGAGTGTTCTGGTCCTTAGCTTACTTTCTGAAGAATATATTTTGGTTCCAATAGGATTCTTCCTTCTTCATCAAGCTCTGGTAATATTTTTTGAGTAGGGATATTATTCCCAATTACCTTCTTCAAACAAGAAACATGAAAAACTAGATGTATCTTTGTTGTTGATGGCAATTAAAGCTTGTAGGCAACACTACCTATATTTTGCATGATTTGATATGGGCCATAATATTTTGGAGACAACTTATTTTTCTTTGATTGTTGCTTTAGTGACAATTTCTTGTAAGGCTGAAATATCAAGAAAACCCAATCCCCAACCTCAAAAATTCTTTCACTACGGTGCTAATCTGCTTGCTGCTTTGTTCAGTTTTGTGCCATGGATAGATTCTCTTTAAGTCCTGAAAGTACTTTTTGTTGATGAATCATGTGGTCCTCTATCACATGAAATATTGGTGACACCTTTAATGATGATGTGATGGAAGGAGAATGATATCCATACAATTCCATAAATGGAGACATTTTTGATGAACTATGGAAGGAAGTGTTATACCAACATTCTGCTAGTGGTAGCCAATCTACCCATTGAGATTATTTATTTGAAGTGAAAGAACGTAGATATCCTTTCAAAAAATTATTAACCACCTCTATTTTTCCATCAAATTGTGGATGGTATGAAGAACTATGAGCCAATTGAGTACCCAAACACTTGAATAAATCTATGCAAAAGTTGCTAGTAAAGATAGGATCACAGTCACTAACAATAACCTTAGGTATACCATGTAGCTTTTGAATATTATCCAAAAATGATTTTTCCACTGTAATTGCTATAAAAGGATGTGATAATGCAAAAATATATGCATATTTAGTGAGGTTATCCACCATTTCCATGATGAAATTCTTACCATTAGATCTTGGAAGCCCTGTGATTAAGTCCATGGAGACCTCTTCCCACTGCTAGCTAGGGATAACTAAGGGTTGCAAGAGACCAAGTGTCTTAATTGTCTCCCCTTTTTTTTGTTAACTAAACAAACATTCTACCACAAATTTTTGAACATTCCCTTTTATCCCTTCCCAAAAGAAGTCTTTCTTGACTCGAGGATATGTCTTCAAAAAGCTCGAATGACCACCCACTGGTGACTCATGTAGTTCTGTGAGAACCTTTTTTGAGAGAGGAATTCTTGCAAAGATACAATTTCTCTTTATACCACAAAGTATCTCCCTTCCAATTTTTTTAATCTAAACTACTAGGGTCACTCTATAATTGTTGAATGAGATTACTAGTAGCCACATCATTTTTCCACTCTTCTTTGGCTTCTTCTACCCAAAATTCTTGTAATATTGAAAGGGTACACAATAAGGCTTCATCCTTCTCATCCTTCCTCGATAGTGCATCTGCCACAATATTTTCCTTCCCTTTCTTATATACAATCTCAAAATAATATACCAACATCTTAGTAACCCATTTTTGTTGTTCTTCTAAAGAAAATCTTTGTTCCAATTTTTTTTTTTGTCTTAATCTTGAAGTGTCTACCCATTAGATAATTCCTTAATTGTTTTATTGCATGAAGAATAGTGAGCATTTCATTCTCATAAATAGGTTTGAGTTGATTCTCCCCCTTTAATCGATGACTCTCAAAAGAAATGGGCCAACCCTCCTACATGAGAACTACACTTATACCATTTCCAAAAGCATCGAATTCCGTAGTAAAATCCTTTGTGAAATCAAGAGTGGCAAGTACTAGAGTTTTTCACATAGCCTCCTTTAACATTTCAAATGTTGAATTCACATATTCATTCCAATGAAAAGAATCCTTCTTCAATAAAGTTGTGAGGGGTGCTACTATACGATCATAATTCAACACATATATGTGATAGTATCCAGTCAATCTCAAGAAACACATCGATTTTTTAATGGTTTTGGGAATAGGCCATTTCATGATTGCCTTAATTTTGTTAGGATCCACCTTTACTCCATGTGAAACTATGTGTCCCAAGTACTCCAGCTTGTTAAGACCAAAATCGCACTTGGATGGCTTAGCATAGAGTTGATGATCTTTGAGAACTTGTAATACTTGATCCACATGCTGCAAGTGTTCTTCACATGTCTGTCTATAAATCAATATATCATCA
Source organism: Sequoiadendron giganteum (assembly GCA_007115665.2). NCBI lineage: Eukaryota > Viridiplantae > Streptophyta > Pinopsida > Cupressales > Cupressaceae > Sequoiadendron > Sequoiadendron giganteum. The sequence goes on from CM021108.1 coordinate 35,464,595, forward strand.
AAAAACACTAATACGAACTTCCACAAGAACTTTCAAAAGATGGAATTCCTAAAAAATTGAAAAGTAGATGGAGCATTAATAAGAACTAATTGCATCACCAAAAACTCATAATGACCCTCATGAGTCCTAAATGCTATCTTACAAATATCTTCTTCCTTAATTTGAATTCGATGATAACTTGATCTAATAGCTAACTTTGTAAAATACATAGCTCCATTCAATTCATCTAGCAAATCAAAAATTATTGGAATAGGAATCTTATTTGATGGTGTACATGTTGAGTACTCTATAGTCTGGACACATGCGCCAAGTATCATCCTTCTTCCATACCATGAACACTAGTGAGGAGTAAGCACTTTGATTATGTCCTATAATTCCTGCCTCTAACATCTCCTCAACAATATTTTCTATCTCAATTTTCTGTATATGTGGATACCGGTAAGGCCTGATGTTGGGGGGTTGATCCCTAGAACTAGTTGTATGGCATGATCACGATCCCTCTCAGGAGAAAGTCCTTTAGAAATATCTCCAAAAACCATTGATTGATGCTCAATTATTTCTTGTAAATATGGATGGGTAAGAGCATTAGATTGAGAGAATTCTAATGAACATAATTAGGCCACAAATCCATCAACTCCTTTCTTGAGAAACTTCTACATTTGATGAGAGATAGCTATTTGTGGGGACTTTGCCTCCAACCCTCTTAGCTCTATTATCTTTCCTTCTGATTGGAACCTCATAAAAAATTCTTGGAACTTCATCTCAATTATTCCAAAGGTAGTAAACCATTGTACTCCCAAAGAAACATCTATTGCACCCATGGTTATAGCACACATTAGGCTATCAAGGTTATAATATCCCATTGATAATTTAATTCTATGGCACTTTCTAGAACAACTGACGGTACCACCATCTGCAATCAAGACCTAAAATTTTGGGGATGGATATATAAAAAAATTTAGATGAGTACCTAACTTTTTGTTGATGAAATTGTGAGTACTACTTGAGTCAATCAACACAATTAATTTATGCTTCTTTAAGAATATATCTACCTTGAGAGTTTGAGGGGAACTTGACCAAGAGAGTGCATGCAAAGAGATGAATGGTTGTGAATCATGTGATTCATCATCTAGATCCCTATCACCCTCTAATATTGGTTCCTCCTCCTTTTCCCCACTTGGTCCTTCAATATAAAACAATTTATTTTCACTACATCTATGCCCTCGACTATATTTGTTGTCACAATTGAAACATAACCCTTTTTCTCTTTTCTCATCAATTTGTTGTGGAGTCAACCTAGTAGGTTGTGGTAGTGAATGTGTAGGAGATCTTCTTTCATTGAAATTTAGATTCCCTTGTCTCTTACTAGCCAGAAAATTATCCTCCACTTGCCTTTCCATTACTATTTCTTGCGATAAGGATTGTGGTTAGAATAATGGTACTTCATATTTAATGTGATCCTCTAAACCGCCTAGAAATAGTTCCTTCATATTTTCTTGTTCCACATTCTCTACTCTTAGAGAAAGGGTTTGAAATTGTTGAATATAATCCTTGACCATACCCATTTTCTTCAATTGGGTGAGTTGGTAGAAGTAGCTATCCATAAAGTTATCTCCATAATGAGTAGCAAGTTCCTCTTGAAAAATTGATCATGTGACCACACAACCCTTTTTTCTCTCTTCTCATCACATAAACAATGATACCAAACAAATTGATCTAGTTCTAGGTATAATGATGCCATAGCCACCTTTTTTTGACTAGGAACATGATGAATATCAAAGAACTACTCCATTTGGCATAGCCAATTGGTTGGATCCTTTCCATCAAAATTTCTCATATCCCACTGAGGTATGAATTACCTTGGAATATGATTATTAAATGAAGGAACCTTCTTGAACCCCAAGTCAACTCTAGGGAATTCATGTCCAACAAAAACATTGTCTTCCACCTTATGAGGTGAATCTTCACCCTTCCACCACATACCTTGAATAAATGATTTCAATTCACCCATTTATTCCATAATATTCTTCTCTAATGATGAAATATCACCCTTTAATTTTTTTATTTCATCTATAGGGTTAAAATCCTCATTTTCTACTCCCCCATTCTCTGAAGATTTCCTCGATGTGGTAGCATTATTTTTGTCTCTTGTTGTAGGTCTCGTCATGATGGTAGAAAATAATTTTGCAATAAATCACACAAATGAAACTTAAATTCTCCAAAAAAATTATTGTAACTTACTAGGGCCAAGATATCACTTACCTAGAAAAACTCCAAGAAATTAGCAAATTTGTAGCTTGAGAGTGAATTTTTTGGAAACCCTAATCTTGTAATAATTCACCTATTTCAGCTTCAATTTCTCCAAATTTTGGACTGTAGTCTACTATATGATTTCTTCAAAAACATAATAAAAATCAGGCTCCAATTCTATAGGATGTGAGAGATATTCAACTTCCAAATAAATTGTGCAAAAACACTAATTCTGCAATAATTTGCTCAAATCTACTCCAATTCTTTTGAAATCTAGTCTGTATCTTATTTACTATGGTCTTTAAAAACCATTTAAAAATCAGAAAAAAATTGCTAAAATATAGAAGATATGCTCTCCCCAAAATCACCTCTAATATTGAGAAGAAACCTTGCCTCTATGGTGTCAAGATCATGCTCTAATACCACTTGTAATGAAAAAACTTGTATAATAGAAGAATATGATATGAAACATGCTACAAATACTTGATAATAACTAAGAATAACAAGCCACTTCGAGGGGAAAACCTCCAAATATCTCCAATGAGATCACAATTCACAATATGATGATGAAATAATACTCACAACCTCTTATATATACCTATTTATGCCTAGGATACCACCCAGGCCAACTTAGATAATCCTATATAATCCCTAGGATGACCTAAAAACTAAATAACAATACAATAATGATAATATGAATTTATTAGGAGTTAAGATAGCCACAAGCAGACTATTCATAACCCAATGTACTCTAATATTAAGGGTGTAACATCTATGGTAATAAAGATCATTGTTTTCACATCAATTCTATATTTTAATTCTGCTATGTTAACTCATTGTTGCATGGTCTAGACTATTCCTTTTGGAACCCTATTATCATTACTGCACCAAGTGGTATCAGAGTGTGTTTTTGAGTCCTGAAGGCATTCTTGGTGGTGAACAAATTATTGACTTGAGGTAGATTTAATTTGGTTTCATTTGATCACTGATTATGAGGCAATTGAAACCCTTATAGCTAGATCACCGAATTGATGTAGTTGCCCCATTTTGAGAAGATATGCCACCAAGGAGAATACCTACTACGGTGAATGTTGTTGGAATAATGGATGAAATATTGGAAATGATACGTGAAATGCGAGTTTGATTAGATGTGGTCAAAGAAGGAAAAAGGTGAGGCCTAAACCCTAGGTAGAATGATGAAAGTGATGATGAAGTCGATCATGTGAATCCAATTGTAGAAGCCCTAGGAAAACAAGAAGAAGAATTAGATCAAGAAGAAATTTAAATCAAGAAGAAATTTAAATCTAGAGGGATTGATTGATTGGATCAATGAAATGGAGGAATACTTTGAATATGTAGAAATTGAAGATCTGAAAAGAGTTAGGTTTGCAATTTTTTTTTTGAAAGGTCACGTTGCGTTATGGTGGAAAGAATTCCAATCAGATAGAAATAGAAGAGTCAAGGAAGGAATCATCAAATGGGATATAATGGTAGTAAAATTAAAGAATCAATTCATACCTACTGACTATGAATTGGAATTATTGAAAAGATTGCAGAATCTGAGACAAAAGGAGTTGAATGTGAAGGAATACACTGAAGAATTCTACAAGATAATAATAAAGACTGGTCATAGTGAAGAAAACAAGGAAAATGTTGTGAGGTATATCAATGGACTGAGAACAACCATGTAGGAGGAATTGAGCCTAGTGAAAATAACATCAATTGAAGAAGCATACCAAATGACATTGAAAGTAGAGGAGAAGTTGACCAAGAAATTTGAACAATGGTGGAGAAGTACACAAGGAAGAATTCAAAAGAATGGATTCCGATTTGAAGAAAGGAAACCATATCAGAGAAAAGATGTAAAACCCTACCAAAGTGAGGTAAAGGATAGTAATCCATTCTGTGGACATAGCGGGAGTCACAATTCATACTAGAATGAAGGAAGATCTGAGAGAAGACCATTCAGAGGAACTTGTTTCAAGTGTGGAGGAGAGGGACATTGAGATTTTGAGTTTCATCAAGAGAATGCCAAAAAGAAGTTGGGCCACACTAGAAGAATAACATATGTGGATGAAGAACCCATTGAATCCCCTAATTCAATCAGGAAACTAGAGAAAGGTGAATCATTGGTGATGAGGAAAGCTTTGATGCATGAGGAAGTGATTGAAGAACCTAAGCAAAGGAAAAGTCTATTCAAAACTAGGTGCAAGTCCAAAGGAAAGGTATGTAAATTTATCATCGATAGTGGTAATACTGATAATTTAGTTTCTGAAGAGATGGTAACCAAGTTGGAATTGTAGAGATTGAAACACCCATACTCTTATAAGCTCATATGGATTCAAGATGAACATAAGGTATTGGTAAGTGAGAAATGTTTGGTGAAATTTCATATTGGATCATATAGAGATGAAGTGTCGTGTGATGTTATTCCCATGGACGGTTTTCATTTACTATTAGCGAGGCCATGGAAATATGATAGGAAGGTTGTTCATGATGGAAGAAGAAACACCTACACTATGACATCAAATGGAAAAATATACTATTGGAGGAGGAAGACAAGAGTGAGGTTTTTAGTACCACTAGACTATGTTTGGTAGATGGAAGAAAGTTTCTTGATGGTTTGGGGCATGGAAAAATGTGCTTTGTGTTGATTCCAAAGAAAAGAAATGGTACAAAGATAGAGAATCCCACCAAAGAGGGTGAGGAAATTGTAGAGTTATTGACAGAGTATAAGGACATCATCTTAGACAATGTACTAGATGGTTTATCAGAGGTCCAAAGCATCAGCCATTAGATATATCTAATACCAAGAGCCTATTTTCCAAATAAAGCAACACATAAAATGACACCGACAAAGAATGAGGAACTAAACTAAAAAGTACAAGAGCTATTGAAGAAGGGATTGACCAGAGAAAGTTTGAGCCCATGTGCGGTACCTGCTATACTTGCACCAAAGAAATATGGAGAGTGGATAATGTGTACAAATTCAAGAGAAATTAATAGGATCACTAACAAGTATTGATTCCTATTGCCAAGGATGGACGATATTATGGAATGTTTGAGTGGAGCAAGGTATTTTACAAAGATTGATATTTAGAGTGGATACCATTAGATTAGGATCAGGGAAGGTGATGAATGGGAGACTACATTTTAGACAAATGAAAGATTATATGAGTGGCTGGTGATTCCTTTTAGATTGACCAATACACCGAGTACTTTCATGAGATTGATGAATGAGGTATTACAGAAATTATTAGGTTAAGTTTGTCATTATTTACTTAGATGATATTTTGATTTTTAGTAAAACCAGAGAAGAAAAATTGTGGCACCTTAGGCAAGTAATATAGAGGTTGAGAGAAGAGAAGTTGTTGATAAATATCAACAAGTGCAGTTTCATGAGAACAAAGTTGGTGTATCTCAGATTTGTAATTTCTATTGAAGGATTAAAAATGGATCCACATAAAGTGAAAGAATTCTTAGATTGGTCCACACCAGTAAATGTTAGAGAAGTAAGATCATTAAATGGATTAGCTATCTTCTATTGAAGTTCATCATAATTTTCAGTAGTATTTGTAATCCCATGACAAAGACAATGAGAGGACACAAGAAGGATTTCAAGTAGACGTCTGAAGCACAAAGGAGTTTTGAACTATTGAAGCAAAAGGTGACAGAGCAGCTTGCATTAGCAATACCTGATTTTGACAAGGTATTTCAAGTGAATTGTGATGCAAGTGGAAATGCAATAGGAGAAGTATTGAGCCAAGAAGGAAGACCTATAGCCTATTTTAGTGAGAAATGGAATGATGCTAGAAGAAGATACTTAATTTATGATTAGAAATTTTATGCCATAATTAAAGCCTTGAAAAAGTGGAGACATTACCTGCTACCTAAGGAGTTTCTATTGTATACAAATCATCAAGCTTTGTAGTGTTTGAATAGTTAAGGAAAGATAAATTAGAGACACGTGAGATGCGTTGTGTTTGTTGTAGAGTTACACATTTGTGTTGAAGCACGAGAGTGGAAAGTCAAATAAAGTTGTAGATGCATTGAGTAGGAGAAATATTTTTTTGAAAAATATGAGAGTGGAAGTACTAGGATTTGATGAGTTAGGACATATGTATGAGGAGGATGTAGATTGTGATGAAGCCTATAAATCATGTAAGGAACCCATTGTAATAGACTGAAGCCAATGGTTGAACTACTTCATTTAGGAAGGTATATTGTTCAATGAAAATAAGTTATGCATTCCAAGGAGCTCAATGGGAGAAAATTCGATTAGGGAAAAGCATAGTGGAGGTTTAGCAGGACATTTTAGAGTGGATAAGATGATAGCTTTGGTGAATGAGCATAATTTTTTTTCGTAGATCTATAAGGATGTAAGGAAGTATGTTTAGAATTACAAGATTTTCCAGGTTACGAAAGGAAGCAATCATAATGTTGGATTGTATAAACCTTTTGACAGTATCGAAGAGACGTTGGGAAGATATGAGTATGGATTCCATATTGGGATTTCCTAGAACACAAAGAGGACATGATTCAATAATGGTAGTTGTCGACAAATTTTCTAAAATAACACATTTTATTCCTTGTAAAAGACTAATGATGTTGAGCATGTAGCTGATCTATTTTTCAAGGAGATTGTGAGATTGCATGGAGTACCTAAGAGTATAGTTTTAGAAAGAGACACCAAACTCATTGGATACTTTTGGAGAACATTATGGAAGAAGATGGAGATAGACTTGAAGTTCAACTCAACATATCACTTATAGAACGATGGACAAACAAAAGTGCTAAATCAGAGCTTAGGTAGCTTGTTGAGATGTTTGGTTGGTGATAAGACATGAAATTGGGATATAGTTCTACCACAAGAAAATTTTTCCTACAATAATTAAGTTAATTGGAGCACAAGGAAGACGCCATTTTAGATTGTGACAAGAGAAAATCCTAGAGGTGTTGCCGAGTTAAGAGACATTGGTATGTAGGATAAGATGAGTGCATAAGAAAAATATTTTGCGGATTTCATGGACACATTGCATAAGAAGGTCTAGAAACATTTGGAGGACATGAATAACAAGTATAAGGTGAAGGAAGATGAGCACCAGAGACATGATGAATTTGTGGTTAGAGATGAAGTCATGACCTATATTAGAGGAAAGAGAGATTTCCTGTTGGCACCTACAATAAGTTGAAAATGAGGAAGTTTGGACCCCATAAGATTTTGAGGAAATTTAATTCTAGAAATGCATATGAAGTGAACTTACCAGAGACAATGGGCTTATCACATATATTTAATGTTGTAGACATATACACATTTCATGAAGGAGAATCAAGTGGAATTAGTGATGAAATTGATCTAGAGAGGTAGTTACCACATCAAGAATTGGAGGAGATTGAACAGATCTTGGATACTAGAAATGAAAGGAGCACTAGGAGCAAGCAGTACAACAAATACCTTATGAAATGGAATTGAAGAATATTGCAAGATTCATCATGGATATTTCAGGCCGAGGTGGACTATTTTGGTTTTCCTCCTAGCCCTAGAAAGTGAGGGACTCAATTTTCTACCAATCATAGGTGTTTGATGTAGGAGCATCACTGGTTGTAAAGCAATCATGTATCAACCAAAAAATAGTTCTTTTCTTGCATTAAATTCAGTAGTAGTTTTAGTAGTTCATTCCACACTTTACCACATTGTTGTTTCTAAGCCTGCGGAGAAAGATATAGCATCTACACATCAATATCTATCACATATCCAAATTTCAGATCATCTACACTTGTCTATTAAAAGTTGTCGCTCTCATAAATTAATTGTATTTTCTAGTCAAAGAATTTGGGGTTGGCCTAGCTCAATTTCTTAGTGTAGACCAATTAAATATCATGCAGACCTAAAGAAAATATCATTAAAGCATCTTGGGTTTAATAGGACCTATCTTGGAGATCCACAAGTTACATCTTCTCATGTGCAGTTACCTACTCATGTTTTGGGGACGACCTTCATGTTTTATCTATGATTAGGTTACTAACCCTTGTGGTCGACATGGAACTATTTGGGAGATTGAGAAGTATATGTAAAGGAGCATTGTAACCATCATTAGGATCATCATCAAGTAGTTCTAGATTTTGAGCATTAGAGCATAATTTAGTTCTTAGGTTCTTCGAAATAACCCTTCGGGGGCATGTAAGAAGGTCTGCTGGGAAATTTTATGTTTTCAAGCCTCTAAGGAGAGGCCTGAGAGCTAAGGTTGTATGTAAAGCATTCTATGGTAATAAATATCCTTTTTTTCACATCAATTCTATGTGTTAATTCCACTATATTAACTCATTGTTGCATGGTACAGACTATTCATTCTGGAACCCTCCTACCATGATTGCACCACTTTCCTGGTGTTAATAGATGAGTGCATGATGGAAGTAGTTGAACCAAGAAGTGTTTGGATCCCTGCACTAGCATATGAAGTCACTGAACAAGAGATTACAGGGTTGGCTGATATCTTACTAAAGAGTTCAAAGGATGCCAACACGCCAATGTATGGAACCTATGAATAAAATCTATGGAATAACACTTGCAGCAAAAAGAACCCATTATCAGTAATAATGTTGATGCTATGGTAGATATGTATGCACAAGAATTGGGCCTTTTAAAATAAAAAGTGTGGTATGCAAGGAAAAAACCTAGAGCAGATATGTGTGCTGGAGAAACATCCGAAAGATCAAGAAGATCAATTAGAATTTCTACCACATTGAGCCCTTTGTCTAGAAGTCCTCCAGGGCTTGGCCTTCTACTGGAGAGAAGAGAAAAGCTACTGCTATTCCTTTGATAAGGGAGAAATCCCCTTCGATTGTGCATACCACTAGGGAAGAGAAGAAGAAGACAACTACCACCACTGCATGTCTTGCTTCTCCTAGAAGAAGAAGACGAAAACAACTATGAGAGAGAAGATCAAAAGTGTGGATGTTGCTAAAGAAGAAGAATAGTTGGAAGAAGAAGGACCATAGCTAGTCTGGAGAAGCAAATATGAAGCTCCACAAGGTTAAGACAATACAAAAAAGAAGAGATTTGATGCAATTGATACAAAGAGTGAAGAAGAGATTGAGAAAGAGAAAGAAACATTTGTTGTGCATATGAGAAAAGAGGTTGTAAAGAAAGGTTCTATGGAGAAGAAAGAAAATGAGACAAGTTGGAAAAGTACTCTAGTCAAAAGTGAAAAGAAAATAATAATCTAAACCGGTAAGGCCTCATTCACCAATGAAATTAGAGGCACTATTTAATAACATTGTGTAGAATGAGATGTTAAAAGAAACTATAGATCTGTACAAGGAAGTGAATGAGGTGGATAAGTCCACTATCATTGAGGCTATAATTAAATCTACTGTTGTCCTAAAATTTGACATGCAAAATATTAAGAAGGATATTCTTAACGATTTGTGGAACATTTTATTGGAAAGGAGACAAGAGGCAATAAAAGAAGAGTCTAGGCTAAGATATGAAGCTATAGAAAGAGTTGGTGCTCTTCTTTTTGAAGTGGACAAAGCCACTTTGGCTACCATATATAATAAGGAGTTGAGAACAAATAGAGACTAACTACCCTTATGGAAAGAGATAAAGATGATCTTGAAAGGATAAGAAAAGAACGCAATGATAAATCCGATGAGATTATATAGGGGCTAGGATTGACATCAGTGGTTGAAGTGAATGTTGATACCAATGATCTGGAACTTAATACAAAAGAAGAAGTGTAGAAAGATGATTCTCAACATGAGCATGACACTAATGAAGAAGATGCACAAGATAAAACTCCTTAGGGAGTATAGGACATGACATGGAAGGTTGTTGAAGAAGAAATGATTAGAGAAGACATTGCAAAAGAAACTGCCAATCCTCCTCCAATACAACAACATGCTACTCCTCTCATTCAAGAAGAAGCTACTCCTCCAACAAACATTGAACATGTTGGAGAGGAAGAGAATGAAAATACATTTGATGATGAAGGAGAAAAGGTTGAAGGAGAAAAGGAAGTAGAGCATAAAGAGGAAGATGAAAAAGACATGGATGCATCCAGAGATACATAAAAAGATAAAATAGTTGACTCTGAAAAGGCCACAAAGGAATCAAGGAAAAATGTTGTAGAGATAATGAAGGTTTCTGGTGAATCTTCTGGCTCCTCTGGAGATTCTTTGAAAAATCTATTGAGTACAACCTAGTTTTCAACCAGTTATATAATCACAACTATTGTAGTTGCCGATGCATCAAGGGAATGTGGATCTGGATAAGATATCTCCTATCCAAAATCATCAACTAGGATACATGTTCCATGTGTCCACGAGGAAATAAATAATTGAAACACATCAAAAGGGTAGAGAGTTAATGGAAGAAGTAGTTAAAGAACTTTAAGAGATCATACCTAGATAAAATGTTGATACTACACTCTCCAATATGGAAAATTTCAAATTGCCAATAGATTCCTTTAAGTTTTATGCATCTAGATTAAAGGAAGAAGCTAAGAAAGAAGTAGAGAAAAGGATGAATGACAATTTAGGTTGATGGAAATTAAAGAGAAATGTGCCTCGATACATAAGAAATTTTCAAAATTGTTGAAGAATGTTGAAGGATGTGTCGATGAGGCTATGAAACTATTTTAATATGGAATGAAGGGGCCTAGAGCCCCCCAAAACATAAGGAAGTAAATGGAATAAATTGAGTCCCAGATCAATGCCGCTTCTAGTGCTTATGATCTAGTGGGTGACCTCACCAGAGTGACGAGGAATACATTTGAGGATCTTCACAAAAATTTATTCCAACTAAAAACACAAAAGGAACATATCATCTTGCTGTTTGGTGAGGTAAGGGATCTGGTCAATCCCAAGTCTCTACTTGTTTCAAAAGCTCTTCTCAGTTTTGATAAGGCAAATAAGATGAATCTGGTACTTGCTACACTAGAAGAAGGAGAAGAACTCCTATTAGAGTTTGATTGAAACACAGATTAGGCTACTTGTAGAGGCAAACCATGAGTGAGAATATGGAATGTAGGCCTGGGAAGATCATCTGAAGAAGTTGCAAGAGTCAACCACCTTTGATTGACTCATTTTATATATTTTTATGATTTTCCACATTTATGTTCAAATTCTTTGTATATATGAAGACTTAATAGAGAAGTTTTCAAGTACAAGTTTTTGAGAGCTTGCTCTAATATATGACTCAAGTGGAGCCAATTCATTACTTTCAATTGTATATACAACTACATTTTTTAGGGGGAGTTTCGGTAATGAGCCATAATAGTTTGCATGGGCACCCTTTGCCCTTGATGTCAAAGGGGGAGACTTTTTTTTGGAGTTTTTGGCATGTTGCCATCAATGAAAAAGGGTGAGATTGTTGGAAGTTTGAGGAAGTTTTTCATTGATGATGCTGTTTGGAAACATTAGCATGGAAAAACACTTAACGATGTGATATAGTGTTTTTATTGATGTCAACATTGTTGCAGATCAATTTGGGTAATCCTAAAATGTTTTTAAGGTGTTGTGAAAGATATTATTGCAAGTCGAGTTAGTTCGGAAAGATTTGTTGCATAGAAAATTGACTAAGTGTCCAAACTGCCAATTCAATGTTCCAGTGCATTATTTTTTGGGTTCACACCACTCCTTAAAGAAATATTTCACTTTGCACTTCTAACACAATTTTGGTAGTTTTTAGATGCATTCAATTTTAATATTTCATTATGTTTGGCGAAGTTGTTTGAGAGTTATGGATAACATAGTTCAGTCTAGTGTTCATGGTAATTTTCTATATAGTGTGCTTGTGTGGATGAGTCTACACTCCTATGTGAATGAATTTTTGGTCTTGTAATTTTGAAGATAAGTTTCCAGATGTTAGTTGATCTCATATTCGAGATGGCATTGAGTTTTGAGGTCCATGTGTTTCAATGTGAATGTATAGTTAATGATTTTTTTGGTTTAGGTCCTATGCCATGCCAACATAACAAATTTGATGATTATGTGAAGGATTGATATGTGTTGTGCTCTTGTGTGGGATCTATTTTAGGTCCACACTAACCTATCTTAAGTAGTTTTTAATTTTGAATTGTGACACAAAGATTGGATAAAATGTTTTGGAGCTGACAAGTTGAATTTTGTGTGTTACATCTAATTAGGCTAACCTAATTGATGTTACAATTTATGCAAATATATATGATGGATTTATTTCCATGTTTTGATATAGATCATAGGTTTTTTGAATGAATCCATAGGTGTTTGATACGAATTTTATCAAAGCTACAAATTGAGTTATGAGGTAAGCGAATGCAGAGTGGAGCAAAACATTGATTAGATTAGTGCAAAGATTTTTATTGCGCTTCATTGGAACTGTATTTCTCGCATATTATAGATGCATTTTTAATAGTTCAAATAGGCTATGAACCACCTACCTTCTTCTATCTTTTTTTTTTTAATCTGTGGACAATGAGTCCACTTGGATAGTAGTCCACCTACAGTGAGCACATCTACAATATCTTATAACTGGTTATAATATATTGTGAGCTAATCCTCACCATGGATTTTTCGATTTTGGATTTTCCACATAAAAATACTGGTGTTCATGCATTTTGTGATGTTGTAGCTGTTTTAAATGCTTTCTTCCTTATTATAATTGAATATGCTTTGGTAATTGGATGACTAATATTTGAATGGTTTAATAGAATATTGATTCACCCCCCTCTTAGTATTTGGGTGTTCAATAGTTCACCAATAAAATAACTTTAAAATACACCCAAAGATGACAAAAAATTTATTATTTCAACAAAATGAATAGCTTATAGTCATGAAAAAATTACGATTAAGAATGACCTTGATATTACTTCAACGTCACAAGTCTCTACAATATGTCCAAGTATTTACCAAATATGAAAAAAATGAAATATAATTTAAATTGGTGGTTTTTGAATTCAAGCTCTATCTTACTCTAATTATTGATCCTCCATAAAAGATAACCTGCTTCCTTTTATAGAACTAAGATAGAGGTTAGTTACAAAATTGCACATGGTGATAATGAATTAGGGGAATCAACATCAGGCATGTGGAAATAAATTATTTTTTGCATATCGGCTATCAATAGATAATTTTAGAATAATTGATCAAATTTATCTCTCTAACTTGGTCATTGCTGATTATTCACCAACTCTTCAAAATTTAGGATAATAGTCATGTATCCTTGTGGTTGACAAAATATTGGTGGCAATCCTCCAATTTAGTCTTCACTACCCCAATTTAGTCAACTCTTTTTATTTGTATTCTTGTCGCTTTCTTTTCTATCATCTTCATTAAAAAATTAATCTAGTTTTGACAAGCTCCAAAGTACCCATAACTTGTATTAGTTACTTCATCAAGTTGCACATCCGCATATGGATCTACAACTGGATCTTTACCTTCATATCTCTTTTTCACATCCTATATTAACAATTCACTTTCCATACCTGCATCTAGAATAATTTAAATCAAATATCCTCATAAAAAAATACATTATGTTAATACCCTATTTGATTGTTTAATCCCTTTACTTTTACCTTTGAACTTAATTCCATAATACAAACCATCATAATAATTCCAATCATACAATCCTTGCATTTAAAATTACCAATTTGATTAATTTGCTTCTAAAATATTTTTACATCCATTTTACTACCATTACGGGACCATTTTGGGGATTTGGATGGGTGCCAAAATTTTAGATATTCTTACTGGATGCAGAATCAAATAAATTTACAGCATCAGGTTCCACAACAAGAAGTATTTTTGAAAAGTCAATTTCACTTCACTCGTGTATATTAGTAATCATATATGTTATCAGATTCACTAATCATCATTAATGTTTTTAATGTAGTAATTAATATTTGCATTGTGGGAAAAATACTTCTTCCTACACCAACATTTGGATTAGGAACTGTATCTTCTTCATCTGATTCAATAAGCTTTATAACCTTGGACAACATAAATTATTCACGATTTGAACAAATTTTGGGTTCGATTGACAATGGAGGAATGATATGAGAAGGTAAACTTCCTTGGGTTGCAATTAATTTTGATAAAGGTTGTGCGGGTATTATTGCTGATACATAATATGTTACCTTATCAAATATGGAACTATGAGTACAACATCCGGCAATGTAAGTCCCAATTTTTTTGCAAAGCATACTTTCTTTATTTTAACTAATTGTAAATTGTTTCAAAGTGTAACCAACATTATTTTGAACATACTTTTAACTATCCATCAAAATAATTACTAAATTTCAGCTTATGGAATAAGTGTTGAATGCACAAGACAAACGACGGGGGGTGGGGGGTGAATCAGTTGTACCTTAAAAATTCAAAAACCTCATTAAAATTCAGATCCACGTTCATTCAATTAACCTTTAATATGTTATGATGATTTAGCATATAAAACAAATAACATAAACTAAAACTTAATCAACACCATACACAAGAGAGCACCATATTTACGTGGAAAACTCAAGATGGGAAAAACCATGGTGAGGATTAGCTCACAATGTAAAGTAATATCAAAATTAGTTACAAAGGGCTCACTATTAGAGGGCACATTTCCCAAAAGAAAGAAGGGCACAATGCTAGAATAGAAAAGAAGATAGAGAAGAATGTTACATAGAGAAATCCATCTCAATGCAATAGAGAAAATCCACCACAATGTCTCCAAAACCTTTGCAACTTAATTGAAGAATTGCAGACACCTTCTGCTCACTGCATCCAACAATATAACACATGAAAGTTCACACTACACTTCTCAAATTCACATAATAACACTCTACAATTCACATCATTCACATCACACTTGTCTATCTTCACATCCCTCAACAACTCAACTCTTATTTATATCATCTTGAACCTTTAGAACTTTCTCCAAGGTCAGCTATGCACCTTAAACATGCAAATTCAAATTAGGTTGGTACCAAAACATTCCCTCTATGGAAAGGAATGAAGATGGACCATAAAAAACGTTAGCTAGGACCCAAATCCACTCATACTCACCACACCATGGTTCTTCAATCAATGAAACAACTTTAAATTTAGTGTAAACACCTAGGTCGGTTGTTACACATGTAAACACCATTTAAATTTTAAGTACACAATTCCTTTGATCAAACAAAAACTCATTGACAAAAAATGTCACTTGAACATGATCTGTAATATTCCACAAACACCCTAAAATCCAACAAATTCCTTCACAAAAAAATCACCTGAAGAATGTACACACCCAATACGCTCAGACAACTCTGCCATACATTGTGACTCAAAAGACCGACTTAGCTCCAAACAATGAAAAAATTCAACTAAAGAAAGATAACAACACCGTCAAAACACCTTTAGATCCGCAAGACTTGAAACCAAACAACAGAGAAATGTGGAGCAAAAACATTTCTCCCAGAAACCTTTGCAATACATAGTTCACACACTGGTGAACACAACTTCCTCTACACAATGATTCAACACACCAAATCCTATATATAATAAATTTGAACATCTCTGATCATCAGATCCAAAATGCATAAACATATCTTCAACCTAAAAGAAATGCGAAGCAACACGAGAACACAACTCTGCAACCTAGAACAACACTGCAACACATTGTTTTTTTTTTTATCAAATTTTCTCAAAAGCACTTGGAAACCAAGCACTAGTGACACATCCTCATCATCTTTATCACTTCCTTATCAAGAAATCTTATGAGTCTACAATGAGTCTTAAATTTATTTTTTTATTATTTTTATATTACTTTAAATGTTAGTGCAATTTATTCTATCCAATCATCAAGAAAGCCCAACCACATTTTAGAAAACTTGCATACATAGAAACTCCTTTGTTTATCAAACTAATTATCTACTTGTCTCTATGAGATCAATACACAACATATGTAGTTCTATTTTAACCTAAATTTTGATGTGAATTATAAAAATTGGTTATGAAACCCTTTCTAAGGCATGTTTCCCAAATAGTTCCTCTTTGATTTCTACCAATAAGGGAAACATTGATTCATTAAGTTCTTCCTTGTTTGAAAAAAATTGTTAATTATTTAAGCTAAGTATGTACTCTCAATATATGAAAAAATATGAAATAAAAACACAATTTAAAATCCCATCTCAAATCTACCTACATCTTAGTTTAGTCAAAAGAAACCTAGTCAACATGAACAAAAGAAACCAATAAAAATTCCCATCCACACAAGATTCGTGATGTGCTAATGGAGGTTGTCCTCAAATGGTTTTCTCTTTAAGAAGGATAGAATATGATTTCTCATAGAAGCAACGTGATGTATTTCAGGATCCATATGAATTATAAAAAGGTAGATTTATAGGTTTTTGATTGAGTGGATCAATGGTTAAGATTGGTTGAGAAGATCAAAGGATATGATTAAGTTGGTTAGTGGTTGTGTGATGGAGAGTGGAGAAAAAAAGAGGATTTTAATAAATTTTATTTTTATTTTTAAGTGTAAATGATTAGTTTAGTGATTAATTAGGAATTGTTAGAGTTTTTTAAGGGGGTAATGGGATTTTAATAATAAATTTAATTAAAAACACATGAAATAGAAGTGGAGAATAAATAAAAAAATGACAATTCATCTATTTAGGATTAGACATTAGGGGAAATGTGAAA
Source organism: Sequoiadendron giganteum (assembly GCA_007115665.2). Taxonomy (NCBI): domain Eukaryota; kingdom Viridiplantae; phylum Streptophyta; class Pinopsida; order Cupressales; family Cupressaceae; genus Sequoiadendron; species Sequoiadendron giganteum. The sequence continues at coordinate 35,481,500 of CM021108.1, forward strand.
TTTAATTTAAGTAAATTGTTTTAATTCATTTAGCTAACAAAAAACAAGCAACACGGATTTTTAGATGTCTACATTTTACCCACTTTTGAGATGGTGTTATGAATAGATGAAGAAATGTTGCTTCAAAGAAAAATAAAATAAAGTGGATTTAAGAGATAGGACTAGTTGCATGATGCCTTAGTTGTTAGGAAGAGAAAAGTGATGGGGTAAATGCAAGAAGATGAGTCCACTTCTAGTGGAAGTTTCAGACTTAGAGAAAAACCAAAAATTGGGCAAAACAAAATAGGATCCCATTGTTTAGCAAACGAGATCCTGTTTAACTTTGGGATACCGAGCCAAAAATGGGATCCCCTTCTAAAACGGGATTTTCTTTCATTAAAGCTTAATTTTTTAAAACTTTAATGAAACATGACCTCGTTCTAGAACATGATCACATTTTTTAGAAAACAAGATCACGTTTAAAAAAAAAATAGGATCCCTTTTCATAAAAGGTTAAATTTTTATGAAATGAGATCTCGTTTTGTAGAAAACGAGATCTGGTTCTCGTTTTTAAAATTCGAATTTTTGGCCAAGTTTGTGTTTTTTTTTTTGGTTTGGGAAAAGGCTTGGGGACCCAAACCTAAACTTTGGACTTGGTTTGACCTACAACTTGAAGGTCATGTCAATTCCACAAAAAAAAGTGACTTTAGACATATGTTTGAAGACCTTTTTGCAGATTTTTTTACAAAATTAAAACCCATTATAGATGAGATTGTATAGATTCCAAATATGTTATTTTCTTACAATTGGATTATTTTTTCTATTTTTCAAATTATTTTTGATGAAACTGGTCCATAAACTTGAAATATCATAGTTTTTTAGTATTTTAATAACTTTTTATTAAAATATTTGTTTTGAAAAAGGAATATACATAGGCAATCTTCAGACAATTCTTTTCAATTTGAATAAAAAATAAAAAATGGTAAATTTAGGTTATCTTATGTGAGACGTACACGACAATTTTTCAAAATAGCAAATATGGCCGGTAAAAAATTAACAAAAAAAATAATATTAAAAAAATAAAAAAAATATTATGAACATTCTTCAGTGTGTTACAAATATTTTCCCAAAAGGATTCCAAAAATACGATTATTTAGGTCAAAATATGGATGACATACACGTGCATGGTATGGTAAAAAAAAGACTTTTAAACAATGGTTTTTAGACATGCCTATTAAAAATCAATTTGTATCATCTGAGTAAATTAAAATAAATTACATATTTGGAAACTATACTATGAGTACTACATTTTATGATTAGTGACTTTTTTCAATATTTCACCTCTAAGTGCTTCAAATTTTAAGATCAAATGTGAAAAATTCTGAAAATAAAGGAAAACACACTTTTTGGCCAAAAAGTGGACTCAACTTCTTACGCACACCCAATGATGAGGAAGGATTTAGATATGCCCCATCGAGAGGACGGGTGGCTTAAATAACATGGGTATGCTCTTAAATAGATACAAGGATATATGAATTAGGATAGAAAGATTGGTTGAAAGGGGGATGGATTAGAGAGGGAGGATAGTCATGCTAAGATGGTGTGATCAACTCAATGTTTAATGTAGTATTTCATGTTACTCACCAAGGTATAATGATTAGGGTTACAATCTATCAAATGCATAAATGATTGACCCAACATAAAAGGTCACCAAAAAAAAAATGATAATACACACAAGAAAGCTAGAAAACATGCACAAGGAGACAAAGACAAACAAATATGTTTCCCTAGTCAAGTTAAAAATCTGATTTATTAAGTGATGATGATCATGATAGTCATTTTGATGATAAGAAAAATATGAGGATTGGGAACAATATATTGTAATGATGATAATTTGAATAAAATGGATCAAAGGCTTCCAACAAGGTTGGGAAAAAAATAATTATATGCTTTTGAATAATGTATTAGTTCAGCTTAACAATATTGAATGGATTAGGATTATGTTCATTTAGATTGATTGTTTTGGAGAAAAAGTAATTAGATGCTTTTGAATGATGTATTAGTTCAACTTAACAATATTGAATGGATTAGGATTATGTGCATTTGGATTGATTGTTTTGGGGATGTTTGAATTGGATAGGATTTAGGATAGGTGGACTGGATTAAACCTACTCTAGCTATTATCCAAATACACAATCAAACCCACCCCACTTAGATAAGGCTATCCTAGCTAAATAGTGAGGGAGTTTACCCTTTATCTAAATAGACACTCCAACTTACAAAAAGAATTGAAATGAGATAATCATTGATGCCATCAAATCATTGACCCTTATAGAAATAGGCAATTGGATGTCATCTCCTCCAACAGAGGGTTAACATAAATCCATCTACCATTAAAACTTTCATTTCTTTCTATTTTTCTTAAAAAACCAAAAAGAAAAATTACTATTCTATACTTTATAAGGGCAAAGGGCGTGGGGTCGGAGGGAGGGGGTGGTCCTAGTTATGTTCATAATTGCATCATTACCTAGCATAGCCAATATGGAGAAGACATCCTGAAAGCGTTTGTAGTCTAATAGTATAAGATATTAAAGAGACAAGAATGGATACTAGTTATATCCGAAAAGATCATGAATTTAAGGTCAAAGATTTTAGAACGAATACACATCTATTCAATAATTCAAAAGTTAGATTGTAGAAGAGAAAAGTGTGCAAGTTTTTTGGAGGGAAAGCTCTTAATAATAGGTATAGCGAGACTTGAATCTGCAACCATTAGATTCCCTGTGAGCTGCTCTAGCAACTGAGCTATAAACTCTACCGAACGAGGCAGGATTTGAATCCATTCTATCAAAATGAGTTTTGAACTTAATGGGATTTGATGTGGGCATCGTAAATTTCACCTTTACACATAAAAACTTGATAACAATTTTAAACTAAACGTAATATTCAATTGTATCTTTTCTGTATTTTTTCATTGAATACATAAATATTATCTTTATTCGGAATCCTAATCCAGTATCGAGTGTAACATCTTAATGAATACTTCAGCCTTGTAAACCAAGTTACTTTTTAGTCATGTACAGACAGAAGCAAACAAAAGTTGATGGGCCCTATGCTATTTTTTATCCTCTTCTTTCAATAATTGTTATTGTGATTATCTGTTCGTCTTATAATTATTGTCGTTTCATATAAATAATAATGGCAATCTCCGCTACATACCGTGCAGTGTTAAAAAACAGGTATTGATAGGTTGTTTACACTGTTTCATTATTTGAGAAATCTATAAATAATAATTTAAACTGTGATACCAACAAACGATTATATAAACAAATAAATGTTTAAATTAGACACAGAATTATTTTTAAAGCTCATAAATATCCTTGAATTATAGTTTAAATTCTACCATCAAATATTGCTTTGAGGAAATGCATGCATTATTCTCAGATGCTTGCCTTCTGCTGTGAATGACTCAATACCACCTTTCTGCTTTTGTTGCCCCACCTGTAACAAAATCATTGGTTCAATTCAGTGCAATGGATTTTGTTAAGGTGGTAGAATTGGGTATTGTATTTGCTCTGCTTATGGTTCACAATGCTATTGCTGCTCCTGAATCTGATCTTATAGAGAAGTTGCCAGGCCAAACAGAGATTGTTCCATTCAAGCAGTATGGTGGGTACATCACCACTGATGAACAGCATGGTAGAGCATTGTTTTATTATTTTGTAGAGGCCCAGACTAATGCTACATCTAGGCCCTTGGCCCTGTGGCTCAATGGAGGTAAATAATCCATTCCATCTTTAGTGCTTCACTTTGCTTGTTGATTTAATCAATCTTATTATCATAATCTTTTCTAATTTGATCAATCATGGCAGGGCCTGGATGCTCATCTCTTGGACTAGGAGCACTTGAGGAGAATGGTCCTTTTAAACTCAATAAAAAAGTGTTGGAACAAAATAAATTCTCTTGGAATACAGGTACATATTGTCAACGTTCATGTGTGTGCATATTCCCTCTATCTTTCCATCACTTAAATCATGTGCTCCTCAGTGATATGTCTAAGTTGTTGATGGCAGAAACAAACATGCTCTATGTAGAGAGCCCAGTTGGAGTGGGATTTTCTTATTCAAATACAAGTTCAGATTATGATTTGTTTAATGACACTTTGACTGGTAATTCATTTCCCAACTCTTTAAATTTATCTCTTACCTCTTTTTAGATGGTAATGTTTGTATGCTACCACTTGTGCTTCTACAATATTGTAGATTATGAGATCATCGCATGAGTTTCAAAAAAAATAATAATCAATTTAATCTTTGTGGCTTATTTTATATTCATTTGGAATAAGATAGGTTGAAATTTTATTAGAATACCTTACCAATGGTGTTATAGTTGAAAGGAAAAAAATTATATTAATGATTGAAATATGTCAATTAGGACTAAAATTAGAAGGAGCATTCAATGAAGTTTGAATGAAGAAGAGAAGAAACAAAGAAAAATTTAGAAAGACATTAGTTAAAATAGAAAATCAATTGTTGATCACCTTAACATAGTATCAAAAGTATTATTAGGAATTTCTTTTTAATTAAGAAACATATATAATAATGATATACAAAATTCATGCTTAAATTTTTCATTGCATATAGAATTTTAGGTTATAATTAGTAATATACAAAATATACAACAATAATTGACAGTAAAATTTTGTATCACTCTTCATACTGTGCCCACTCCCATTCACTCATAAAAACAAATACTCATTAAAAGTACTTGATATGCCCCTAAAGTCCACCGATATGGTGGAATTTTTGTGCATGAAGATTTTTCTCGGTATTAAGTAAATTAAAATGTTAGAATAATTAGCTTCCATTATTGGTGGTAGTTTAGGTTAGATAGAGAGATAGTTTTTTTTCTTTTTTTGGAAAAATTGGTTAGCCACTATAATATAATTTATATTATAATTAAGTAGAGTATTGCAAAAACCTGGTTCAAAGAGCATACTGGCAAGAAAGAACCAAGAAGAAAACCTCCGGTTATAGCTCGATTGTGTACAAAATTCTATCAAAATCGTCCCAATTATATGGAACCATATCATGATTTTTCAATAGCAATATTCTATTGAAATTACATCCACCAATACTATTGAAAACTATAGATTACATCATGTCTGAAAATCGGGATTTACCCATACTTAGCAAATCGATATTTACCTTTCATCATCCTTTAACAAATCGAACCCTTATTCTTCCATTTCCACAATGTCGTTTTCACCTTGATTTTCATCATTTCCCTGGCCTTCATTGTCCTAGTCGTTTGGCTGCAAAGGTATATTAAGGTTCAGAATTTGCTAATGCAGATAAGCAGAAGAGTTGGACCGGTCTAAGATTGCCACCAATGGACTTGCTCGTGGTACTTGAGGATAAGGTTGTCACTCAATAATTGGTTTGGGGTGATTAGGCAAAGTGAGGATGGCATTAGACCTCCTTCGGATATCCTCTGCAAGATTTCCACCAAGTGCAATCCTATGTCTTTCAAGAAGATAATAGAAATTACACCTCCAAGGTATTTTTAATAGCATCAAGTACAAAAACATAAGTGTTTCCATTTAGCAAAAAATTTTGAGGGAAAAGACCACCTATTCTCCCCTGGCCTTTCCAAAATTCGTATGCACAAACGCCTTTGATCAAGTTATCCTCTTGCAGAAACACTTCCTTAATCACTTTTGAAGCTATCAAATGCATGTTTGGGACAAACTGGAGCTAGTCATAAGCATTGGAGAGAAGCGCTAAAACCAATTGAGAGGGAAATATAGCCAGGCGAGCTTGAGGATAGAGGACTTCTTCACCAATGATTTAAATTATACTTTTCCTACACTGATGGCAATGGAAATTAAATACCTGGGCTAGTTGCGAGTCTCCAATTGTTTCTAAAAGAGGAAACTCTCAATCTACGATTGGAAGCGAAACTCTATGATTACATGGGAGATATTCCATTGTTCCTCTGTCACAGACTCTATAAATTTAGAGCTCTCCTTCGTCTTCTGATGGAACTGATATATGCATTCCCACTCTGCTCCACTTAAGATGTTGACCCTTCCTGGAAGTCTAACTCATCTTGTTGGGCAATTTTGAGTATTTTAGGAAAATCTGAAAGCGGAGAGACACCATTTAATATAGCTATTTCCTGCTTTATACTACCCATGTTCGCTAAATAATCGACTAAGTTTTTTCCTTCTCTATACGTATGTGAAATATGGTAATTCTAAAAATTATCAAGCAAGTCCCATACACGTTGAAGTACATATTGGAGACTCCAATTATGAATCTTCTTTTCTTTACAGGCATTAACTATTAAGAGTGAATCTCCTTCTATGTGAAGGTTTTCAATGCCCATCTTCAAATCCAATTCCAACCCTATCAACAAAGCTCTTGATTCAACTAAATTATTAGTTCCTCTAAGCAAATACTTAGAGCATAGAGCTAATACCTTTCCCTTTGAATCATGCAAACAAATACCTGCCCCTGATTCACTTGGGTTTCCTTTTGAAGCACCATCGAAGTTCAACTTTATGAATCCAATTTGAGGAGCCTTCCATTTGATATGTTTCCTATTGCATTTCTCCGCCTTTGGCTGCAAAAGGCTTCTTGGGAAAGGTAATTTTAACTACTTCCAATTCTTTAGGATACAATTATCCCAGTTGGAGAAGGAAGAGCTAGTGTCTTTGAGCTCTTGAACACTTGCATTTAGAACCTTAGAGACTGCTTTCTCAATTTTTAGATTTACAACGTCATTTGAAGAGGTCATTTTCCTAAAAATACGTAGATTTCTCTCCCACCAAAGGTTCCAAATAACTAAATCTAGGATAACTTTCCACATACATGCAAAGAATCTTGAGGATTTGTAAAGAACTGGCTAGCTTTGAAACAGTTCCCATAGGGTGTTTGGTAAAGGGGTACAATAATTAAGTTTGTTAAGAACAAACTCCCAACTTTGTTGCGCAAACTTGCATCTCACAAATAAATGATCCACCTCCTCGATCTCCTCATTGCATAGAGGGCACATAAATGGGTCAGCTATTTTTTATTTAGCTAACCAATCACTAGTTAAAATACGCTTCCTCAATGCCAACCATGCAAGGCTCCCTGCCTTGGGTAAGACTTTACTATCCCAACAAAAATAGATAAAGAGATAGTTAATAAGTATTCTATTAGTGGTTAATAGTGTTTTAATCAAATACATTAAGTCTTATTTCAATCAACAAATATCTAATCCATGATATGATTAGAAGAATTTTTCTATATTTTTTCTAGGTATTAATTAAAAAAGTTTATATTTATTTATTTATTTTTCCATATTCATTATTACTAGTTTATTGACCTAGAGTTTAGTTGGAAACTTGGTTGATAAAATTTTAGAGGAGGATCAAAATTAGGTGAATGTACAATTTAAGCTTTGTGAGAGAGTAGTGTAAAAATTGAATGAGATATGAATTGAAATAATGCATATGGGTGATGTCAGAATATTGGTTTACATTTTTTGGCCAAACTAGACATTGAATTGAATTGTTTTAACTAAATCTTCACTTTCGGGCACCTATAGAGGCTAAATCGTGAGGAATTTGAAGATGATGCAAACTAGTGATTTGTGACATTTTGTCTACAGATTCTAAATATATTCTTTTCAAAAAATTTGGAATCTTTTCCATATTCTTCGAAAAATAGTTTTTAACAATAAACACCATTTTTAAAGAGTGACATTACTGGCTAACACATAACTTTTTTCTATAAAGGATAAAATTCTATTTTTTTCAAATTTAGATTTTTAACTACAATATCTAGCACGTATGGAATTGGTTTCATAGCATTTCATTGAATAGTTTTTTCTTAATTAAGTTTCAAATTCAAACTAGTTACAACTTAGACATGATTTACTAGCTAAAACATGACTTTTTTTTGTATGTATCAAAATTCAATTTTATATTATTTTGTTGGGTCAATGACATCAAGGTCTAGTGCATATATATTTTTCAGATTTTTTTTTGATAATCTACTATTTTTCCACATGTGAAGAATAGAGAGCTTGATTTTTGGTGAAAAACCTACATTCACAAGAAATAAAAAAATAAATATAATAATAAAATTAAATTCATTTAAAATTATACTTTTTGGGAAGCTTATAATAAGGACATACATACTTAAAAAAATAAATTTTAAATGAATTCATTTGATCCCCCAAAAGCTAAATCAAAAGTGGTTTTTTATAAACATTTTCATATGTGTAAAGAAGACTCCATTATATGTATGGTTTAAAACTAGCGGGCTTCTATTTAAGGGAATTTGATCTATGGCATTTTGATCAAACCCTCTTCAATTGGAATCCTTAAATAGAAATTTTCAAGGCTTAAATCATTATATTTTCTAAAAATATGTGATTTCAACAAAAATCAAGATCTCCCAGAAAGTGTAAACTACTATTGCCCATTTGATCTAAGGTGGTTTGATCAAAGCCTCTTCAATTGGAATCCTTAAATAGAAAATTTCAAGGCTTAAATCATTATATTTTCTAAAAACATGCGATTTCAACAAAAAACAAGATCTCCCAGAAAGTGTAAACCACTATTGTGGGATCACCCATTCATACTGTAAAGATGTATAACACCTACTAACTAACTTGTTGTTATTATCTACCTATCTTCATATCTACTTGTCTATTTGCTAATGTTAAAAATATGTATACATATATTACATGTCATTAAGTTTGAGATTCACTATGAAAATTGAACCATTTCCATGTGTGAATCATAATCTCTTGGTGATTCTATGGTGTGGTTTATGTGTTGCTAGATGACCTAGCGTAGACAAGCTCCAAGAGCGCCACATTAATTACCATGGTGAATAAATTGTTTGATGCCTAAAGTGTAATGCTTGTAACAATGTGGTGATGTGCATTGCGAGTTAGGTTTTGTAGTCTGGCTTGGAGGTACGTTTGACCCTACTAAACCTATGTTAAACACTCTTAATAATTCACTTAATAAACTTGAACAACATATCGTTCATAGTGTAATAATAAACATCCCTAATTTCATTTCTATTGTTAAAATTTATATTTTTGATACCCCCTCTACATACACTAGTATAATTATATAATACCTTCATATTTTCACTATGCATCCTATGTACTTTTATCTTTTTAATATTTTTATATGCCCTTAATTTTCTACCCTATCAACAATGGAAACTACCAACACCAGTTGACATCTATTCTAATATTTTATTAAATGCTATAAAAATGAATTTCTTCATGATGTACCACCATCAATCAAAATTTCTAGTGTATGTCCTTGCACCCACATATATAAATGGAATATTCATTTAGAATTTGGTTCTATGAAGGTTAGTATAGCATTGAAACTTTTGTCAATGGTTTCATATAAGGTCTTGGATTCATCATCCTATGTTCTATTCCATGTAATTAAAAGTATTCAAAGCATGACACTTAGTGTTGGAATGATTACTATTTTGTATTGGTTGCACCATTTACTTAGCTTGGATGGTTTGTGATTGTGTAAACATAGTTCCTTTTTTAGTGCGATGGTAATTTCATGCTTTCCCTTATACTTGGACTCATCCTTAAAGGTTTTTGTATAGTCATGAGGTTTTTCCATCATCTTCAATCCAACCAAATTTAGTTTAAGACTAAATAAATGGTCGTAGGTGTTGTGGTGCTTGAGGATGAAAATTCACTCTAACTCAAATGATCCTAACCTTACATAGAAGTCATGGAAGGATTTAGTGTAGCCTTATAACATCACTTCTAAAATTATGAAAACTACATGTATCGATCATTATGAAAATCTTTATGATATTAGTCATCCTTGAAGGCTTCTAAGAATGTATCCTAAGTTGGATCATATTTTCCCTCATCCTAGTATTCCTCCAAAAGTGTATTGACATGCTACCACTTCTTTATGGGTGAAGAGACTTTCAAAAGTGCAATACTGATCTTCTCTTCATCAAAATAAGTATTCATGGATAAATACGAATAACTAATCTAACCATTTATCTACTAATTTTTCATTGACATTTCTCAAATATAGGAACATCTAGGGTTAATTGAAACCTATGGCTCAAACTCAACAATTAAAATATTCACCTATTGATAATTTAGTGAAACCAACCCTTAAAAATGACTTATATAAACCAACTTAACATAAATGATTTTTTTTTCTCAGAAGGCCTTTCAAATTTCATCTTTGATAAACATATGGATTGCAACCTACTCATTTTCCATCCAAACATGTTTTAAATAAATTAAAATCTAATTTGATGGATCTTGTGATTTGAAAGTGGGGCTCAAATAATCTAATATTATTCAATAGTAAACATCAATCTATTTCCTATTCTCCTTCCTCCCATGTTGTCATCTATGGATAGGAGGTGATGGATAATGAATAAAATTTTAAATGAAAATACCTCATTTTTAGATTAAATTATTTTTTTCCTTCTATTTCATAGCTAAACTATGGGTTTTGGACTCCTAGAGACCTCTCACATAGTGCAAAATTGAATTATATCCCTATTCTAGTGAATTTTTCATTGTATCCTTCCAATAAAAATATGATAAGAAGAGAATGTTGGAGGGTGGGGTTTTGATGTGGATATAACTCTCAAATCATGGTTTTACTCCAACCCTTTAACAAAATCCTTAAATATTATCTTTATATGGGCCATATTGCTTGATTTCCCTCTCCAATTTTGGGATGTTTCATGTTTTTAATATTAGAAATTCTCTTGATCACTTTTTACAAGAGGATGCAATGTCATCAAAATTATCCATATTTCCTATGCTCACATTCTCATGGATATTGACACCTCTAAGGATCTTCCTAGGGATATTGGCTTGCTCATTAGGGATAGACCATGAACTTAGTAACTCAACTATGGGGATCTTCCTTTTCACTATAAGAGATGCTTCAATATTGAGCACCATGCTTCAAAGTGCCCTTGTTCTCATCACAAGAAGGGTGAGGTGACTTGGTGGAGGAATGAATCCCTCCATGGTCATTTCATTGGTAGTGATTTTGGATATTTAGGATCATGAGTCCTTGATTTTCTCTATTCCTGTATTGCCCCTTAGGAATGTTGAGACTTCATATATTTCTCCTAATGGGTCATATTATTAAGGCCTAGTATTGGCCACTCCACCTTTGGACCTCTTATAGTTGGATGTTTATTATATTGGTCCTACTCTACTAGAGGCTTTGGTGCAATATTTAACTCCTATTTCTATGCATGTAAGGGATTCGTTTTGAACTTTGGAAAAGGCTAGTACTCCCCTCTCCCTCATTTCGAGTCTTTCAAGGATTTATTTTGATAAAAAAAATTCAAATATGGAAGAGATATATTTCTATACATTCTTGTGTTCCCCACACTCAAGGGTGCATGGAATGCTAGGACAATGTGTATGGTTGTGTAGGTAGCTATCTAGGTCTATTTTTTTGTCAGCTAAGTTGTAGCTTCATTATTTAGTGTTTATGGTCTGTTCAAAACTATCTTTGTGTTGACAACTTGACTACAATGGTATAAAAGGTTTCAATTCCTTTTAAAATATTCATGTATGTGGTTTTTCTATGAGTTAACTTTGTTTTTTCTATTATTTTCCTATTGTTGAGGGTTTTCAAAGCCCCTTCAATCCATCTTGTTTACCCCCTTTAATAAAAAAACTATTGAATTAGTCATTATCATTGCACATGCAATTGAAATAGAAAAAATGTCACCAATTTTTATTTATTTAATAGTTATCATGATTTTGGAAGGAATAAATTTGTAAGTTTTAAATTTATCTATTATAAAATATTTAAAATATCTACAAAAGAAAAATCAGTGCTATGCAATCCTCAATTCATATTACAATGGTATCTTAAGAGTATAAGCTACTTTTATTTGTGGATTCAATAATAACTAATTTAAATAATTAATTAATTTTCAAAGTCAAGGAAATATCCCTAGTAGAGTTCCTAGAATGTGAGGGTGCTCACCTTAGATACACCTAGTAGAGATTCAAAATAACAAACATTCATTAAAACAAATTGTCAAATATAAATTCCATTGATGAAGCCAATGTACTCAATCGATGTAGAATGTAGGTACTAAAAAAACTTCAAAATATTGGTAGCATGTACTTGAAGAATGAACATTGAATTTTCTCAAAGCTTTGGAAGCTCTATTTATAGTTTTTTAGATGTGAAGATGGATGGTTGGGGTTTGCTTGGAGAACCTTAGTGAAGGTTATTTGAGACGAGTTTCCTTAGATCAAGGAGAATATTGATGACCATGATTTATTTTTCAAAATGGGTCGATGAGATTAAGTTGGCTAAAATAGAAAAAAATATAAATAATTAGTTACAACCAAAAATAGGAGGGAAAATAAATTAGTGATCATTTAGTTTTTGGATTGTGGAGGGGAAATAGATAAATAAAATAATAATAAATATTTAATTAGTATCGTGAGGTGGAAATCAAATTAATTAAATTATTTAACTAGGCATGGCATGCAAATTGAACTAATTAAATAATAAGTATGAGATAAAATAAATTAAATATATCGATATTTAATTATTTTGTTGTGAACTAAATTAATTAATAATATAAAATATTTAATTAATTAATGATAGGCTTTAAATTGATTAACTAATGGTGAGAACATTAGTATGGAGGAAGACTAAATAGATTAATATTAATATGGTATCAATGAATATTGATACAATATTAGGAATAGTTAAGATGTCTAAAAGAATTATTAGTTACCATTGTTAATAGTTTAAATTATATAGATATTCAATTGATATGTGTTAAATTAGTGATAATTTGTTTAATTCCTTTTCAATGAATAATCTTAGTTTATTTAATTTTGTTTTAATGAATACATTACTAATCCATAATATTTTAGAAGATTCATCTTTGTATACCTTGGATGATAAACAATAAATCACTTGAATACAAATAAAAAAATTCAAATATTTTCTCTCTTCTGTATCTACATTCCCTATCATTAATTTATGTAGGTCATATTTTAAATACAGAAACTAATTAAGGCTCCTATATGTTGCAGCCCAAGACAACTTGGCATTCCTTTTGGATTGGTTTAAAAAATTCCCAGAATTCAGAGATGCAGACTTTTACATTACAGGAGAGAGCTATGGAGGTGCAAATCTAAGATTTCTTTAATTTTTTACTTCAATTGATCAAATGATTTAAGTATATTTTTAAACATAATAATTATGCTCATAATTAAACTCATATTGTAGGACATTATATACCTCAATTGGCAACACTTGTGCTAGAGTACAACAAAAATCCAAACATCACGCCTATCAACCTAAAGGGAATTCTTGTATGTGTAGATTTTTTGTTTTATCTTTAAAATATATTATCTTTATGTCTTTTAATCATGAAAAATTGTGGAACAATGTATCCTACATAAAATATAAGAAAATGATACTTCATCAGATATCACATTGCCTTTACTTGTAATGTTCATGACATATATTTGAAATTTCAAATGGTTGCAGATTGGAAATCCCTATGTTGACATTGAGATTAGTATAAACAACGGTGAATTTCAATGGTCACATGGCTTGATTTCAGATGAAACTTATCAACTGACTCAAACTACTTGCAATAACTCTAGATTATGGATAGAAAATTATGTTGATGACAATATATCTGATGCTTGTTACAATATGTTCTATAAAGTGTCTGGAGAAAGTGGAGATATTAATCCTTATGATGTTACTTTAGATAATTGTTTAGGTCGGAATGCACAATCGTCCAAGCTTCAAGGAGGAGTAAGCCCATGAAACCATGAACTGATCATGTTAAGTTTTATTGAATATTATTTTTGTATTAATGAGGCACGGGTTTAATCACAGGTTGATCAATGTTTGTTTTCTAACAGGTTCTCTCAAAGTTTTTCAAGAAGAATTTAAATGCTGCAAATGGAATTAATCTTTGTGCTCACAATGATGTAGATACATACCTACAAACAGATGAGGTGCAAAAGGCACTTCATGCAAGAAAAATTAATGGGACGTATTCATGGATCACTTGTAATGGGTATGTTTATGTTTCCTATATTTTTCTTATAAAAATTATACTAAATCTTTACTTCATGAATGTTATTCTAATGATCGCAAAAAAAAATAATCTTTCTTTTTCAATTTCTTGAATATAAAATTTTGACATAAAACTTACAGGTTTGAACTAAAAGAGCTTACCCTACAGTACTCTAATTTAATTAACTATTTATATCAATTTTCTCATTCCCATAAAAATTATCTCTTATTTAATTAAATTCAAGGAAAAAATTCTGAAAAAGAACATCATCGGAAATATCATGCAAGTAGAATAAAGCTAAATATATTGCATTAATATCATGCACTAAAAAATTTGGTACATACCAGTATAAAAAGAATTCCATTCAGAATACGAAAGGTAAGGGATAGTACTTATTGTCTACAATAGCACTTGTAGGAAAGTATTCTTCTAAATAAAATTTGGTGGTATTCTCTCACTGTTTTTACTGATCCATAATTCAACGTGAATCATATGCAGGCCTTTGAACTATGATGAAAGTAACAGAGGAATCAACATTATACCCATTCTAACTGAACTTCTAAATTCTGATCTGCCAGTTATGCTTTTCAGGTAATACTTTCTTATCAACTTAATGAACATAAATATATTATTATTGTAGATTCTCACTTCAATAATTTTGTCTGATAAAATATCAAATAAAATTTACAGTGGAGATCAAGATTCAGTTGTCCCATTTACTGCAACAAGAACAATTGCTAATATTCTAGGAAAGCAATCAAATCTATTCACATTCAACACATATAGTACTTGGTTGGACAATAAACAGGTGAGTTCTAAAATTAATTGTAGATTTAAGAGCTGATTATACATCAATCAAATAAATGCATCTAACAATATAAAGTGATTCTATATCATGGAAATTTAATTAGGTGGCAGGATGGACTCAATCTTATGGGCACCCAGTAGATGGCAAGAATCAAACTATTCTAACATTTGCATCAGTGAGGGGTGCAGCACATGAGGTTCCATACACTTCTCCATCTCAAGCACTCACTTTGTTCAAGGCTTTCATTGGAGGACTGCCATTACCTACTAGTTAACCTTCACTATATAACAAGCCAATTCCAGCTCAAACAATAAAATGTTTTCAATTTTCTATCTTCTCCTAAATTTAATATGATCATCAAATCTAGTTATTATTTTGGACAACATTCACTGTTGAATAATTGGCATGATGTTTTGTAAGGCTTCAATGCTTATTTACAAGGCTATTCATTTATCCTTCAAAGTCCTCAAGAAATCCCAAAGGAACTCTTTGTTGATTGTAGTTTTAGTATTTCATTACAATATTCAAATTTATTAAGAATGCATCGTAGATTTTAATATAGCTTCAAAACTTCTATCTGAACTTTTACCTTCGTATTATCTTGTTCATTTTATTTGTGTATACATTGCAAGCCTGAATACAGTATCATCAAGATATCTTCTACCTACCTTAAACCTTAAGACTCCACGTTGGAATAAGACAATGCAATGATATTCTGATAAAACTGGTCGACCACATAGTTTACCTTATTTATCTTATATTCTAAGGAATTTTTTGGAATATTCTGATAAAATTACAGCACACTGTATTTCAGCGAATGCATATTAAAAAACATAAACCCTAAACAACTGAAATATGGAAACATTGAAAACAGGGGCCGAGAGTTATGGAATTGAAAACATTACAAAGGCTAAATTCCAGATTTAAAGGATAAAAAGCAAAGGAATATTTAAACACCTACCTAAATGCATAAAATACATAAAAAAAATGTGAATGATTTGTTGAATGAGATGTATTGAATTGGTAAAGCATTAAAACTTTCAGCAAGAGCTTGAGGTCACAATCCCCAGGAAACGTGATAATTTTAGACTAAGAAACCTAATTGATTCAGACATGTTGATTGCAGAGTTTACATTATAGTGGTCACTGAGCAAAGAATTTCTGATAAGACTCCTGTATTGGTAATCAAATGATACACATAGAAAGAAAAGGCTGTAGAAATCTGTTTACGATGGTCTCTACCTGCGAGGCCATCTATTTCAGCAACCCATTTTGACAGATGGGAAACGTGTTTACCGAATAAGTATCGGCCAAGAACTTTCAAAGCCAACGGATGAAATCTTGGAGCAATAACTGTGCCCTCTAGTAATAACTGTGCACTGTCCTCTTCGAATGAACAAAATAACTGTGCACTGTCCTCTTTGAATGAACAGCTCTTTGCACATTTCAAAGCAAAACTTCTGTCCTCTATCTCCAACGCTGACACCTCTACACGTATATATGTTATTTTAAAAGCATCCGTAATGACTTTTTTAAGTGTTTATTTGGAGTTTTGATGTATACGGATGAATCCTCAGAAAGGCATGAGTGAAGCCATGCCACAATGTCCAGGCTGATGGAATACCTGATGCGATTCGCTGGAAACCTTACAATAAAGATAAAAAATAAAGATAATTACCTTAACCATCACATACTCTGTAGTCAAATGGATGCAACAGGGTTTTTAATAACTGTTGAATTGAAATACAGTGGAGCTCTTCTGACATTGTCAAATAGCAACTTTGTTTTGAGTATTAATGGATAGCATAGACAAAAATGACCCATTCTGTCAGCGTATTTTTGATATCTGTTAACATCCAGGAGGGTAAAAATTTTATTAAATCAAGGAAACATTACAAAGCAAGGGCATTAAATGGCCCTATCAAGCTCCACCAAGCGATCCAATTGTTGAGACAAATCTGGGGGTAATTGGCCCCAATCCACCAAATTCCAATCTTGAATATGATCCGACGCCCATTTAGCCAAGCAATCAGCCACCCCATTCCATTCTCGAGGAATATGAGTGAAAGTAATATATTCCAGAGAAGCACAGAGGGTGAGAATTTGTTGCACAATCAAAGTCAGTTGCCAGCTCACATCATCCAAACACTGCCTTTTCAGCAAGTTCACCACAACCTGTGAGTTAGACTCACAAATGATCCTTCACCAACCCAGTTGACTGCCCCGCTCCACAGCCAATAAAATAGCCTGAGCCTCCATAAGATTATTAGTATGGAGGCCCTTATACACATAAAAGATAAACTGGACCTTGCCATAGCTATCCCTGCCAACACCCCCAATCCCAGCATGCCCCGGGTTTCCCCGAGAAGAGCCATCAGAATTGATTTTAAGGACACCATGAGGGGGAGGAGTCCATCTCCCCTCCCTATTCACTTTCGGGGTAGGATGTCTACATTTGTTACGCATGAGCTGACGCTGCGGAGGAGGAAGATGAAGACGATTACAACAATCAATGTCACGAGGATCCACCAGCACAGTCATATCACACTTAGCCGCAATGGTTTCCCCAAGAGAATGTAGAATTTTCCACCAGAGATGAGGGGCCCTTAGAAGCGAATCCTGAAAGATCCGTCTATTCCTTTCCAGCCACAAGTTCCAGATAATAAAGGAGGGCCCAAGAGCCCAAGCAGCCTGAAGAAAGGTGGTAGAAACAGGGGCCTTGCCCCACCGTTCCCCAAACTCCGCCAAAGAGGAAGCATGCCAGCAAGATGTATTCCACACCCCCCACTAGAAATGCCAAATCTCCCTAGCATAGGCACAATGAAAGAAGAGATGGGAGACACTCTCTTCACTACCATGACATAAAACACACATAGAGGGGCCATGAAAACCCCGCTTACATAAATTATCCCAAGTAAGACACCGGTTTTGAGCCATGCGTATTTTTGATATCACTGAATGTGTATTTGTGGAATTTAATGATCTCATAGAGGAGGTCATTGCAAGACATCAAAGTGAACATATTCTAGACATCAAACTCTATGATTATCATTTTTGCATGCATGGTTTTGATCCACAAATACAACAACAAATCAAAAAAATACTTATTTTAAAATATGATCATTTAGAAATTCTAAATTTCCTTACATTAAGAAATTATTCTAGAACATCTAACATAACAAATCTTTATCTCAGAATTTAAACTAATTATCATTATCTATTATTTATTATTTATTATTTATCTAATTTTTAATCTAGTAACATAATTCAAAATTAAGTGCATACTTGGATTTTATGTATGTCTTGGTTTTCTTTAAAAATGTATTATGTATGCTAAAGGTTCTATTTATTTTCCTCTTTCAAACTCAATTTGCTATAATTCTGAAGGCTAGAGGTAGAGATAATAAAAATTTAACACATAAAAATATTTCTCCTATATTCATAAAATTTCTTTCTGAACAACCACAAATTTTTTTGCTACATTAGAGCAACATTAAATTTTCTTCACTTATATCGAATACAACATCACATCTATATATCAAAAATTTTACAACCAACACATAAATACAATAATAATGGCAATTAAATAATGCCAACAAGATCCATGTCCAATCGGAATTAAAAAAAAGTTTTTTTTAACTCAAATAAACGTCCTTAAGACTTAAATAACCACCAGCTTGGGTGTCACATCACCTGCTGCCAATATACCCATAAAACCGCTCTACCACAGATGTGAAAGAGAGGGGTCACGGTATAGTGGTGAAGCCGCAAGACAACCGCCGAACCACAAGAGGATTTGAAGAGACCGCGGTGACCGTGCTCCAACTATTACCTCACGTTACCATGGTCTGGAAGATGAACGACCGCGGTGTGGCGGTAGACACATCATGCCACCGTGGGCGGTTAACAGGAACCCCACGGTGTGGCGGTAGACACCGCCAACAGTTAGTCTGCGTTACCGCGGTCTGAAGGAAGGTGGGGTGCGGTACTACAGGAGACAAAGAACAAGGCCATCGCTTGACCGCCGACAGAAGAGAGAGAGGCTGTGATAGCCCAGTGGACACCGCCATACCGCGAGCAGGAGTGTCAATTGGTGTGGTTGCACGATAAGCGCCAGAAACATATGTGGGAGTGGAGTGAAACTCCAACACTCCCCCTTGAACGCAACTCTCGCCATCATTGATGCCTAGTTTGTTTCTTTGAAGAATAAAATTGTCAGCTCCCAGTGCCTTGGTGAATATATCAGCTTGCTGCTCCCCCATGCTACAGAACTCCAAAGTGATTTCACCATTGTTGATCAGCTCCCGGATAAAATGGAAATGTGTATTGATGTGTTTGCTACGCTTGTGAAACACAAGATTCTTTGAGAGGGTGATTGCAGAGTTACTGTCGTAGAATTTTTTTGTAGTATCCAGCTGATCAAATTGAAGCTCTTTGAGGACTCTCCTCATCCACATAGCCTAATATGAAGCACTTGTTGCAGCGACATACTCAACTTTAGCTGAAGACAGTGTAATAATTAGTTATTTTTTAGACACCTTGGAGACAACTCCACTGCCAAAATGAAAGACATATACTGATGTGCTCTTTCTGTCATCAACGCTGCCAGCAGAGTCACTGTCTGTAAAACCAGTCAATTTGAATTCATATGTTCTTGAATACTGAATGCCATAGTTTTTTGTTCCATTGATATATCTGAGGATTTGTTTCCCAACCTTCCAGTGTGACTCCTTTGGTGTTTCCATAAATCTGGAGATTAAACTCACTGGAAACATTAGGTCAGGCCTTGTGGCTGTTAGATACATTAAACTCCTAACTAGTTGTTTATACAGTGTAGAATTAACATCTAAAATTTTATCATCCTTGCTTAGCTTCAGACCAGTTACCATTGGGGTAGGAGCAATTTTGCAATTTACCATATTAAATCTTTTTATAACATCATTGGCATACTTTGATTGGGAAATAAAAATGCCATCTTCATCTTGATTTACCTCAATGCCCAGAAAATACTTCATCAGACCTGAGTCTATCATCTCAAACTCTTTCATCATTTCCTTTTTAAACAAATTAATTGATGGATTTCCAGTCAAGATTAAATCATCAACATACAGACAAATAATTAAAATTTCACCATTTTCATTCATTTTGGTATACAAAGTTGGTTCACTGTTGCATTTGGAAAAACCATTCCGTGTGAAATAACTATCTATTCTGCTATACCAAGCTCTTGGGGCTTGTTTCAGACCATACAGTGCCTTCTTCAGTTTGTAAACTTTGTCTTCTTGACCCAATATCTCATATCCAGGTGGTTGTTCAATGTATACTTCCTCTTCAAGGTAACCATTGAGAAATGCTGATTTCACATCCATTTGGTGAATTAGCCATCTATTATGTGCTACTAAGGCCAATAAAATTCTGATTGTGTCAAGGAGAGCTACAGGTGCAAAAGTTTCTGTATAATCAATTCCAGGTTGTTTTGCATAACCTTTTACAGTTCTAGTCTTTCTTTGTGCTTCTGCACTTCTCCATCTGCATTTAATTTAGTTTTATAAATCCATTTAACACCAATTACATCTTTATCTTTTGGAAGAATTTGCAACTCCCATGTCTGATTGTTTACAATTGAATCAATTTCATCATCCATTGCTATTATCCACTTTTCTTCTTTAATTGCATCTTCATAATGAATTGGATCTTCAACTTGAGAATAAAAAGAAAAAAGTGTGAACTATTGAGAATTGTTCTCACCTTCATTCTGATTATAGATATCACTCATGCTTCTGATTTTCTATCTCCTCATGCTTTCCAATGTTGGATTTGATAAGTCACTCAAATCTATAGAATGTGGACTTGAAGGTCCTACACTAGAAGTTCTTGTTGTAGAAGGCATCTGCATACCTCTTTTTGTTGTTCTCACATTGCTTGATGGTTTAACTGGTTGACCACTTGGTTGAGGTTGAACAGGGACAACATGTACATTCGCTGGAACTAAAATTTCACTTTCCTCTTGAGGGATATTGACTCTAACATTAATTGTGCTCTCTCTACTTCCATCCCATGCCTCATCTTCAACAAATTGAAC
Source organism: Sequoiadendron giganteum (assembly GCA_007115665.2). NCBI lineage: Eukaryota > Viridiplantae > Streptophyta > Pinopsida > Cupressales > Cupressaceae > Sequoiadendron > Sequoiadendron giganteum. Next base: position 35,502,480 of record CM021108.1, read on the forward strand.
ATCTCTGCTGATTATTACTTTCCTAGTTGTTGGATTGAAAAGTTTATAAGCTTTGGATTCATCACTATAACCAACAAAAATGCATTTCTCTCATTTGTTGTCAAGTTTTCTTCTCAACTCATCTGGTACATGTGCATATGAAACACATCCAAAAACTCTCATATGGGATACACTGTGTTTTTTGCCAATCCATGCTTCTTCAGGGATGATGTTCATGACACTTTTTGTTCGACATCTATTCATGATATATGTCGCACATGAAACAACTTCAACCCGAAACTCATTTGTTAAATGCTTAGCTTTCAGTATACTTCTAGCCATCTCCATTATGGTTCTATTTTTTCTCTCAACTACCTCGTTCTATTGAGGTGTGTATCTTGTTATGAACTGCTTATGTATACCATGTTCTCTACAAAAATTTAAAAATTCTTTTGAAACATATTCTCCTCCTCTAGTTGTTCTTAGCACTTTGATAAAATGACCACTCTGTTTTTTAGCAAGACATTTGAGCCGACGAAAGAAATCTAACACAACAACCTTGTGTTTTAAGAAATAAACCCATGCATTTCTTGAATAATCATCTATGAAAGTCACAAAATAATAACTACCACCTATTGAAGGTGTTTGCATTTGACCACAGAGATCTGAGTGAACAATTTCTAATGGGGCTTTTGCTCTTGTGGATTTCCCTATTGGGAAAGACTCTCTCTGTTGTTTTCCTAGAATACACCCTTCACAAATTCTCTCAAGTTTTTCAATTAAAGGTATATTCCTTTGACCATATTCTTTCTACGAAGCAAATTCAGACCACCAAAATTTAAATGACCAAATCTTAAGTGCCACAAAAAGTTTCCATCTTTTACTTCTGCCTGAAAGATAGTTTCAGTTACAGTTGATACCTCTTGTGCTTGTGCATAGTTTGTGCTCAAATCTGGCTGAATTATTAAAGGAAACATTCTATTGTTTGTCATCTTGATCTTAGCTATCAACTGGCTACTTGGGTATTTGTCTAAAATAGTGCACAGTCCATTTTTAAAAGTCACTCTATAACCCTTTTGAACTAACTTTCCTACACTCATCAAATTGTGTTTCAGACTTGGCACAAAATAAACATCTGAGATATATTTTTGCTCCCCTTGCTTGGTTAGAATATTAATATTTCCCTTTCCTTTGACTGACACTTTGTTGACATTACCTAGGGTGACATATGACTTAATATTCTCATCTAGACTCGTGAATAACTCTAAATTTCCTATCATATGATTACTACAACCTAAATCTAAGAAACAAACGTCTTTCTCACTAGCTTGTGCTAAATTACAGGCGAATTTTTTTTTGCTTTTATCTAGTCTATGGTCTTGACTCTCTTTAGTAAAATTTTGATTTTGTCTACTCATGTCATACTGCTTCTTCCTACATTCATTCATGTAATGTCCAAACTTTTTACAATAATGGCATTGGACCTGGGATTTTTCATACCTTTGACCTTTAGGATAATTTTGAGATGGGTTTTGGCTACTGCCTCTTCCACTTGAGCTTGACGGGCTATTTCTTCCACCTTTGTTGAAACCTCTTCCTCTTGATCTGAAATTTGATATACCTCTGCCTCTTCCTTGATTAATTGAAGCTTGTGACTTGAATGCATGCTCCAATGACATATTTGTTGTTCTGTTGAGTCTATGTTCATGAGAAATGAGTGAAGCATAAAGCTCATCAACTGAATATTGGGTGAGGTCCTTTGTCTCTTCTATAGTGACTGCAATTGACTCAAATTTTTTGGGTAAGCACCTCAGAATCTTCTCTACCACTTTGACATCTTCTAATGTCTCTCCATGTGTTCTTATCTGGTTCACCAGTCCCATTATCTGAGTGAAATATGAATCTATAGACTCATTATCTTTCAAGTACATAGTTTCAAACTCTCTTCTCAATATTTGCAACTTTGTAGTTTTAACTTTGTCCATTCCTTGGTAAGCAATTTACAAAATGTCCCATGCTTGCTTGGACCTGATAGTAGCTGAAATTATTGGAAAAATACTTTCATGTACTCCTTGTAGAATGAAAAAATGCACCTTTGAATCCTTCTTCCTATTATCTTTCAATAAGTCTTTTTTTGCTTGTGCCAAGGCATTATATGATGTTGCATCTACAGGATTTGGAAACCCATTTTCTACAAACTCCCATAAATCGTGTGAACAAAACAAGGCTCTCATTGTTATAGACCAGTAGTCATAATTCTTTCCATTTAACTGTGGAATTTGGGGATTAATCAAGCTTGTTCTTGTAGCCATTTTTTAACAAACACTCTAATATACTCTAGGACACTCTATTTATGACCTTAGGCTTTGATACCACGTGAAGGCTAGAGGCAGAGATAATAAAAATTTAACACAGAAAAATATTTCTCCTATATTCATAAAATTTATTTTTGAACAACCATAGGAAATTTTGCTACATCAGAGCAATATTAAATTTTCTTCACTTATATCAAATACAACATCACAACTGTATATCAAAAAGTTTACGACCAAGACATAAATACAATAATAATGGCAATTAAATAATGCCAGCAAGATCCATATCCAATAAGAATAAAAAAATTCCTTTTTAACTTAAATAAACGTCCTTAAGAATTAAATAACCACTAGCCTGTATGTCACGTCACCTGTCGCCAATATACCCATAAAATTGCTCTACAATGGATGTGAAAGAGAGGGGTCACAGTATAGCGGTGAAGCCACAAGATAACCGCCGAACCATAAGAGGATTTGAAGAGGCCGCAGTGACCATGCTCCAACGGTTACCTCATGTTACCGCAGTCTGGAAGATGAATGACCACGGTGTGGCAGTAGACACACCATACCACCGCGGGTGGCTAACAGGCACCCCACGGTGTGGTGGTAGACACTGCCAGTGATTAACCCTCGTAACCGCGATCTGAAGGAAGGTGGGGTGCGGTACTTCAGGATACAAAGAACGAGGCCACCGCGTGACCACCGACAGAAGAGAGAGAGGTTCTGGTAGCCCGATGGACACCACCATACCGCGAGAATGAGCGTCAATTGGTGCGGTTGTACAATAAGCGTTAGAAACATACATGGGAGTTGAGTGAAACTCCAACAAATTCAACACTCCAAGAATTTAGTAATTAGAATGCGACCTTGGTAGTATTTGGTTTCAGGTTTATGCTAAAATCAGTCTGATATAATTCAATACTCCAAGAATTTAGTAATTAGAATGCAGTACAGACCTGGGTAGTATTTAGTTTCAGGTTTATTAACGGCTATTGTATTATTATTTATATTTCTCAGATTGGACACATGAAAGAGTTTGTTATCTTTGATTCACTGAGAGTCCAAAAGAGCTATACACATAGAAACAAAAAATGAAAACTCTGACATGTTGATTGTATAGTGTACATTATAGTGATCATTAAGCAAAGAATTTCTGATAAGACTCTTGTATTGGTAATTTGTACAAATATATACAAATAGCAGTAAAAGGAAATAGCTTCAAGGTCAAAGAAATTTGTACAAATATATACACTGTATATACATATGTATACAAGACTTGAGGTGCACTAGTTGTATGTGTGATCTACAATTCTCCAGTAGGGGATGAAGAGTACTCAACAGAATGAGAGCTTAAAAATTATGATCTTTTGAATGGAAAAATATATATCAGTCCAAAATTTCAAAAAATACAACTATTTTATGCAAAAAGGAAATTAGGCAATTAAAGGATAAAAAATACAGATAATTACCTTACCCATCACACCCCATGTAGTCTTTTGGAATTTTCTTGCCTTTGTTCTTTGGAATCTTTTTGGTTTGTCGATTCCATAGTGTCAAATGAATATTTCACTATAATCTAGAATTAGCCTGCTTTTAGGTAGTGTTTCTGTGAGTTGTTGAATGATGTGGTCATTCACAATGTTTGTACATGGTCGACCATAAATCTTGGAGTTGTATGTACAACAAAGAACAATGTACGGGTAAGATCTGAGCTAGTAAAGTAGGATTAAATTGATTAAGTCTATTTGATTGTCTTCTTCAAACACATTCTGATAGAATGTCCATGTATCTATTTGAATTTGAAGCTTTGTATTGATAGAGTTATGTTTCTAAATTTCAGCCCCCCATCCATACCAATACAATTGATTATCTACAAAACTTAAAATTGTTAATCGCTGCAATAATATATTTGATTTGTTGAATGCTTGGAGTTCTTCACTTTGTTTGGTTGAAATAGATAACATCCTGTGTGGCAATCCAATAAATATGATTTTTTTTTTATTTCAATAAATTTTCATATACCTATAAAAATATAGTTCAATTTGATTTGGGAAAATAAAATATAAATTTGCATACTTGTTTTGCTTGGCTTCAGTGATGCACACCATGATTTCATAGATCTTTAATAGTATAAAGCTACATAGTTTAAGCATAAAACTATATAAATAATGCCAAGAATAAAATATATAAATAATGTCAAGAATACTTTCATTTAGCCAAATATTTGAAATTTGAGAGGGGTGTTGCTCTACAAAGCCCAACATTGCTCTAGCAGGAAGGCTTCAATGAGACCTGTTTGAATGCAATGATGGGTATTTCATGTGATCGTAATTGAGGCAACTGGAGGACTTGTGCATAGGTTTTTATGGAGACAGGCATGTGGGTATCAAGTCAGGGCACAATAAACTATCACAGAAAAAAAATTCTATTCATAGTGGGCATTTGGAAAGAGGAAGGAAGAGGGGATTCACATTAGAGAAGCTTATTTTTATTTCCCCCTAAAACAAAACTTGCAGACTTGCATTTTGAAAGTGATGGCAAAGGGTTGTTGCCTCAAACTACTCAAAGAAACTCTTGATGTTGTCTTCCAACACATTTGATACACAACCACAAAAATACATACACACACTCTCGCTTGGGCTTCATCAACTGCTATTTCACCCATGGGGTTTGTAACAATGATATTTTTTGTATTTTATTCTTCTTTTGTGTTTTATTTTCACACAAATTTTAATGTCAAAAGCTTTTAGTTTAATCCCTGCCGTGCAAACCCCAAAGGACAACAAACCCTAACCAAATTGTGCAATTTTTTTATTTTTATTTAAAATAGAACATAATGTATGATGAACAATAAACTACAATACATGTAATTCAATTACACATATATAATAATACCTACGTCCTCTGGGGTGCACGTGGCAACATTACGAAACACAACCTATTCCATAACAATAGCGAATGAAAACCAAGATTATGTTATAAACCAGATATGGTGTATGCTTACAATAATCATACATCCATTATAATCCATCAATTAATTAAACATCCACATATGATAACTCATCATAAGCAACATTAATTTTTTCCCAATAACCATCAACATTCTATCATCATGTGAATTCAATGGAGCATATTGTGTCGCCAAAAAGTGAGGATTTTAACACCTTTCGCTAATTTGGACCTTTTCCTATGAATTTTGGATCCTTTTCAGTCTATTTTTACCCCTTTCCAAGCCTTGTGACGAAGTGTTGTAAGGTGTTGTAAAACATTTTCACACTTTCCTAGGCTTGTCATCACCAAACTAACCCCTTGTTATGACAAAATGACCCCTTAATCCTCACATATGTCCAAATTCAGTGTGTTTTGAGAGACAATCCCTACAAACACAAATAATCACATATTAATTACCGATAACCACTTAAAAATTTCCAGATGGACTAGGTCACCACCTTGGGTGTGACCTAGTTTGATGTGGCATAAACATTGAATTAAACTTAATTTCTTTTAGGATTTTGGTCTCTAAAACCCTAAGGTCGGCTTGTATGGTGTTGTTTCAGGAAAATTAGGGCATAAATTGAATAAATAACCTTCAAAAGCCTAATTTATCATTAGGTACACTCATTATTCTTCTCCTCTCCTCATCTCTCCTCCACTTCTTCTCAAACAAGCTAGGGTTTCAGATTCTAGGTCAAGAAGACATCATTGCTAAAGCACTCGAGGGTTGAAACCTCCATTGCTGCAACTCAAGATCAATCATCATGGTAAGGTAAGTAAGTATATTGCTTCACATTTCATGCTTTCTTACTTTATTTAATCATTTGATTTAATTATCTACAAAAGGGCTTGACCAAGGCAAGCCCCCATATCCTAACATCAAAATTTCTTCTTTCTCTTTGTGTGTGTTTGCAGATTTAGGTGCATTGGGAGCTTGAAGATCATTCAACAAGTTGACCAAGCTCTCTAAGGTTGAAGAAACCTTATTTGAATCTTGGAAGACTTCTATAGACCAAATTCTTTATTTTCGGGACCGAATACGTGAAGGATCAGAAAACACAAATCAAATGCCTCAGATCCCATCTTCTGGTTCACATAAATTCATAAGATGACTAGGTTGCCACTTTGGGTGACCTAGTCCCACTGAAGCTATTTTCCACAAATCTTGGTAGATCTAGATACCCTTTTGGCTAAAACAGGCTCCAAAGCAGTTTTCCAAAATTTTCTCAAAGAAGGAGTAGGTCACACCACTTGGCGGGAATGTCCCTGTGAAGATTGTTGATAGATTCCAGAACATTATGGGACTTCTCATCTACAAATTCCAATATACAGGTGCACAAGTTCTTATCTTTCTCATTTCCTTTCTATTTGCAAGCATTTAAGTCATTTACTTTACATTGCATGTAGTTTAGATTTACATTTGATTCATGTTTCATACTTAGTTAGTTTCATTCTATTACAAAACATAGCCACAATTTACACACACATATCACAAACCCAATCGTCAAACAACCCTCCCTTTCAATGCAATTACCCAAAGCATATCACCAAAATGGAAAAGTGACATTCTTTCATCAAGTGCTCCTTAGGTGAAAAACCACAGGAACCTATTTGGGGAATCTCTTTCCCTTGTTTGCATATATTTTTGGTGGTTCATTTTGGTGAACCTGACGTGATTCTAGAACATTTCAAGACTTCTCATTTGCAACTTCCAATACCCAGGTGCACAAGTTCTTATCTTTCCTATTTCCTTTATGTTTGCAATCATTTCAGTCATTTACTTTACATTGTATTGCATGTAGTTTAGATTTAAATTTGATTCATGTTTCATACTTAGTTAGTTTCATTCTATTACAAAACTTGGCCACACTTTACACACACATATCACAAACCCAATCATCAACCAACCCTCCCTTTGAATGCAATCAACCAAAGCATATCACCAAAGTGGAAAAAGTGGCATTCTTCCATCTAGTGCTCCTTAGGTGAAAAACCCTAGGACCCTATTTGGGGAATCCTCTTTCCCTTTTTTGCATATGTTTTTGGTGGTTCATTTTGGTGAACCCGACTATCCAACATTTGTTAGCTTTCTGATTTTGCATTTCATCTTAGGAAAAATCTTGCATTGCATTATAAATTTAAACTGGTTACATCCTAGGGTTTGTAAAAATTGTATTAGTGAAAGTTCATGTTAACTTGCATTTTTGCATCTAAACATCTCTAAAAATCTGCATGTGCACCTTAGGAATACATCATACAACCTGAAACATATCCAAACCACTTAGAAAACTTGGAAATTTTTCAAAAAAACCCTACTAGGACTAATTCACCATTATGGGCGATCTAGTCCTAGTTCAGTTTTTTAACTGCCTATTACAGAGTCAGAAACCTTCTTTTTGTGCTTCCTAGACCTCCTAGTACCATATACTATTTAATTCTGGAAATTATTGTGAACATAAGTTTTCTGATTCTTGCTCAAAAGCACCCTTTTAGAGTGGTCATTCTTAAAATCATTTCTTCATTAAATCTGACAATGTTTCCCTTTTTGCAATTTTGCATCTAATTCATAAAAGTACTTTTCACTTTTGTCTATACAATGTTTATATTCATAAAACTTAGCATTAGTTTATTAAAAGTACTTTTCATTTTATCATGTACATTATATGCATTCTTAAAGCTTAGCATGCATTGGATAAAAATGTCTTGTCTTATTGTATATACATTGTTTATATTGCTAAAGTATTGCATGTAATGGTGACATGTACATTTTACTTTTATTCAACGAATGTTAGTAGCTTACATAACTAGACATGCTACACACCCTTCACTCCCATCTACCTATGAGCATGTTGTAGTGGACGAAGAAACAACCTTGTACATTCCTAACGATCATATTAGTTCTTCTCCTAATATCTCTCCCCTCGGTGATGAAGATATTTTGTTAGAAGAACCAATTAATGAGCGTTATGAGAATCCTACTTGTTTCTCTCCTCCTACCTCTCTTAGTGGACAAGACCTTACCAACCATGACAACATAAACATAGTTAACCATAACACTAATAATATTACATCCTTAGAAGCCACTCAAGAGACACCCTTGGCCTCTTCCTTGCTCAATGATGTTAATATTATTCAACGTCAACTTGTCCTTTACCCCCTTCCACCAAACCAAAAGCTGAATTCATCCTATACCCACCCACCCCTAATTTGTTGTAGAAATCAAGTCATAATACCATTCTCATACACATTACACCCACAACAACCCGCGTTCCAAACTGCCACCCTCCACATCCTTACCTTTACCTAATCCTCCCATTCTTCATGCTGCCCCTTGCCTCAATTCCCTCCTTAGGGAGTATGACCTTGTTGACCAAGGAATACTCCCGCCAAAATCTCCTTATGGGACCTTATTCAAGTCTCCCAGACTCACTATCACAACATGATGCAAACAACCTTACAACAAGTTCCTATCCCTTCTAATGAGCCATCAAATGATATAGCAATTATTATTCATGGAATAAATGCTAATTTTTTTCACCAAAGTGAGCTCCCTCCTTTGGATCTACAAAAAAAATGATGCTTTCATGATAATATCTCAATACAAAACAAAAGGGATAAATATAACTCTTATAGATATAGGCTACACCCTTAATGTGTGTCATGTGAGCCTTTTGGATAGGCTTGGAATCAACGGATTCCACATCAAACCCGATTATCTCTCTATCAGAGGATTCAACAATGTCAGTAAGAAACCGCTCGGTGTGATCACTATCCCTCTTACAATTGGAATGACCACATTAGACACTACAATTCATGTTATGCCTCGGGAGGTTTGATATAATCTCCTCTTAGGCAGGCCATGGATTCATGTTGTGAATGGCGTGCCTTCCACTCTTCATCGAAAGATGAAGTACATCTTTAAAAATAAAGTGTACACACTCGATGCCGACACTGAACCTAATAGTTTCTGACACATTGAAAAATCCAAAGAGAATCACTTCAATACCTTAACACTGACCACCCAAGTGGAACCCTCACACAACACAAATAACGAATCACATCTTGAGAAAATCAGCAAGCTCTTAGATGATGACTGAGGTTCCTTAGACTTCACCCCTCCCTTAATGGGAGAATCCAAGATCATCACAAACAAAGACTCTGAAAAGGGATACACAGTCTTGTCCACAAAAGACTTGGTCGATCCTTCACATGAAACCACCTTAACTAATTCTGCCAATGAAGCAAACAATGAACAATCACCCGATCCAAAAAAGATGAAAAAGCTTTATGGAAAAGGTTATGATCTCATGAAGCAATTTGGCTATAGTGGAAAAGGTTGCGGTGCTAATGAACAAGGTATACGTACCCCTATCAAGCCTATCAAGTGAACATCACATCATGGTCTTTGTTATTGCCCTCTAATCGAGACCACCAAGCCTTCACGCCCCATCAACTCTATCCCAAATCACCCTTCTAAACCAAACTTCCCAAGTGATCCTTGGACACCAAGAAAGGACTCTTTGCTTCACGCCAATGCCATCCTGCAACCTCCTTTTGATTCAGATTTTACACACTCCTCCAAAGGAGTCTAAAAAATCTCACAGTCTATAGAGCCTTGTGTAGGTATTCCATCTCATTCTAAGCAAGACCATTCCTTATTGCAAACCAAAGTATCCCCTTCTACCCTCGATCAAGAGGATATCTTGTTGAGCCTCCTCCAAGATCACTTGATCTCCCTCCCTCCAAGAACTTGAAAGAAAGGTTATAAGAAACATTCATTTTTTTCTTACCACAGAGTTCACGGTCACCCCACTAATCAATGTAAGGCCTTGAGTCATAACATCCAGGGTGATCCCACAATAGTGGTTATAATTTTTGGCCAAACTGGACACTGAAATTATTATTTTTAACTAAATCTTCACATTTGGGCACCTATAGGGGTTAAACCATGAAGAATTTGAAGATGATGCAAACTAGAGTCTCGTCACATTTTGTCTGTAGATTCTAAAAATATTTTTTTCAAAATTTTTGGAATTAGATTGCACTTCTTTTTCCATCTCCCACGAAAACCGGTTTTTTCAGAAAACAACATTTTTACAAAGTGACACTCACCGTATACAACATAACATTTTTTGTATGAAGGATAAAATTCTATTTTTTTTGAATTTAGATTTGTAACTACGATATCTAGCATTTTCATTTGGTCTCATAGTTTTTTATTGAATATTTTTTCCTTAATCAAGTTTCTAAATCAAACCAATTGCAATTCAGACATAGGTGGACTGTATACAACATAACCTTTTTTGTATGTATCAAAATTCAATTTTTTTTTTTAATGGATCAAGGACATCAATACCTAGCACAAAAATATTTTAAAAAATTTTATTTTGATAATTTGATATTTTTCCACATGTGCAAAACAAAGAGTTTGATTTTCGGTGAAAAACCTATGTTTAATAAAACTAAAAACACATATACATAATAAAACCAAAACATATTAAAATTTTATTCGTTAGATAGCTTGTTCTGAGGAATACCATCTTCCAGTTGGGTTTGTGAAGTATCCTCCATTTTCATCCTCAACCCAAGCTTCGAAGGGAAGAAATCTGCTAAAATTTGGTGGAGGGTGATCCCACAAAGCTGGTTTACAATTTCTGGGAGATTTTGATTTTTGCTGAAATCACATATTTTTAGAAAATATAATGATTTAAGCCTTAAAAATTTCTATTTTAAGGATTCCAACTGAAGTTGTTTTGATCAAACCACCTTAGATCAAACCCCCCTGGATAGAACCTCACTAGTTTTAAACCATACCTACAACAAAGTCTTCTTTACACCTATCAAAATGTTGATAAAAAATCAATTTTGATTTACCTTTTGGGGGATCAAATTAATTCATTTAAAATTTATTTCAAATGATCATGGTAGTCCTCAGAACAAGCTATCCAATGAATATAATTTTAATATGTTTTGGTTTTTTTATGTATGCGTTTTTTTAATTTTATTAAACATAGGTTTTTCACGAAAAATCAAGATCTTTGTTCTACACATGTGGTAAAATAGCAGATTATCAAAATAAAAATTTAAAAAATATGTTCAGGCTGGGTATTGATGTCCTTGATCTATTAAAAAAAATAAAATTTAATTTCGATTCATACAAAAAAAGTTATGTTGTATACAGTCCGCCTATGTTTCAATTGTAATTGGTTTGATTTTGAAACTTGATTAAGGAAAAAATATTTAATAAAACACTATGAAACCAAATGAAAGTGCTAGATATAATAGTTAAAAATCTAAATGATAGGATAGGGTTGGATGGAACAATCGTTGTTCCATGCTCTAGATCTTGGCTAGCAAGATCTCCTTGGTTTCTTAACCACCTTAACCTTTAGGCTCTCCTCTTAGGTACCCCTGGTTCTCCTAGCCAACCCCACTACCATCTCAATTCCAACCTACCAATCCAACCTTGGTGCAATGCTTCTATTCTTTCCTTAGCCCTTAATCTTCCCTAAAGGCTAATTTACCCTCAACACTCAATTTGGTCTTTGCAAGGGTGTATAGATGCTTTCCCTAACTTCATACCATCCTCCAAGGGTTCTAGTAAGTTCCCAAAGCTTCATTCCTTCATCACTTCCACCAAATCCTCATCTAGGGTTAAAAAGGCTACTAGCCCTTGAGCCCCAATTAGGTCTCCCCGTTCGAGAAAACTGGTTGGTTCTCCAAACTTTCCCAAAGAACCCTGAATCTTTTCTATGGATTCTTGGTCCTATTGCCCATCCCTCAAAGAATTCTAGGGTCTTGGACCTTCACCGACTGTACATAGGCCTGAACCTTGATTTGGTGAAACTAGGTCTTTGTTAGGCATTTTTCCTGTCCTTCTTGCATTGGAAAGATGTTTCTATCACCAAACAAATAGAGGGAGTTTCCTTCTGCATCCCATATCTTGGCAAGACACTTGCCTATCTTCCCCAGACCGAAGTTTGCTAGGAGATGAGTACCCCTGCAACCCAAGTTCTCTGCACTTCCTGTCTTTCCTAGCCAGACATTGTCAAGCTTGCCTAGGAGAAGACTTTCTCTAGGATCTTTCGACTCCTAAAGACTCCTAAGCCTAACTTGTTTATAGTCATGGAGCCTAGTCTTAGTTCCCAAAAACCCATACACCTGGTACAGGGGAAATGAGAACTAAGTCTCCATTCTTCCACGGTCTGACTGTCAAAACTGAAAATGCAAGAAAGAATCTAACTACCAAAAGAATGCTTTAATCAAGGAAATCAACTATCTACTATGCCACACAATGCTTCAAAGACAATTACACTGCATCCTACATGACACACAATGCCTGATCAACTCATTAACACACTAATTCAAGATAGAAACCAAGAAAATTACTCAATAACACTATTTTTACTTGTTTTCAAACTACAATGCAAAAACTTCCAACCTTGCTCTCAGCTCGAGCCACACCATATATAGGTTCTCCAATTCAGTTAGGCTCAGTCCTAACTGTTCCATGGCCGCTTGTGGCTTCCACAAGGCCTTATTTTCAAAATTTAGTGATTCTAACACCTAGGAGGGTCTACAAAGGCCCAAAATCAACCTTGTAACCAAATCTCAATCTAGAAGATGGTCAACATGACCTTTGCTAACATATTACATGTTTTTGAAATGCCTCTAAGGCACAAACTTAAGAATGTAAAGAGGTTGCTACATTTGGACCTAAACAAATGATCAATTCCTAACCTTCTAGTCAACCTTTCCCCTCCTGATCGCTCCTGATCACTCCTGATCACTCCTTATTAAGACATGTTAATAAACCTCTAACTCTAACTCAATTGTCTACATGACCTTCATGGAAATACATCAAAAAAAATGTATCCTAGACTTCCTTCTGCCTAGTGTTTTCTAGGTGCTCCTGCACCATTCTCCCCCCTCTACACAAACTCTAAGGAGTGTGAGGAGAAAGTAAGGACACATCTATGCCCTAGTTCTTGAACTGAGCTTCATCCACCCATGTAGCCTCAGATTTATGTTTGTTCTTCCATTTTACAAGATGCTCCATGTACACCTTGTGCCTTGTAGACTTCTTCACTCTTGTCTCCAAGATCTTCTCTACTTGTAGCTTGTCTGGAGTGGGTAAGGCTATGTTGTTTACATCCTTGAAGACCTCCCTACTATTTTGGTCTATATCATTGACTGATCCCTTGTACCTGATCAAATCAGCTACATTGAACACTAGTGAAATCCCTAGATCTGCACGTAACTCCACCTTGTAGGCATTCTTCCCATATTTGGCTAACACCTTGCATGGTCCTACTCTTTTCATCTGCAACTTGGTTGACATTCCCTTCTACAACCTGGATTTGTTAAGGTGGACCATAACATAGTCTCCTACTGCAAATTGCAAATCCTTTCTTGACATATCTACCTTGTCTTTCAATTTTTGGGTAGCCTCGGTGATTGTCTTCTTTACCTGCTCCTGTATCTCCTTCATGGTCTGAGTGAAGTCCTCTGCATGTCCACTCCTATGCTCCATAGCTCCTAGATCCCTAAGCTCAGATATACCTCTTGGGTGCATTCCATACACAACTTCAAAAGGACTCTTCCCTGTGGTCTAGTTCACACTGTCATTATAAGCATACTCAGCCTATGAAATAACCATGTCCAATGTCTGTCCATACTCTTTGGTTAGGCACCAAAGAAGATTACCTAACACTCTATTAACCACCTCTATTTGACCATCGGTCTGAGGATGGTTAGCTGATCCAAAGGATAGATTGGTACCTAATCTGCTCCATAGAGTCTTCCAAAAATGACTCATGAACTTCACATCCCTATTTGATACAATGCTCAAAGGCAATCCATGGATCCTTACAATTTCCTTGAAGAAAAGTGAGCTATATAGCTAGCATCATAGTGGTTTTGCAAGGGATAAAGTGACTCATCTTGCTGAATCTATCTACCACCACATAGACACTATCAAATCCAGTCTTGGTCTTAGGGAGTCCTACCACAAAATCCATGCTAACACAATCCCATGGCCTATTAAGAATAGGTAGGGGTTGATATAGACCAGCATTACTAGCTCCTCCCTTAGCTTTCATACACACTACACATTGTTCCACATACTTCCTGACATCTCTTGACAACTTAGACCAATAGTAGAACCTTTGCACTAGTTCTAAAGTCTTGTTGATGCCAAAATGTCCACTAAGACTTCCATTATGCTTTTCCTGAATGAGGTTTTCTCTCATTGACCCTCTTGGAACACATAACTAATTCCTTTTAAACAAAAATCCACTTTGCAATGTATACTCTGAGTATTGGCTATGAAAATGATTCTCAAAGTCAGAACATACCTTATAGGCCTCTGAGAAATCTTCATCCTCCCCATAGAGATCCTTGAAACTTTCTATCCCAATACTCTTTACTTGTATCTCTTGCACTATCATCAACCTCCTGCTTAGTGCATTTGCTACCTTTTTCATCTATCCCTTCTTGTGCTTGATGGTGAAGGTAAAAGCTTGGATGTATTCCATCCACTTCAAATGTCTGTTGCTCAACTTCTCTTGGGTGTTGATATAACTAAGTGCCTGATTATCGGTAAAGATCACAAACTCCTTGGGTAGAAGGTAATTCCTCCACTTCCTAAGTGACTGAACCAAAGCATAAAGTTCTAGGTCATAGGTAGAATACTTCTTCTTAGCTTCATTGAGCTTTTCACTGAAGAAAGCTATGGGCTTGCCCTCTTGACTTAGCACTCCTCCTACTGCAACTCCACTAGCATCACACTCCATAGTAAACAATTTGTCAAAGCTTGGTAATAAGAGAATAGGTTGAGTTTCCACTTCTTGTTTCAATTTCTCAAAACCTTTCTCAGCTTCTTGAGTCCACACAAACTTGGTTTTCAAACCACCCTTGATTGTGTCTAGGGCTGGTGCACATATGCCACTAAATTTCCTTATGAATTTTCTAAAAAATTGTGCCAATCCATGAAAACTTCTTACCTCTGTCCATGTTGTTGGTGTAGGCCAGTTTAGGATAGCTTCCACCTTGCTTGGATCCATTTTCAATGATCCTTGGGACACTACAAAACCCAAATATACAAGCTCTTGTTTGAAAAAATCACACTTCTCTAGGTTGATGGCTAACTTCTCTTCTTGTAATATTCTAAGAACCAACTCCACATGTTTTAAGTGTTCTTCTGTTGTCTTACTAAAGATGAGTATATGATCAAGATATCCCACCACAAATAGCCCTGTAAAGTCCTTGAGCACTTCATTCATGAGCCTCATGAATGTGCTAGGGGCATTAGAGAGGCCAAATGGCATAACTCTCCACTCAGACAACCCATATGTTGTCTTAAATTATGTCTTCCACTCATCTCCATCCTTAATTTTGATCTGATGGTATCCACTCTTGAGATCCAACTTGGTGTAGTACTGAGCCCCTCTAAGACAATCCATCAAGTCCTCAATCCTAGGAATAGGGAACCTATATCTAATCGTGATTCTATTTATTGCTCTAGAATCAATACATAATCTCCACTTTCCTCCCTTCTTGGTTGCCAACACCACTGATATTGCACATGGGCCGATGCTTTTCCTAATCAATCCTTGATCCAACAACTCCTGCACTTGCCTAGCTACCTCTAAGTTTTGATCCGGTGTAAGCTTGTAGGATACTTTCTTTGGCAATGAAGCCCCTGGTATGAAGTCAATCTAATGACTAATGGCTCTCTTTGGTGGAAAATTTGCAGGTGTCCCATCACTATGTCCTTGTACTGATCTAGTAACTTCTAGACTACTTCGGGTATGACTGTTTTCTCAGCCTTGCCTTCCTCCTTGGGTTGCACCATGATTACATAACCTTCCCGTCCTCTATGTAGGGTGTTAATGAACTCTTTACCACTGCTCAATAAGACATTAGGTGTCTTTGATTGTCCCTCTTCTTCATCTAACAGTGACTGCAACTTAAATGTCTTCCCATCCTTCTTGAAAGAAATAGTGTTCTCTCTCCCATCATACATGGCACTTCTGTCATACTGCCATGGTTTGCCCAATAATAGATGGCATGCATCCATGGGTAATACATCACATAATAACTTATCCTTGTAACTTCCAATGGAAAATTCCACCATTGTTTGTTCATTGACAAGGACACTCTGCCCTTTGTTTAACCATGACACTTTGTAAGGGTTAGTGTGGGGTAATTTCTCCAATTCCAACTTCCTTACTGCCTCTTCTGAGATGATGTTATCTATTGAACCTGAATCCACAATAACCTTACATACTTTCCCAAGCATTTTTCATTTCACTCTAAATAGAGCTCTTCTTTGCTTTGGCTCATCCTTGACCGGTTGTCTAATCAAAACTCTCCTAAACATCAGATTCTCTCCTATTTATGACTCAATGTGACTGACCTCTGGGGATTTGGTGCTCATGGTGTCCTCTTGAGCATATTCCACTCTCTTCTCAGTGTTTGATGAAGATGCTTTCTCCGGGCACCTATAAGCTGGATGTCCAACTTGACCACAATGGTAACATTTCATGTTAGCAAAATATGAATTGCTCCTACCTACTCCTCTTCCTCTATTTGATCCTCCTTGAGAACCTCTACCTCTTCCATAACCTCCCCTAGAAGGTTTTTCACTTCCATGCTCTGTGAGTTTAGACTCTCAGTGGTTTCTTTGTTCATTTCCTCTACCTTGGTAGCCACCTCTTTGTCCTCTTTGATCTCTTTGATCTCTACCTTTGCCTCTGCCCTTAGAAGCCTGATCTTGCTTCCTCTTGCTTCTTTCCTCAATCTTGATAGCTAGTTGGTAACATTGGTGCACTGTCTTAGGACTTAAAAGAGTCATTTCCTCTTGAATGTTCCACTTCAAGCCATTAAGATACCTAGCCACTTTGAGACTTTCATCTTCTGACACATAGACCTCATACAAAGTTTTTGAAACTCCTCTGTGTAAGTGTTCACATCTTGGTCTCTTTGCCTCAAGCTTTGTCTTTTCTTATGTAACTGAATCTCATTATCATCTGGTATGTATGCTTCTTTCACCTTTGCAACCATACACTTCCAAGTTGAAATAGGCTTCTTGCCTTCCTTTTCTCTCTTTGTTTGAATGAATTTCAACCATGTCAAGGAAGATCCTCTCAGTCTTGATTTTTCGACCTTCACTTTCTATGCTTCAGTGACTCCATCACACTCAAAATGGTTCTCCATTCCTTCTATCTAATCTATGACTAGATCGGCTTACAACTTCCCACTAAACAATGGTATGCCTTCAAGTGCTTTCCCACTCAAAGCTTTCAATGGCTTCAAGAAAGGATCCTCTTGTAGGATAGGGACAGGTTCAGGGGTCTTATCTTCCTCTGCAACCTCTTCTTTCTTTGGTACCTTGCCTTCCAATCTATCATTGACCTCACCGATCTTGCTGAGCACATTACTCAATGTCTCCTCAAGTTGTGCTAGTCTTTCCCTTAGTCTCCTATTATCTTCCTCCTGGTCTTCAACCTTCTTTGTAAACTCAATGTTTGTCACCATGGTTGTGGAACCACTGGATTCAAGGTCTAACATACAAGATTCTATCCCAAATCTTTAACTTGCTTTGATACCAATCTAATAGGATAGGGTTGGATGGAACAATCACTGTTCCATGCTCTAGATCTTGGCTAGCAAAATATCCTTAGTTTCTCAACCACCTTAACCTTTAGGCCCTCCTCTTAGGTACCCCTGGTTCTCCTAGCCAACCCCACTACCATCTCAATTCCAACCTACCAAGCCAACCTTGGTGCAATGCTTCTATTCTTTCCTTAGACCTTAATCTTCCCTAAAGGCTAATTTACCCTCAACACTCAATTTGGTCTTTGCAGGGGTGTAGAGATGCTTTCCCTAACTTCATACCATCTTCCTAGGGTTCTAGTAAGTTCCCAAAGATTCATTCCTTCATCGCTTCCACCAAACCCTCATCTAGGGTTAAAAAGACTACTAGCCCTTGAGCCCCAATTAGGTCTCCCTTTCTGAGAAAACCGGTTGGTTCTCCAAAATTTTCCAAAGAACCCTGAATCTTTTCTATGGATTCTTGGTCCTATTGCCCATCCCTCAAAGAATTCTAGGGTCTTGGGCCTTCATCAACCGTACATAGGCCTGAACCTTGATTTGGTGAAACTAGGTCTTTGTTAGGCATTTTTCCTATCCTTCTTGCATTGGACAGAGGTTTCTATCACCAAACGGACAGAGGGAGTTTCCTTCTGCATCCCATATCTTGGCAAGACACTTGTCTGTCTTCTCCACACTGAAGTTTGCTAGGAGATGAGTACCCCTGCAACTCAAGTGCTTTGCACTTCCTGTCTTTCCTAGCCGGGCACTATCAAGCTAGCCTAGGAGAAGACTTTCTCCATGATCTTTTGACTCCTAAAGACTCCTAAGCCTAACCTATTTACAGTCATGGAGCCTAGTCTCAGTTTCCAAAAACCCATACACCTGGTACAGGGGAAATTTGAACTAAGTCTCCATTCTTCCATGGTCTGACTGTCAAAACTGAAAATACAAGAAAGAATCTAACTACCAAAAGAATGCTTTAACCGAGGAAATCAAATATCTATTGTGCCACACAATGCTTCAAAGACAATTACACTACATACTACATGACACACAATGCCTGATCAACTCATTAACACACTAATTCAAGACAAAAACCAGGAAAATTACTCAATAACACTGTTTTTACTTGTTTTCATGAAACTTCTACAATGCAAAAACTTCCAACCTTGCTCTCAACTTGAGCCACACCATATATAGATTCTCCAATTTAGTTAGGCTCAGTCCTAACTATTCCATGGACACTTGTGGCCTCCACAAGGCCTTATTTTCAAAATTTAGTGATTCTAACACCTAGGAGGGTCTACAAAGGTCCAAAATCAACCTTGTAACCAAATCTCAATCTAGAAGATGGTCAACATGACCTTTGCTAACATATTACATATTTTTCAAATGCCTCTAAGGCACAAAATTAAGAATGTAAAGAGGTTGCTACATTTGGACCTAAACAAATGATCAATTCCTAACTTTCTAGTCAACCTTTCCCCTCCTGATCGCTCCTAATCACTCTTGATCACTCCTGATCACTCCTGATTAAGACATGTTAATAAACCTCTAACTCTAACTCAATGGTCTACATGACCTTCATGGAAATACATCAAAAAAAATGTATCCTAGACTTCCTTCTGCCTAGTGTTTTCTAGGTGCTCCTGCACCACTAAATTCAAAAAAATTAGAACTTTTCCCTTCATACAAAAAAAATTATGTTGTATACGGTGAGTGTCACTCCTTAAAAATGCTACTTTTTTAAAAAAACTAGTTTTCGAAGGAGATGGAAAAAGAAGTGCAATCTAATTCCAAAATTAAAAAAAAAAAAAATTTAGAATCTATAGACAAAACGTCACAAATCACTAGTTTGCATCATCTTCAAATTCCTCATGGTTTACCCGCTATAGGAGCCCAAAAGTGAAGATTTAATTAAAAAAATTTAGTTCAGTGTCCAGTTTGCCCAAAAATTTTAAATCAGTATTGTGGGATCACCTTGGAAGAGGGGGTGAAGGGAAAAAAAGGGGGGTTCAAGCGAACCACCCTTTGAACGAAGCCCCCTTCGCTTGAAAGGGTGAAGGGGGGTCCGTTCGAAGGGGGGTTCGCTTAAACCCCCCTTTTTTTGAATTTTCCATTCGTTTCTATGAAGAAGTGTGACACCATAGGGTTTGAGCGAACCCATCATGAAAAAGGGGGTTCTCTCAAACTAGGGGTTCGACCGAACCCATCTTTTGGGTTCGTGCGAACCCCCTAGTTCGAATGAACCCTTTAAAACATGAAATTTTGAATGTGTGAGCATTTTTACAAATTTCCTTCCTCATCAAAATTGTACACCACTATTATGGGTTTACCCTTCAACATCTTAAGGATTGTGGTGTTCTTCCTTATTTAGGGGCACCTCCTTCCTTTAATCGATCCTGATTTTCCCTCAACTTAACATTCCCTTAATCCTTTCAGCTCACTCTTGTCCTACACTAAGTGGGGGCAAGAGGTTAGTTAGTATTTTTCTCTTGTATGTCACTTGTCGTTTTCAAACTTGACTTTTCGTTAACCTTTCATGAACATATAAGAGCAAGCTTGGGATTTGGAGGACATGTATTTAAGTTGACTCGCATGTGACATACACTCCTTCTCATGATGAAATTTTTTGGAAACCATATGACTTAGCATAGGGCTTTCCGAACAAGCTCTCATGTCCCTTTCCTCTTCTACTTTAAAGCAATTGTTCATAGTACGATGTTTCACAATTCCTTTAAAGTGGGGGCATACATCACCACTCATATTTCATTGTGCGATCTTATTTTTCTTGTGATTCCTCCTCTTGAAAACATTACACACAATGTTACTTAGGATTCAAGACATTTGCATTTTTCCTCTTTTGCATACAAGATGAGTACATTTTCACTTCGCCTCTCTTGGTGTCATTATGTATAATGTTTCTTAGGTTGAGAAATCACATGAACAAAAGAAAAATCCCTTTGAACAACATCACTTTCTCTTGTGGTGCCTTATCAAAGTTATCACGAGGTATAACTTTGGTATGGTTTGAGTAGGAAGCCCAACAAGTGGCACGAATTTCCCCATAGCCACCTTTGTGAGTACATACCAATCGTGTGTATGTTTCTCACCTTTTGGGACTTCTCACCACGTGGACAACCTGATTTTTTTTTGGCCCTAGAGTGAGCACATATCTCTTTATTCTCTTCACACCAAACCTTGTCATCGCATGATCAAGTATCTCATCTTGTTGTAATGCATTCACCCTTGAATGTTTTTTGCATTGATGTCAAGTTGAATTAGAATCTCAAATCCTTGGGGGATTGACCACCTCATTTATCTTTCCCATTCTTCCTTTTCATTCTTCACCATCTCCATTGGGCTACTTTAGTGTGATTTTGAAGCAAGTTCATACTCTCACTAAAGTGGGGGCTAAATGTGTCACCAAAAGTGAGGACTTTGACACTTTTTGCTCATTTGGACCTTTGCCTATGGATTTTGGACCCTTTCCAGTCTATTTTTACCCCTTTCGAAGCCTTGTGACAAAGTGTTGTAAGGTGTTTTAAAAAAAATCACACTATCCTAGGCTTGTCATCACCAAACTAACCCCTTGATATGACAGAATGACCCCTTAATCCTCATATATGTCCAACTTCAGTGTGTTTTGAGATTCAAACCCTAAAAACACAAATAATCACATATTAATTACTGATAACCACTTAAAAATGCCCAGATGGACTAGGTCTCCACCTTGGGCGACCTAGTCCCATGTGGCATAAAAATTGAATTAAACTTAATTTCTCTTAGGATTTTGGTCTCTAAAACCCTAAGGTTGACTTGTATGGTGTTGTTTTGGGAAAATTAGGGCATAAATTGTATAAATAAGCTTCAAAACCATAATTTCTCATTAGGTACACTCATTATTCTTCTTCTCTCTTAATCTCTCCTCCACCTTTTCTTCTCAAGCAAGCTAGGGTTTCAGATTCTAGTTTAACAAGATATCGTTGCTGAAGCACTCAAGGGATGAAACCTCCATTGCTGCAACTCAAAATCAATCATCATGGTAAGGTAAGTAGTATATTGATTCACATTTCATGCTTTCTTACTTTATTTCATCATTTGATTTAATTATCTACAAAGGGGCTTGACCAAGGCAAGCCCCCATTTCCTAACATCAACATTTCTTCTTTCTCTTTGTGCATGTTTGTAGATTTAGGTGCATTGGGAGCTTGAAGATCATTCAACAAGTTGACCAAGCTCTCTAAGGTTGAATAAACCCTATTTGAAGCTTGGAAGACTTCTCCAGACCAAATTCTTCACTTTCAGGACTAGATACCTAAAGGAGCATTAAATATAGATCAAAGGGCTCAAATCACATCTTTTGGTTGACATAAATTCAAAAGAGGACTAGGTCACCACTTTGGGTGACCTAGTCCCATTGAAGCCATTTTCTAGAAATCTTGGTAGATATGGATACCCTTTTGGCTGAGACGGGCTCTAGAGCAGTTTTCCAAAATTTTCCTGAAGAAGGACTAGGTCGCCCCACTTGGTGAGAATGTCCCTATGAATATTTTTGATAGATTCCAAAACATTCCAGGACTTCTCATCTGCAACTTCCAATACCAGGGTTCACAAGTTCTTATCTTTCCTGTTTCCTTTTTGTTTGCAAGCATTAAGGTCATTTACTTTACATTGCATGTAGTGTAGATTTACATTTGATTCATGTTTCATACTTATTTAGTTTCATTCTATTACAACACTTAGCCACACTTTACACAAACATATCACAAACTCAATCATCAACCAACCATCCCTTTGAATGCAATCACCCAAAGCATATCACTAAAGTGGAAAAAGTGGCATTCTTCCATCGAGTGCTCCTTAGGTGAAAAACCCTAGGAGCCTATTTGGGGAATCCTCTTTCCCTTGTTTGCATATGTTTTTGGTGGTTCACATATTTCCATAGATACAACACATCAAATAATGACTACCATGAGTCATTAACCTCATAAGGTATACAAAGGTAAAATAATACATTACATCAGTTCAAAAACATAGGCATACATCAATTTTTCTCAACACAATGTGGGAGTAGTACATCAAATACATGAACCTATCAAGAATGAATGATAAACAACTAAATATATGGTGAACCCTTGATCACTCCGCATCTGAACAACACCATAATACACAAACACTGACAAGGAACCCAACGGGGTGCATAACACGTTCCACCTGACCACGTGGACCCAAGGGTCCATCCCCTGTGCTAGGAGTTGACAAGAAAGAACCATGACCAAGATAGATGAGTAGAACAACCCCAAGACCAGACCACAAGAGCAACCAAAACATAACAAACAACAATCTCAACAACTACTTATAAGGTGACTACTTCCAAAGGCATACAAAGGCAAAGGAAAAGGATACTATGGGAGAGTGTCATCGCTCAGTCCTATCATTAGTTATCCTGACTGCCTCTCAATAGGCGTCGACCCCCATCTATGGTTATCCTGGCTACCTCTCACTAGGTGCCGACCCCAGAGGGTGACACGTGTGGGAAAACTAGCCTCTCATGAGGATGAGGTAGCGATCTTGCCAACCACGACCTTCTCAACCCACCCTTAGTCTATGAAAGCACTAACGATGTGGATGAGGCAAATTACTTATCTTTAGTTAATGTGCTCCTACCCAAACCCACTATTTAATTTTATTATGTTTTCACTTATTTAACCAACTCTTCCATGGATTATCCAGGCTGCCCCTTTGTGTGCCGACCCCCATGAAGAGCCACTCTCCCTAATAAACCTAATACAAAACTTACAACAAGGGGTGTACCAAACATAAAACACCAAAAATTTCCAGTCCAAGTACAAATGTGAGGCATGGTGGGTGCTGGCAAGAAGTTGAGTCCACTTTTTGGCCAAAAAGTGGGTGTTTTCCCTGATTTTCAGAATTTGACACTTTGACCTTAAAATTTGAAGCATCTATAGATGGAATCTTCAAAAAAGTCACTAATCATAAAATGTAGTACTCAGAGTCTAGTTTTCAAATATGTAATTTATTTCAATACCTAGATTGTACAAATTGAGTTTCAATACGCATTTCTACAAACCATTGTTTAAAAGTCACTTTTTTTTACCATACCATGCACGTGTACGGCATCCATATTTTGACCTAAATTATTGTATTTTTCTAAATCCTTTTGAGAAAAGATTTATGACTCATTGAAGCTTGTTTTTTATATTGTTTTGTAATTTTTTATTGAATATTTTTTTTTTGTTAATTATTAGGCATATTTGTCGTTTTGAAAAATCATTGTGTACAACACGCATAAGATGACCTAAACTTATCATTTTTTGATTTTTTTTTTTTTTTTTTAAATTGAAAATATTTGTCTGAAGCTTGTTCTCGTGCAATCCGTTCATAAAAATGTTATGTTGATAAAAAGTTATTAAAAATATTAAAAAACACTAATAATTCAAGTTTATGGACCTCTTTAATTAGAAGTTATATGAAAAATAAAAAAATATTCAAATTGTAAATTAAATTACATATTTGGAATCTACACTATCTAATCTATAATGGGTTTTAATTTCATCGAAAATCTCTGCAAAAACAATTGTCAGTCATAAGTCCAAACTCAAATTTTTTCCCTAACATTGTTAAAACCTTCAACTTGCTGGTCAAACCAGGTTGAAGGCCTAGGTTCGGACTCCCAATGCTTTTCTTGAACCAAAATCTGAGGGAAAAACCCGACCACAAGCCAAAAAAAAATTCAAATTAAAAAAAACGGGATCCTGATTATAGAACGGGATCCCGTTTTTTTTAAAATGGGATCCCGCTCTATAATCGAGATCCCGTTCCCAATATTCAATATGCTGACCGTTGGTAGGGTAACGGGATCCCGTTTATAAAATGGGATCCTGTTCCCTCTACCAACGGTCCCGAAAATAAATATTGGGAACGAGATCCCAATTGTAGAACAGGATCCCGTTTGTTAAAAAACGGGATCTCGTAGAACAGGATCCCATTAGTTAAAAAACGGGATCTCGTTCTATAATCGGGATCCCATTTGTTTAAAAAACGGGATCCCGATTATAGAACGGGATCCCATTTCTTTTAACTATATTATTTGTATTTACTATCAAATTTTACTGTGAAGTCTACAACTTCACATGTACGAACGAGAATAGTAAAATTGGTCTATTTTACATCAAGCAATTTTTTTACAGGTGCTTGTTTTTTTGTTGAATTTTTTCAAAGGAGAGATCCCATTTTTTTCAAAGGAACAAAATATGTTCAACTTGCAATATGAATTGATTTTTTCAAAGGAGGCATGAAGAAATTAGTTTTAAAGTGGAATTGTGCTAGTTTTCTACTTGTTTTGAGTAACACAAAAGGAAGAATTTAGTCCGTATAGGTCTTGAACTTCGAATTTGAATTGAATTTTTTGAAGAATTTCACTATTTACATTCATTTGTGCTCGAAAATTTTATAATCATGAGAGATATAGCTCGTAATAAGAGGAGGATGACATTGAATCCTAAAGAAATTGAAGCAAACAAAGAGAAGGAGAGACAAAGACAAAGAGAAAGAAGAGAAAAATAAATCAATGAATGATGGGGGAGCATCCAATTCCAAAACTATTGAAGATGAAAACATAAAGGAGACCATGGTTGTAGATGAATCGAATTTGCAAGAATTCAATTTGGAGAAGAATATGATTATACAAGCAAGTCCTACTATGTCTTCAAATCTCTCTTTCAATGGTATGGAGAATTTTTCAATATGCATAAATCCAGGTACGTCTTCAAATCCACATGTTAGTGAAATGGTAAATTCGTATGTAGAAATTTTACAAGATGCTGGACTTAACGATGTAGAAATTGATAATATTTAGAGAGATGAAAATTTTATAGAATTTTTTGAAAATGAAAATGAGAATGATCCTTTTGTTGAAAATGAAATCGAAAATAATCCTTTTATTGAAAATGAAAACAAAAATCGATTTGTTGATGTAAATAAAAATGAAAACCGTTTTGTTGATGAAATTGAAGATAAAAATGTAAATCATTTTGAAGTTGAAGTTGAAAATGAAAATGAAGATGAAGATGAACATCTAGAATGTGATGTTGAATTTAATGAAAATACTTTTTAAAAAAAATTGAAAGTGGTGTTTTTGATAATCTTCCTGGTCAAATTTCTAGGAGGCAAATAAGAACACATGCAAATAAAATATACAATGATTTTTTTTATTGTAAAAAAAATGCAATTCAATGTCAACTAATGATGCAATTGATGAGAATGCAAAAAATGAGGAAAATAATGAAAAGGTTAGGATTTTTTGTTAAACCAAAAAGAAAAGATCAATCATTAAAACATGCTATGTGTATTGTTGCTAGTGCCATTCAATCTATTGGAAAAAATAGTCGGTCTAAAGATAAAAATGCAGCAAGAAGAGCTATAACAATTGCTATAGTTAATAAAGAAACTTTGAATAAAAGAATGGTAAGAACTATTAGTGAAATTTTAAAGATACATCCTAAAACATTGCTAAGAGCGGCAAAAAGAAGAGAAATTATAGAAAATGATCCTATCAACCAATGTTGGAGTTTCTGTGGTCCACTCCCGAGGTCTAATATGAAATTGAATGTTGAAATTAAATCTTTGATTGAAAAATATTGGCATGATAATAATAGGGTTTCATCTAATGCTAGAGATGTTTTAAAATTAAGGGTGGGGTCCAAAGTTTGCGATCCTCACCCAAAACACCTATTAGATATAACACAAATTGAATTTTATAAAAAAAATTGAGGTGATTTAGTGTTACCTGGTAATACTAAGATAAGTCAAAGGTCTTTTGAAAAATGTAAACCATGGTATGTTAAAATTAATAAGCAACAAATATGGTGCAGGAGCACCTAGGCAAATACTAGGCAATAGGAAGTCTAGACTACATTTTTGTTTTTATGCATTTATATAAGGTCACTAGAAGGGTTTAGTAAGGTTTGATCAAGGATTGGTCAGGGGAGGAGTTGACTTATGCTTTCTAGTTGTCTAGGATTAGTAATAATTGGCAAAGGTGGCAAAATGGGACATTTTGCACCTTTTGCCACTTCATCATGGAAATGTCCAACCCAAGGGATTGGTAACTACCTTGGGAAGGAGATAAAAGTCCTGGCTCAAGCTGAGAGCAGGTTGGAAGGTTTGTAATTGGAAATGTTATGAATGCTAATGGTGGATAGAGAGAGAGGAAGAACTGAATTTGTCTGTTTTGCTTTGTGTTTGTGTGATCAAGAGTGATCATGGCCCTTTAGTATGTTGTAGATGGTAGTGTAGAGTGTTCTCTGAGTTTGTGTGTTATTTTTTTAATCGTGTGTTCAATTTGCAGGTGTGTTAGTGTAGTATTTTGTTTTCTTTAAAATTCTGTCTTGACTGGTAGACCGACAGAGATGGAGTTCTAGATTGTGTTTCCCCTATACCTGGTGTATGGATTCTTGGGAGAAGAGGGTATAATCCATACTTGTACATAAGGTAGGCTTAGGAGTCGTTGGAGGTTAGGAATCCATGGGCAAAGACTGTTCCTAGGTGAGCTTGGCAGTGCCCGACTAGGACAGTCAAAACCAAAGTGCAGAGCACTAAGGTTGCAGGGGTGTCAATTCCCTGGCAAACCAAGGTGTGTGGTGGCTGCAGGAGACCTTGTAGAGGCTTGGCAAGAAGGATGGAGCCTTGAAAAACCATCAGGAGGAAGCAACAGTTGACTGTCCTCGGAGAAGGTCACAAAATGGCTCAAAACAAGCCTAAAGTGGCTAAATGCTTGGATAGGGCAGAGTATAGATAGTACAGTCACCAAACCCCAAAAATCATCAAAGTGTGGGCATAGGAAGAAAAAATCCCAAGGAAAGATTTGGGGTCATTTGGAGAGGTTTGGAGCAAATTCCACTTTTCTCGGGCTAGGAGACCTAATTGGGGCTCTAGGGCTTGTAGCCTTCTTAACCCTAGGAGAGGGTTTGATGAAAGCAATGGTGAATTGGAGATTGGTGGATGTTCAAGGAACCTAGAGGAATGGTCTGGAAGCCATGGAAGACATCACACACCCCTGCAATGAAGTAATGGAGATTGGAGGTTTAGCTAGTCTTTAGGAAGATTAAGGGCTAGGGAGAGAATGGCAGAGAGAGCACCAAGATTTTCTTGGTTAGAGAAATGGAGATGATAGTAGGGTTGTCTAGGATAACCAGGGTTCCTAACAAGCATTAGGGCCATAGGTTAAGGTGGTGTAGAGTGACACCATAGGGGTTTGCCAAGGTGAGACCCAGGGCATGGAACAATGAGTGTTCCACCCAACCCTACCCTATCAGATTGGTATCAAAGCAAGTTAAAGATTTGGGAGAGTATCTTGTATGTCAAACCTTGAGTCCAATGGTTCCACAATCATGGTGACCAATGGAGAACTAGCAAGAGACCTGACAGAGCACCAGGAGAAAAACAAACAACTTGAAGAGGCTGTTGAAGAAATGAAGCAAAGGTTAGAAGAAGTGGTAGAGGCTGCAGGAAAGATGAGAGTAGATCTAGCAGTGGTTAGAGACAAGGGTGAGGATCAAGGAGAAGAAGACATAGAACCATACCCTAACCCTCCACTTAAAGAGGAACCCTTCCTCAAAGAATTGAAGGCCTTGAGTGGGAAAGCCTTGGAAGGTATACCCATCTTCACAGGGAGAATGGATGTAGAGTTGGTGATGGAATGGATAGAAGGAATGGAAAATAACTTTGAGTGTGATGGTGTGACAGAGGCACAAAAGGTGAAGATAGCTAAATCAAGATTAAGGGGGCAAGCATTGACATGGTGGAAATTCCTACAAGAAGAAAGAGAGAATGAGGGTAAGAAGCCCATTGGAAGTTGGAAAGCCATGGTGGCTAAGGTAAAGGAGCATTATCTACCTGAGGACTATGAGGTCCAATTGCATAAGAAGAGGCAGAACCTTAGGCAAAGAGGCCTAGATGTAGCTTCCTACACAAAGGAATTCCCAAAATTGAGCCTTAGATCTAGGGTGCAAGAAGTGGAAAGCATCAAGGTGGCGAGGTATCTAAATGGGCTCAAATGGAACATTCAAGAAGAAATGAGTCTCTTTACCTTGACCAACCTCCATAGTTGTTTTCAGATGGCTTTTAAGGTGGAGGAGAAATTGGAAAAGAAACAAGAATCTAACTCTAAGAAAAAAGGCAAATGTAGAGATCCAAGAGATCAAAAAGGGCAAAGAGGTGGCTACCAAAGTAGAGGAAATGAGCAAAGAAACCAAGGTGAATCCAAACCCACAGAGAATGGGGTTGAAACATCTTCTAGAGGGGGTCATGGTAGAGGTAGAGGTTCTCAAGGAGGATCAAATAGAGGAAGAGGAGCAGGAAGAAGCAATTCTTACTTTGCAAACATGAAATGTTACCATTGTGGCCAAATTGGACATCTAGCCTATAGGTGTCCGGAGAAAGCATCCTCATCAAGCAATGAAAAGAGAGTGGCTTATGCACAAGAGGACACCATGAGTCATAAATCACCTGAGTTCAGTCACATTGAGTTTGAGATGGGAGAGAATCTAATGTTTAGGAGAATGCTGATAAGTCAACCGGTCAAGGAAGAACCAAAACAAAGGAGAGCTCTATTTAGAGTGAAGTGCAAGATACTTGGTAAGGTCTGCAAGGTCATTGTAGATTCAGGCTCAACTGACAATATCATCTCAGAAGAGGCACTAATGAAACTAAAATTGAAGAAGGTATCCCACACTAACCCCTACAAGGTAACATGGCTCAACAAATGGAAAAGTGTTATAGTGAATGAGCAAGTAATAGTGGATTTTTCCATTGGAGGGTATAAGGACAAGTTAGTTTGTGATGTTTTACCCATGGATGCATGCCATCTACTATTGGGTAGACCATGGCAGTATGAAATAAGTGCCATGCATGACGGGAAAGAGAATAGCATTTCCTTCAAGAAGGATGGGAAGACTTTCAAGTTGCAGTCACTGTCAGAGGAAGAAGAGGGACAATCAAAGACACCAAGTGTCTTGTTGAGTAGTGGTAAGGAGTTTCTCAATGACCTACACCAAGGGAGTGAAGGATACATAATCTTATTGCAATCCAAAGAAGAAGACAAGGTTGAAAAGACAGTCATACCCGAAGCAGTCCTAAAGTTGTTAGATCAGTTCAAAGACATAGTGAGTGATGGGACACCTGCAACTTTACCACCAAAGAGAGCTATAAGTCATCAAATTGAATTCATACCTAGAGCCTCATTACCTAAAAAAGTAGCTTATAAGCTTACATCGGATCAGAACCTAGAGGTAGCTAGGCAAGTGCAGGAGTTGATGGATCAAGGATTGGTTAGGAAAAGCATCAGCCCATGTGCAGTACCAGTGGTTTTAGCAACCAAGAAGGGAGGTAAATGAAAGCTATGTACTGATTCTAGAGAAATAAATAGAATCACCATTAGGTATAGGTTTCCTATTCCTAGAATTGAAGATTTAATGGATTGTCTTGGAGGAGCCCAATACTATACCAAGTTGGATCTTAAGAGTGGATACCATCAGATCAGAATCAAGGATGGAGATGAGTGGAAGACAACATTCAAGACAACAGATGGATTATATGAGTGGAGAGTTATGCCATTTGGCCTTTCTAATGCCCCTAGCACATTCATGAGACTCATGAATGAAGTGCTCAAAGACTTGACAGGGATATTTGTGGTTGTATACCTTGATGACATCCCCATCTTTAGCAAGACAGTAGAGGAGCATCTCAAACATGTGGAGTTGGTACTTAGAAGATTGCAAGAGGAGAAGTTGGCTATCAACTTGGAAAAATGTGAGTTCTTTAAACAAGAGCTTGTCTATTTGGGATTTGTAGTGTCTCAAGGATCATTGAAGATGGATCCAAGCAAGGTGGAAGCAATCCTAAATTGGCCTACACCAACCACAGGGACATAGGTAAGAAGTTTCCATGGATTGGCTCAATTCTATAGGAAATTCATAAGAAATTTTAGTGGTATATGTGCACCGGTCCTAGATACAATCAAGGGAGGTTTAAAAACTAAGTTTGTGTGGACCCAAGCAGCTGAGAAAGGATTTGAGAAACTGAAACAAGAAGTGGCAACTCAACCCATTCTCTTATTACCTAGTTTTGATAGATTGTTCACTGTTGAGTGTGATGCTAGTGGAGTTGCAGTAGGAGGAGTGCTAAGTCAAGAGGGCAGGCCTATAGCCTTCTTTAGTGAGAAGCTTAATGAAGCAAAGAAGAAATACTCAACCTATGACTTAGAACTTTATGCTTTGGTTCAGTCACTTAGGAAATGGAGGCATTACCTTCTACCCAAGGAATTTGTAGTCTTTACTGATAATCAAGCACTTAGCTATATGAACACCCAAGAGAAGTTGAGCAATAGACACTTGAAGTGGATGGAATA
Organism: Sequoiadendron giganteum; assembly: GCA_007115665.2. Lineage (NCBI taxonomy): Eukaryota > Viridiplantae > Streptophyta > Pinopsida > Cupressales > Cupressaceae > Sequoiadendron > Sequoiadendron giganteum. The sequence continues at coordinate 35,533,797 of CM021108.1, forward strand.
CATCCAAGCTTTTACCTTCACCATCAAGCACAAGAAGGGACAGAGGAATAAGGTTGTAGATTCATTGAGCAGGAGGTTGTTGACAGTGCAAGAGATACAAGTGAAGAGCATAGGGATTGATAGTTTTAAAGATCTCTATGGAGAGGATGAAGATTTCTTAGAGGCCTACAAGGTATGTTCTAACTTTGAGAATCATTTTCATAGCCAATATGCTAAGTATACATTGCAAAGTGGGTTATTGTTTAAAGGGAATCAATTATGTGTTCCAAGGGGGTCAATGAGGGAAAATATCATTCAAGAAAAGCATAATGGAAGTCTTAGTGGACACTTTGGCATCAACAAGACTTTAGAACTAGTACAAAGATTCTATTACTAGTCTAAGTTGGGAAGAGATGTCAAAATATATGTAGAACAATGTGTAGTGTGTATGAAAGCTAAGAGATGAGCTAGAAATGCTGGTTTATATCAACCCCTACCCATTCCTAACAGACCATGAGAGTGTGTGAGCATGGATTTTGTGGTAGGCCTTCCTAAGACCAAGACTAGTTTTGATAGTGTGTATGTAGTGGTGGACAAATTTAGCAAAATGAGTCACTTTATTCCTTGTAAAACTACTCATGATGCTAGCTACATAGCTTATCTCTTCTTCAAGGAGATTGTAAGGATCCATGTATTGCCTTTGAGCATTTTTTAGACAGGGATGTGAAGTTTATGAGTCATTTTTGGAAGACTCTATGGAGTAGATTAGGTACCAACTTATCATTTGGATCAGCTTACCATCCTCAGACTGATGGTCAAATAGAGGTGGTTAACAGGGTGTTGCGTAATCTTCTTAGATGCCTAACTAAGGAATATGGTTATCTCACAAGCTGAGTATGCCTACAATGATAGTGTGAACCAGACAACAGGGAAGAGTCCTTTTGAGGTTGTATATGGGATACACCCAAGAGGAATATGTGAGCTCAGAGATCTTGGAGCTATGGAACATAGGAGTGGACATGCATAAGACTTTAGTCAAACCATGAAAGAGATTCAGGAGCAGGTGAAGAAGACAGTCACCAAAGCTACCCAAAAATTGAAGGAAAAGGTAGATTTGTCAAGGAAGGATGTGCAATTTGTAGTGGGAGATTATGTAATGGTTCACCTCAACAAATCAAGGTTGCAGAAGGGATTATCAACCAAGCTACAGATGAAGAGAGTAGGACCATGCAAGATATTAGCCAAGTATGGTAAAAATTCCTACAAGGTAGAGTTACCTACCGATTTAGGAATCTCACCAGTTTTCAATATAGCTGACTTGATCAAGTATAAGGGATCAGTCAAAGATATGGATCAGAACAATCAAGAGATCTTCAAGGACATCAACAACATACCCCTACCTACTCAAGACAAGCAACAAGCTGAAAGGATCTTGGAGTCAAGGGTGCAAAAGTCTACAAGACACAAGGTGTACATGGAGCACCTTATGAAGTGGAAGAACAAGCATGAATTAGAAGCTACATGGGTACAAGAATATCAGTTCAAGAAGCTTGGAATTTACATGTCATTGATGGTAGTGTAGAGTGTTCTCTGAGTTTGTGTGTTAGTTGTTTAATCGTGTGTTCAATTTGCAGGTGTGTTAGTGTAGTGTTTTGTTTTCTTTAAAATTCTGTCTTGACTGGTAGACCGACAAAGATGGAGTTCTAGACTGTGTTTCCCCTATACCTGGTGTATGGATTCTTGGGAGCAGAAGGTATACTCCATACTTGTACATAAGGTAGGCTTAGGAGTCGTTGGAGGTTAGGAAACCATGGGCAAAGACTGTTCCTAGGCGAGCTTGGCAGTGCCCGACTAGGACAGTCAAAACCAAAGTGCAGAGCACTAAGGTTGTAGGGGTGTCAATTCCCTGGCAAACCAAGGTGTGTGGTGGCTGCAGGAGACCTTGCAAAGGCTTGGAAAGAAGGATGGAGCCTTGAAAAATTGTAAGGAGGAAGCAACAATTGACTGTCCTCAGAGAAGGTCACAAAATGGCTCAAAACAAGCCTAAAGTGGCTAAATGCTTGGATAGGGTAGAGTACGGACAATACAGTTACCAAACCCAAAAAATCATCAAAGTGTGGGCATAGTAAGCACAAACCCCAAGGAAAGATCCGGAGTCATTTGGAGAGGTTTGGAGAAAATTCCACTTTTCTTGGGTTAGGAGACCTAATTGGGGCTCTAGGGCTTGTAGCCTTCTTAACCCTAGGAGAGGGTTTGATGAGAGCGATGGAGAATTGGAGATTGGTGGATGTTCAAGGACCCTAGAGGAATGGTTTGGAATCCATGGAAGACATCACACACCCCTGCAATGAAGTAATGGAGATTGGAGGTTTAGCTAGTCTTTAGGAAGATTAAGGGCTAGGGAGAGAATGGCAAGGAGAGCACCGAGATTTGCTTGGTTAGAGAAATGGAGATGATAGTAGGATTGGCCAGGATAACCAGGGTGCCTAACAAGGATTAGGGCCATAGGTTAAGGTGGTGTAGAGTGACACCATAGGGGTTTGCCAAGGTGAGACCCAGGGCATGGAACAGTGAGTGTTCCACCCAACCCTACCCTATCCAAATATCTTGTTGTTGTAAAATGCATGTTCAATTTCGTTATTTTTATGATGTTTTTTGATATATACAATTTACCTTGCATACTAACATGATTATACAAGAATGTGGTATTAATATTCCACCTAAAGCAATAAGGGAGTTTATTTCAAGTTTGCTTTGTGAAAGATCTAATGGTAATTTTTTTATTTAAGTTCTTGTATTTCTAGACAATGCATTGACTGTGGAAATCTTTCATTCTTACGAATTTGTATGCATGAAAGTGTTGATAATGATTTTGGACAAAAATTAGTAGAATTTAAAAGATTTAAGAATGTTCACTATTCTTTAAAAGATGGAAAAATAGGAAAGCGTTGTGATTTAGTTACAAAAAAAGTTAGTGTGCATGAATTCATGGGTGAATTTAAGAATAAGATAGTACCAAAGTATATCATGCACTCTTAACATGCTCGATGGCTTAATGGCCAATTTCATGCATGTAGAAACACATTTCCAATTGGTACTATACTTTCAGTGGTTGATTTTGTGGAAAATTATACTCTAGCTCCGCAAGAGGAAATTCAATCACAATATTATAATTTAGTGCAAGTAGCTATGTTTGTCCAAATTGTTTATAGACATGTAGATGATAGAACTAAGGATGATATAATTTTTTTGAGGGAGTATCATTTTTATTTGAGTGACAATCGATTACACTCATTAGAGTTTGTTCAATACTGTTTCAGTATTTTTTACAAAAAATTAAGAGAAAGAGGAATCCATATGAAAGAACACCTCATATGGTCAGATAATTGTACGAGGCAGTTCAAGAATGCTCGAATGTTCTATTGGTTAAGTAGGATTCATAAATAAATTAATGTCCAACATATATGGAGTTTTTTTTAAGCTGGCCATGGTAAAGGAGAACATGATGGAGCTAGTGTGTGTGTCAAAAGAATTTTTGCTAGAGAATAATTAAAATTCGAAGATGCAATAAAATTTAAAGATGCACGTGTGATTGTCGATTGGTGTAATACAATATTATCTACACCTAGTTTGAGTGAGTACTCTAGAGTTCATCGATTCTTTTGGTTGGTTGAAGAAGATAACATTGTACCTAGAGTTGACAGTGAGACAATCAGTGGATCTACTAAGTGACATTCATTTAGGAGTTTGACAAAAAGCACATGGACTATCTAGACAAGGGAGCTTGCATGTTTTTTTCTAGTTTTGTATCTCATGAGATTGGGAAGCATGTGAAAATACAGAATGGGTTGAACAATGGGAGCAAAGATCATTAACACCTGCACAAGCACATGATCAATATGAAAGAACTATTGAAGAAAATGATCAAGTGTTTTCATCTGAAGACTATGACCGTGTTTCAGACCTTGTACAAGAAGGTAATTTAATTCAATTTATTTCATTTTATTTCAATTTATTAAGTTATTTTGTAATATTAAATTTTTTATATTGATATGCGCAATTTATTAAATCATTTTTTGTTTGCAGGACATGTGTATGTTGTTGTTGCACCTGAGGGGAATGAAGAGCAAACAAAATATTGGTTGGCTCATTGTGTGGAGAGTAAAGATAAGTTAATATCACCTCGAGAATATGATGATGGCTATCATTATCCAACAGGTACCATGATATCCTTAAGACATCCCCTTAATCAAATTTTGATAACAATTTTTTTGATCCCCTTAAGCAATTTTTTAGAACAAGTTTTTCATCCCATTAAGAAAATTTTGAGAACTTATATGATGATTTTTTTCATGTTTTCCAATAGGATCAGTTGTGGTTGTTTGCACTTGGCTATGAAAATACCTAGCAAGGAAGAATGGTCTACCTGCATTCGAAGATTATGAACCGCATAAAAAAATTATACATTATTCACATTTGGTGGTGGCAACAAATATAAAACTAGATCGGTATTGCGGAAGACTTGCAAATAAAGTGTTATGGAAAATTTATATGGAAGAGGATGAGACAATCATATATGCATTACAAAAAATAGAGGATGCAAATGGTACAATGGAATAAGTAAATACATGTAAATATAGTTTGTTTTATATTGTCCTTTTAAATTGAGGTAATTATTAAGGAAAATATATTCAAATACATGTTTTGATTACATATTGATATTTCTTGTAAATTAATAGTATTGTGAACTCTTAAGACATTGTATTATGAACCCTTAAGACATCCCCTTAAGACATTCTATTATGAACCCTTAAGACATCCCCTTAAGACTTTCTATTATGAACCTTTAAGACATCCCCTTAAGAATTTGTATTATGACCCCTTAAGATGTTCTATTATGAAACCTTAAGACATCCCCTTAAGACGTTCTATTATGAACCCTTAAGACATCCCCTTAAGACGTTCTATTATGAACCCTTAAGACATCCCCTGAAGAGTTTCTATTATGAACCCTTAAGACATCCCCTTAAGACTTTGTATTATGACCCCTTAAGAAGTTCTATTATGAACCCTTAATACATCCCCTTAGGACGTTCTATTATGAACCCTTAAGACATCCCCTTAAGGTGTCCCCTTAAGACATCCCCTTAAGACGTCGTATTATGACCCCTTAAGACATCCCCTTAAGACGTTCTATTATAAATCCTTAAGACATCCCCTTAAGACGTCGTATTATGACCCCTTAAGATGTCTCCTTAAGGCGGTGTATTATGACCCCTTAAGATGTCCCCTTATTTGTTTTGAAAAGTTATAAATTAGTATTGGATTCCATTATAAATTAGTGTTGGATTTTATTATTTATAGAATTTATTAATGCTTTTGTTCTCTAATCTTGTATGGTTTTGTTTATTTTATTAAAATTTTATCCTTTCTGATATGTAAATGAATTGCTTTTGTTTGTAAATTATGATAAGATGACTAATTATTGTTTGACGTGAATTGAATAAGTTCATTGACTAATTATAGCTAATTATTGAATGTACATATCATGTATGAGGTCACTAAATTTGCAAAGTATAATTATTAAAATGTCCTATTAATTCAACTTTAATTTCATATTTATATTTAATTTCACATTAATGTCCTATATTAATATCTTGACTATGAACATAAAATGCATGTAAATGTATATGTGTAAATTAAAATTTCAAACAATAATAAAGTCCATAATTTATGTAAATATATTAAGTGCATGAAACCAATATATTAAGCGCATGAAAAAAATTCCATCATTGTACAACCCATGAACTAAAGTTCAATTAAGTACTCAATAACCATGAAATATAAAGTCCAACAGAGTACATGAGACAATCATAAATATAGTCCACAAAATAGACAAATATAACCCACAAAATCATGTTTCTAGGTCATGTATTGTCTCTATAATCAAGAGACCTCTTCACGCCATGCAAACTATGCAGATGACCTAAAACACTATGTACAAGAGCAAGATGAAATCATATGTAAGTCAATGAAAAAATATTTAATGACAATTTAATTTATAATTCATCATATTAAAATTAAATTACCATCATGTATGGGTTTGGATGCTCTACTACACCCGAAGCAACCTCTACATTCTCTGAATCAATCTAGACATAAACAAGACAAAGAAATTTGAAATTAGATGCACAAGTTTACAATTAAAAATGATTTAATTGAAATTAATTTATAATCTATAATATTTTAATTGTACCATATCCATAGGTTGTGCACCCTCTTCTGCAGGGCATGTTTGTAGATTCTCAACTACTAGATGTGTCACATGTTATAAAAGAAAAATAATTTAAAACATATATTAGCTCAACTTATATATATATATATATATATATATATATATATATATATATATATTCAATTTGAAATTTAAAATTAAAGTTATATATTCACTATATATAATTTATAATTGAATTTCAATATAACAAAAAATTTAAATTACCATTTGATTTGGAGCCTGCTCCGCATGCCCTCCAAGAGGTGTAACTATGTCGGGATCAGGGCTGAAAGTTGCACTAACAAAGTCCTACAAGATCAAAGTTAAAGCATGCAACATACTTGAATTAGGTTAATATATATACATATATTCAAGTTTGTACATTTTTTGTAGTAATTTATTTAAACAACCTGAAAATTAGAGGCCTCACGAGTAACCGCAACATCTAATGTTTGCACGATGCCCATTCTCATTGTGGTATCAGCCTAGACATACATGTAGACATGTAACACAAGCTTATAATATTTACAAGTGTACATGCACATTTCATTTATAGTGAATTAGAAATTCATAATTGTAACTATACTAAAGTAAGTTAAACAATTTAAAAAATAAATACATACCTGCCCTTGGTCTATGACGACCGATAGTGGAGAAGTGCTCGACAAACCCTCAGGTGGAATTGGCATGGAAGCCGATTGACTCACCTAAATGAACATAAATATTTCAAACATATATGTTATTCAATTATAAATTTAAAACTTGAAAGTTAAAAATCATTTCATTTATAATTTAAAAAATTGAAATCAAAATACCCCACAAGGGTTGCCAATTAGGACTGGTGTCGATGTATGTACTCATGGGACAAATGATTTCCCCTTTGTTACTATCATATGTACACCAAATAGTTTGATTGTTAAAATGTATTGTAAAATAAATAATTTGATATATACATTCATCAAAATTATTATAAAATTAACATGTAGATGCATATTTATACCTTTGTAGCAGTGCCCTCAGGATGTTTTCCTCTTGTAAGAAACTCTACAAATGAACCGATGTGACCAAATGTACCACCATAATCTCCACGTCCACCCGAACTAGGTGTGTCTTGATCAGGTCCATAGCATACTTGATGGAAACTATTACATACATGTGGGACGGGCCTCAACACTCCTGAAGTGGTACTTAGACCAGCTCCATAAAACACTCCTCCATCATCATCATCTCTATGCTCCCCACTCGCTATCGCAGAAGTATGCTGATCAAGGTCTCCTGCGAGTTTACTAAGGGAACCTAATGTCAAAACCATAGATCAATGATGCACAGGTGCATGAATGGGAGGACCAGGAGCAAGAACAAGGGGTTGCGCATGCACATGGTGTTGGGGATCAACCCTTGCCTCTAACCTCTATTGTGGCATGTCGCCACCAACACCCTAAAATGATTTAAAATCAAAATAATTGGGATTTTGCCCCATAACAAACTCTACATACAATTTCCTCAAAAAATACAATGGGCACTCCCAATTAGCATTTGGGGGACTATCAAAAACCATATACCATAGATCCCAAAAATGTGCACTCATTTGTGGATGTATGCACCACCTCATGGATATTCTAGATTTGCTGATAGGAATGGGATGTCGAGTAATGGGGTCAAGAAAGTAGGGGGCTAGGTGGGCTTTGATTATTTTAAGGTCTACTATTTGTTTATAAGAGAGACCATCGACATAAAATTGTCTCATTTGTTCTATGTGTCGTCTATGCCTATCTAGATCAGAATCATTGGTCCTGATCGCATCCACAACGTTTTGCATTGCAGATACAAAATGTCTAACATGTGGTGGAATCAATGCTTGACTTTGCATAACATTTATTTGATTTTGTATATTTGCAACCTAATCATTTATGTGTGTTCATAAGCAAGCCTCATCAGCTGCAACAGGTTGTGGAGGTGGCATATTAGGTGGAGGGGGGTGGAGGGGGAGGTGGAGGTTGATTGATGATATCATAAATGTTAAAATCATCCATGATATGAGATATAAGTGTGCACTTGCATTAAATTATACTAAATTAACATACAAAGTTAAAAAATTACAAGAAATAGTTGAATTTGAAAAACACATGCAAATTTGTTTAAATATGATGTGCATACATATATTAAGATCATATAAAATTGAAACACACTCCTACATTGATTGAAATTGATCAAGTAAACTATGTACATACGTTTAAAAAGAAAAATACATGCATTTAACATGTACATGTACATTTAAAATAAAAAATACCATGCATAATTTGCATGTACATACATAAAAATTAAAAATATGTGTACATAGTAAACAATAAACTTGAAACATTAACAAAAATCTCATTTTATGTCTAACGCATATATATATATATAAATTTTCCATCATGATCAGACTAGATAGTCATAAATATATACTATTATAAATTCCTCATTATAAGTTCATAAATTCCACCAAATTCATAAATTCAAGTCACCAAAATATCCATCTAGAACCAAAATCATAAATTCATGTCACACAAAATATTCATCGTTCACCAAATTTATCACTCAAAATATCCATCGTTCACCAAATTCATAAATTCATAGTTACTATTTAAGATCATTGTCTTAATTTTAAAACTATTATTTGGTCTCTACTGCATGTCTTCATTTATTTGCGTTTTCCTTTTCAAGATCAGAAGTTGTCCTCTCCTCTAGCCATTGTCGATGCTCATCTAAGATCCCATCGATAGCCCTGACAACATCAACAACGGTTTGCATCCTAGATGCAATCATCCTCACAGGTGGTGCGACAAATTCTTCATTTTCAATAATATTGATTTGATTTTGGATGGTTCTAACATTGGAATTGATTCGTGCTTGCAAATGAGCACCATCGATTTCAGGTGGTTGAGGTGGGGGGTTATGAGGTGGAGTGGGTGGAGGTTGAGGTGAAGGTGGTGGAGATGGATGGCGCGGAGGTGGATTGCAAATATTATTGAATCGATCCATGTGATCTCTAGAAGATATGAGTGAACCTGCATTAGATTTGTAATTTCAAAATGTAAGATACATGTTTAGGATTTATACCCTTAAACCATTCAATATAAATGGACTAATTCAATAAATATGATAAAATAAGTAAGCGTTATTTATGTCTACGGCATGTTACTTGAATGAAAATACAATTAACTATTAATATAAGACAATTTATGAATGTTATAGGGTTTACGGTTTAGAGTTTAACATAGATCCCCTTAAGCCATCCTACCACCCTAAACCGTAAATTAAACCATAAATTTTTTCTTGTGGAACAGTTGATTGATATAGGTCTTGTTTCAAATTATATCATTCATATTATAATCTTGCACAATCTTGTTATTGTTAAATTTGGTTGCCTTGGGCAACTTCACCAAATTTTAAGAACTTCTTTAATCCCATAAATAAATGTCATATTAGGACCCCTTAAGACATCGATTTACTATTTAGGGCAATAGAATGGCTTAAGGGGATCTATGTCTAGTTAGGTCTTAGGACAAAATAACATGGCTTAAGGGAATCAGATTTGGTGGAGTTGCATAAGGAAACCGAATTTGATTTTAAGGTCCTAAGACAAAATGAATGCTTTAGTGAAGAAGATTTTCTTGTCAAATAGTTGATTGATATAGGTCTTGTTTCAAATTATATCATTCATATTATAATCTAGCACAATCTTGTTATTGTTAAATTTGGTTGCCTTGGGCAACTTCACCAAATTTTAAGAACTTCTTTGATCCCATAATGAAATGTCATATTAGGACCCCTTAAGACATCAATTTACTATTTAGGGTGATAAAATGGCTTAAGGGGATCTATGTCTAGTTAGGTCCTAGGACAAAATAACATGGATTAAGGGAATCAAATTTGGTGGAGTTACCTAAGGCAACCAAATTTGATTTTAAGGTCCTAAGACAAAATGAATGCTTTATTGAAGAAGAGTTTCTTCTCGAACAGTTTATTGATATATGTCTTGTTTCAAATTATATCATTCATATTATAATCTTGCACAATCTTGTTATTTTTAAATTTGGTTGCCTTGGGCAACTTCACAAATTTAAAGAACTTCTTTGATCCCATTAAGAAATGTAATATGAGGACCCCTTAAGACACCGATTTAAGATTTAGGGTGATAGGATGGCTTAAGGAAATCTATGTCTAGTGACGTCCTAGGACAAAATGACATGGCTCAAGTGAATAAAATTTGGTGAAAAAATGATGTCTTTATCTTGTTTAGGGTTTAGAGTTTAGAGTTTAGGGTTTACGGTAATACGATGGCTTAAGAGGATCTTTGTAGTAAGGTTCTACTACAAAATTACATGGCTTAAGGGAATCAAATTTGGCTTAAGGGGATATTTGTAGTAAGGTTCTACGACAAAATGACATGGCTTAAGGGAATCAAATTTGGTGGAGTTGCCTAAGGCAACCAAATTTGATTATAAGGTCCTAAGACAAAAATGATGCTTTAGTGTTGAGGGTTAGATTTTAGAGTTCAGGGCTTAGGGTTTAGCGAATTAGGGTGAAGTTTGGGCGGCCCTTCAAATAATGGATTTGCAAGTTAGTGCCTAGTTTATGAATATATTTTTTATTTTATGAATAGATTGACTATTTCCGTAATAGAAACACATAATTATGTGTGATTAAGATTGAGTTTTATGTATATTTTAACTGGATGCTTTTTTAATTGAATATAAGATTATTTTATTTAATATTAAACTCACTTAAATGAAATTTATGATATAAAACATGTATAATATAAAATTAGTTAATGTTGAATTGAAAGTATTTTATTTTAGATTGTTTGTAATTGAAAGAACCTAAAAGAACTTAGAAAACAAAAATATTTAGATTATTTAGTGTCTAGGTAACTAGTGCAAAAATTTAAATCCTAGACCATCCTCTAAGTACATATATACGGTAAATCCTAAACCATGGATTAAAATTTTAAAATTTAAATTCAAAATTTTCCATCTCTTACACATTTAATAATACATTATGAGCCAACTAAACTTGCTTAGTATTCAAAGATATTCAAGTGTCTTTATTTTATCATTTAATTACACTTGATCATTATTCACAAATCATTTAAAGTTTTGAAATACTATGCTAGGAACACTTCAATAGGAGGACCTTAATTTAATCTAATTATGCATCACCATTTCCAAGTTTGAATAATATTCTCCTCAATCATTCCCATAATATCATGAACTTGATCTTATCATGAGGGCTAACCTATAAGAACATGACAATTGAGATCCAACACTCACCCCTAGGTGTTTTTAAATGCCACTACTTAATAACTTAAAACTTCATTTCTAATAGAACTAATTTCTATGTGTCAAGTAACCCTCTCATTTAATTTCACAAAAAAACAATATTATGCATATTCCCTAAACTCTATTCTTTAAATTAATTTATATATTTTGTACCATTATTTTTCTCAAAAATGTATTTAAAAACTATATTTTTCTTAAAAATAGATTATAACTTAAATCTTAATTTCTAATAATTAATTGTTTAAAATCTTCATTTTTTCTCTAATAGAATATACATCTATATTTTTTTAAAGAAAGTTGATTTATTTACCATCCCTAATTTAATTTACATTTCATCAAAATACCACATTTCTTCTTAAGTAGTTCAACTTCAATTCAAGAACCCTAGATCCCTAGATGAAGCTAGATTTTGAATTTAATCCTCACTTAAGGTTTTGAATAGACCCTAGATGAAGCTAGATTTTGAATTTATGTAATACCCCTCCGTTTTGCTTCTTGTTCAGTTTGTTTTATGCTATGTTTGGTTGCAGTCACTTTGATACTGGATACATTTTGTTATGATGTTTTGATCGCTACTATTGAGCGACAACTATTATGGTGGGATTTAGTTATCTGATTATTGTTTCACATGCATTATGGATTAATGATGTTGTAAAGTTAACATGAGATGTTATTATGAGATTATTGGATTATGATGGAAGTGTCAGTTTCGATGAGTGTATTGGTGAAGATGACGGGTTCGCATCACTCTCTTGCGAGCGCCCTGCGAATCCGTAATTTCTTCTTCACGGTGTGTATTATATGTTGGATATATTATATGATGATGTTTACTTGGTTTCAGAATTGCAGGTACATGACATCGACTCCACCTGGTTTCACAGGTTTGAGTGTGTCGATCCAATGGTTAAGTTGAATGGGAGCTAGTAGCTAGGTAACATGTGTCAAGTTTACACCTTAGCCTTAGTGTGTCGTCAGTCATGTGTGTCGAGTCATTGTCTATCTTGCTTTAATGTTATTTAATCCTGAAGGATTCTGGATTTGGAAATAGATATTTAGAATAATTGCATTTATATCATGTTGATGGTTACTTAATTTAAATAATGCAATGTGAATAAAAGTTTATATTTAAATTAATTAATTATATTTAATTTATTTAATTAATTATATTTAATTTATTCAATTAATTATATTTAATCCAAGGGGGTTGAATTTAGTTATTAAATAATTAAATTAATTAATTAAAGGCGATGCAAGAAAATGAAAGGAAATAAAAGAATTAAAATTAATTTTGGAATTTAATTTCATCTTATGGGAATTAAATTAGAAATTGTAATTAAATGTTTATTTGGGAAATTAGTTGCAACTTTGGAAATTAATTTATTATTTGAAATTGCATTGAAAGTGGGTTTTCGTAAATTGAAATTGAAATTAATATCTAATTTGCATGTAATGTGAATTAGGGTTATATTAGGTATTTTTGATTTATAAGGAATGCATGTTTTAATTTTAGGGCTGAAAGTTTTTAGAAAGAAAATTCATTTTTACAGCAGAGAAGAAATTTTGGAAAATTTGCATCAAGAAGGGTTTGAAGAGAGTTTTGATTGTAGAATTGATTGGAGGAAAGATTGTTTGCATTTGTTGGGTTTTGGTTTGGATTCGTTGGAAGATTGAAGAAAATTCAGGAAATCTTTGGAGGAGGCTTGCATCAGAAATAAATCCTTTCTCGTAGCTTCTTGAACCAGGTTTTCCTCTTTGTGTTTTATTGTTCTTGGTTGCTTTTAAAATAATAGTGATTAAATATTTGTTTATTAAATCTGTTTTAGAAAATAAATCTGTTATTAGAAGAAAAGAATTAAATAAACTTACAGCTTTTGTTTTTGTGAAAATTCTTGAGTGAAATTTGTGAAAACCTCAGTTGAATTTAAATTATTTGAGGAAATCGATTATTTTGTTATTGGAATCAAACATAGAGATTGAACAATATATTTAAAATGTTTTTAGAAAATGAAACCCTCTGTAGAAAATCAAATTTATTTTGAAAATCTTTGTGGAAATTAGCTGGGAGAAACCTTAGGGTTTTAGAAACTTTTAGTTTTAATTTTTATCCTTTTTAACTTTATTGTTCAAGAATTCAAAAAATGATTTAAGGTAATTAATTGTTGAGTTTTATGAAATTTGAGATTTTTTGATGAAGCTTTACAATTTTGCCTATAAGTGATTATTTTCACAAAATTTCTTCAATTTATTCATCATGATAAACTCGTTTATATATATATATATATGTTATATATATACATATATATTTATATGTATGTATATAACATATAAATATAATGTTTGTATTATTGAAAATGTTAAGTTTAAAATCTGAAATCATCGCTGTACGACCGTCGGAATATGAAATATGATTGACGAAAATTTCTTAATAAAAAAATTTCATTTTTGCTCATTCGCTGTTTTGGAGCGAAGTTTTTAATTTATGTTGTTGTTAATGGGGGATGGGGAGGAGCTACCTCCCCACCGCCGCCCCCATATGGGAGCGACTGTGTGGAGGGAGACCTCCCATCGCAGCCCCTCTTCCTTACTGCCGCCGCCCAATACATTTGGGGAGAGGGTCGGCGGGGTTTATTCTGCCGCCCCTCCCCCAAATGCATTGGGGTTTTGTTTCTTCCTTAGTTGCTGGAGCGGATCTTAGCCAGTCAGCGTCCTAGCTGTTTCGAGCATCATTTAATTTTTTTTCAATATTGGTTTTCAATATATTAATTATATATAACATGTTCATAATATGAGCAAATATGTATAATGTTAGTAAAGTAAAAATATATATATATGTCAATTATATATTTATTTAAATACAATTACTCTAAAAATAATTGCTTGTGGGAATGTTTAATTTGGGAAATGAAGGGTTTATTAGCATGGATAAATGTATTTAGAAGAGATAATTTATTAAATAGAAATAATTCGTGATTTAAGAATGATGATTATTAGCATGGATAAATGTATTTAGAAAAGATAATTTATTAAATAGAAGTAATTTGTGATTTAAGAATGATGATTCACAATAGATTTATGTTGTTCTAAAAGAAATCAAATGTTTTGTTTTAGATTAAATTGGGGTTTTTCCCTTTCTAAATTTAATGAGGCAATTAGTTATGTTTATTTTATTATTTTGTAAAGGAAATTGGGTTATTAACGGTGAAGTATATTAGAATGGAATATTTAATTGTAAATATAATTGAAGAAAATTTATGAGATGTTTATATTACATGTTATATACACATTAGAATGTATATTTAAAAATAAGTTTATTTTGTAATAAAATGTTATTATATATTTAATATATATTTATAGTTGAAATATATAATTAAATATACAAAAATATATGTGGAATTGTATTATAGATATAAATATAATTGCATGTTTATTTAAGTAATGAGAGTAACTATGTACAAGCATATATTGCATGTGTATACATCATGAGCATGCATATTTAAAGATGTAGTTTAATATTTTGTCCTAATTGGGTTAGGTACATGCAAGTATTGTGAGTGGAGATTATAAAAGATAAGATTGGAATGCATGGTTAAATAGATAGCAAAAAGATGTTTTTATATATTGATAAATTGCATGTTTGTAAATGGATAGTTGAAGAGACATAGACTCTAGATAGAAAATTGAATATAGTATTTGCAATAGTTTAAATTGTATTAGAAGTAAATTTAAGAAATGATTATACTAAAAAAGACAAATATTTATTATGTTTTATTTATTTCCATAGAGCAATTTAATCATTGTGATTGGAATATTAAAGAATATATATTATTAAATTTATTAATATATATATATTTGATGTCTATATAATATGGAGCATATATATATACTTTAAGTGTAAATCCATTATCGTTTTTCATTTTAATAAGATGCCTACAATATATTATTGAATAGAGATTTTAAAATGGTTTGATTAGTGTATATGGGAAAATAGATAGAGAAACAATATTTTATTATATTAAAGTGATTGAATGTTTTAAATAGGAAATTGAATGAGATGTAAGATTTAGTTAGGAAATGGAAAGAGTTTACTTGCATGGATTTGTGTCGATTTAAAGGTAAATTAAGAAGTTGTATATTGATGAGGCAAATAGTTATTTTAGTTTATTATATTTCAATTAGAGCAATTAATTTATTGTGAATGAAATATGAAAGAGATATGGATTTAGTATATCCAAAAATAGTAATGTTCTAGTGATTGCCTTAAATGTTCTAGTTTCTTTGTAATTCGTAAAGGGATGTAAGTTTAAATTGTTTAAGATTCTTAGAAATATGGGTATATGATTATTTGAGTTAACTCTGTAAGTGTGTCTTTGACCTTGTTAACGTTACCTACTGAATGAATATGGATTTAGGAAATCCAAATATTAGATTTGATTAATGATTTGAATGCTTTTGTTGCTATATCGTCAAGTTGCATTGTGGGTTTTGGGATTTAGTGTTAGTCCTAAATTGTAAGTCTTCCAGAAGAACTTAGAGGATAAGGGTTGTTGAATCTTTATGCCATCCAGTTGTTTCCCTTGGGTAGTGCATGGCGTCTTTTCAGTTTTACCCAATTTCCACAAACGGGGATGTTTTGTGCCTCCTGTGAAAGGAGTGGTCTATGTGTTATGTTTCCTCCAAGATGTTTGGAGTGAGTTCTTTTATTTGTTTCCTCCTCGAGTTGGAGTGGTTTGATGCCTAGGTTGCATGCACTTGTGTTTCTCTTGGTGGATTGTTTAGGTGTGTGTTGTCGAATAGAAGAGTGGCTTTTGTTAGGGGCTGGAGCCCAAAGTGGTAAACTGGGTAACCTTCAGAAGTGAGTTAATAAAGTGATAATTAAATTAATGTACTTAGATGATTAGGATGCATTCACACTAATAAAGATAATTTAATCCTCACTCATAGACACAAGGGCTCATTTAGACTTGGGATGAGTGGGAAGGCCTGGAATGGCATAGTCATTTATTTTGTCAGTACGAGAGGTATTTGATGCCGCATGAGTGAGTATGAGTGCCGGGATTCGATTGAGGCCACTAGGATTTCCGGAGCCTATGAAGGATGCCCAGAGGAGATCTCATGACTACTATGCGATGACACTCTATCTAGGACAACTGTTGTTAAATTGTTTTATGTGTATGGTCTTTGAACATAATTGATTAATATTATGTCTGGAAGCAATGTGACCTATGTCAGTGATGTTGGAGTTGTACTTGTATGGTAATTGAGTCGTACTTATTAGTTCATTTGTTTGGTTATATCAGTATGAGTCAGTATGAGTCTACCTTTGGTTAGTGGTTGTAGATCTTTGTCCATGTTACTTTGTTACTGTCTCCTAGCATGGGGGATGGGCCTTCGGGTACCACTTGGTTGGGTGGAACATGCACCAAAACCGTTGGGTCCCCATCTATCTTCAGTACTTGGTGGCGAGACATCCAGATGGACAACTCGCGGTTCTTATTGTATTTTATTGCATTGTAATAATTCAGATTGTATAAGTTATTTTTATCCCTCTTATGTTTATGAGGTGAGATTATGTAATTGTAATACATTTGTACTATTGCCTCATTCTGGGAATGAGTGATGTAACTACTGGATTAAGTTAATGATTATGAGATTGTACCTTGGATGTTTATTTTATTATGTTATGTGGTATCTTTATGATGTATGTTGTTTATTCATAAAGTTCTTAACATTATTGTTTAATGTAAGATGTTTGTGTGGGTTTAAGTAATCCTAACCTTATAGTCTTAGAGGTTGTTGTAATTAGTAAGTGAATGTGTATGTTAATTACACTTTTAAAAAAAAAAAAAATTGGTTCGCTTAAGTTGTTAATTACAACTTCCTTTAGGGTTGCAAGGCGGGGCATTACAATTTAGCATGTGTTTTTATTTTTGTTTTATTTTTATTTCATCTTTTTAATAGACTGATTATTTGACCTAAAATTAATTATCAAAATTCATATAAAAGATAGTTCTAAATGAAAATTCATATAGCAATAATGTACTCATTTCACAAAAAATGTAAAGTTTTTCTAATCTAATTATAATTTAACATTGAAACTAAAATTTAACATATCATTTTATCCATACAATGCAAATCAAAATTAAAACATTTAAGCAATTTGCAAAAGAATTTTCTTGAGCTCGAATATTACGGTTTTCAAAATCAGAATGATTTGTTTGATTTCAATTTAAGGTTTTAGCAATTTTTATTGTTTCAATTCAATTCGAGGTTTCAACTTCGAAGAAATTACGGTTTTTAATGCATTTTTTTAGTTTCAATTCAAATTAGAGTTTTGAAATTCTTGTTTTTTTGCTTTGATTTGAATTTAAGATTTCAAAAAGTGTAATTAGGGTTTCTAAATGCAAATTTTCAATTTATTTCAGGTTCTAGGGTTTTGAAATGCATTTTTTTTGTTTCGTTCAATTAGGGTTTTCAATTTCTTTTTTGTTTCGTGTAATACCCCTCCATTTTGCTTCTCGTTTCATGTTGTTTTATGCTTTGCTTGGATTGTAGCTACTTTGATACTGGACACATTTTTATTATGATGTTTTGATCGCTACTCTTGAGCGGCAACTATTATTGTGTGATGTGACTATTTGATTTTATTTCACATGCTTTGATGAATTAATGATCTCAGTAGAATTATCATGTGATTATTTATGTGAATATTGTTTATGACGTTAGTGTCAGTCTTTGATGAGTGTATTGGTGAAGAAGACGGGTTCGCATCACTCGCTTGCGAGCGCCCTGCGAATCCGAGATTTCTTCTTCACGGTGTGAATTATATGCTAGATATATTATGTTGTTTACTTGATTTCAGGTTGCAGGTACATGACATCGACTCCACTTGGTTTCACAGGTTTGAGCGTGTCAATCCAATGGTTAAGTTGAATGGGAGATAGTAACTTGGTAACATGTGTCAAGTCTACACCCTAGCCTTAGTGTGTCGTCAGTTCTGATTATTGAGTCATGTTGTATCTTATTGGATGTTAAGTAATGTTTTGAAAAGTGTTGTCTTATTAAATAGTTCTTTTAGAAAATTGCATTGGCTGGAAGAAATGTTTATTTTATATTATATTAATGTTATGCTTTTTGGTTATATTTAAAATGATTATTGAAATTAAACTTAAATTACTTAATTAATTAAATTTAAATCTCAAGGATTAAATTTAATTATTAAATAATTGTAAGTAAGCTAATTAAAGTTAAATTATTTAATTTATTAAATTTAAATCTCAAGGGATTGGATTTAATTATTAAATAATTGAAAGTGTGTTAATTAAAGTTAAAGTATCTATTTAATTAAATTTAAATCCCAAGGGATTAAATTTAATTATTAAATAATTGTAAGTAAGTTAATTAAAGTTAAATTATTTATTTAATTAAATTTAAATCTCAAGGGATTGGATTTAGTTATTAGATAATTTAATAATAATTAAGGAAGTGTATTTGATTGTTAAATTAAATTAAATCAAAAAGGGAATTATGAGAAATTGAAATTTTACTTTAAAGTCAAAATTAGGGCCTTCCAAAAAGGGGGAAATGAAATTAACTTTTAAATTCAATTTCTTGCATTGAATGTGAATTAGGGTTGCATTAGGTTATTTTGGAATTTTGAGGAAATGATGTTTTATAAGATTAGGGCAGAAAAATTTGGGGAGTCTTCTTCCTTTTTTTTTTTCACAGGTATGAGTTTTTTGGAGAGCGTTTGCACATTAAAGTTTTGGAATTATTTTCTGTTTGGAGAATTAAATTGAAAGGAGAGAAAATTATGTGAAGAAGGTGGAGCTATTGGATCAAAGCTAGCTGGAAATTCATTGCATTGTTGAAAAGGAATTGTGAGGAGTTCAAGGGAAGCTCTGCATCAAGAATCTTGGCTATTTCCTGTGGCTTCAAATAACCAGGTTTTTTTTTATTTCTTTGTTTTATTGTTCCTAGTTTAACCTATTTTCTAAATGATAAGAAATTTGCAAATGGGTGAATCTTTTTCTTGAAACCCTAGGTTAAAATTCAACATCTAGTTTGCAGATTTGTATTTCAAACCACAAACCCTCTTTAGAAAATTATGTTAAAAAAACTCTAGATCAATGTATTGATTTTTTTGTGTTTAAAATTATTTGAAAACAAGAAAAAAAAGAAGGGTTTCTTTTGGTATTCAGATTTTAAATGCTTGACTTTGAGAGGTTTTATTATTTTCAAAGTTTGTTACTGGTTTTTAAAAAATTTCTTTCAATTTCACCAGTACAATGAATTTAAAAAATATATATATATTAATGTAAAATACATTACATGTATCATATTTTAAATATGATACACATAAAATATATTTACAAAAATATAATATTTTATTTAAGCTTTTGTTTGTTGAGCTTTTGAAATCGCCGCCGTATGGACCTGTGTAAAATCGTACTCTACATACAAAATTTTGATTTTACATTTTTGAATAAAAAATTAAATTTTTTGTTGAGTGGGGGGGGTTCGGCCCCCACTGTCCTTTTGCCTTGGGGTACGTAGTACCCCTTGGGCAGTGCACCCACCGCATGGGGGACACACTGTTCTGTGGGGACTGTGGCCCCCTTAGTGGTCGTGCCGGCCGCTGTATTTAGAGTACATTCGGTGCAGGTTGTACTATGTGTGCGGACTGTCCGCGGGTACCGACGGTACCGTCCGTCGAACGAGGTACCGTCCGGACCTGTGTTTAATGTTTTTTTTTAAATTTTCTTTTTTGTTATTTTAAATTCGTTTTAAATTTTATTTTTATTTTGATTTGATTTATTTTATATATATAATATTTAATTTATATATATATTATATGTATTTTTATATTATATATGAATATATATAATATTTAATATATATATATATAAAATGTAATTAATATTATATATATTGTATATGTAATCTTATTTAAAGTTTTTCTTTGCATAGTTGATTTTTTTTGGATTAAGATAAAAATATTGGTTTTAATAGTGCATATTAAATTTTAATATGAGGTGTTTTCTTTGTGAATATGTATGTAATATCTTGTTAAACATAGGATTACGTAATGACTTGGACAAACAATTTTGGTTGGATCTAGTATTGCTCATGATTAGAGTAAGTCGTGAAAAATATTTATTTTATGAAAATTTATTGTTTCAAATGTAAATTTAGAATGACATTATTCTATTTGCTACGAAAAGCATTAGATAGGAACATGGTTTTAAGATAACCAAATATAGAACTTTTCATTGTCAATGCATGAGTTCATTTATGTATCTTTTAATGAGTATGTTGTGAATGAGTGTTGAGTAGTTGGGTTGTAAAGTCTTCCAGTAAAATGTGGGTCATTCCCTTGTTAAACTATTGTTTTGATTTCCCTTGGGTAGTGTTACAAGTATCTAGTGTCCTCCTAGTGTTGGAGTGGATTTATTTGTGGTTGCCTCCTAGGATAGGAGAAAGCATGTTGGTTTAGTTCTGTAACACTTGAGTAACCCTTGGAGTTAGATTGTGTAGTGTGTTATCCAATTAGAAGAGTGGCTTTTGTTAGGGTCCGGAGCCCAAAGAGGTAAATCAGGAAACCTTTAGAAGTGATTTTAACAACTGAGAACTAAAGTAAATGTACTTAGAGGATTAGGATGTAGTTCACATTAACCAAGATAAATTAACCTCACTCACAGACACAAGGGTTTGTTTAGACTTGGGGTGAGTGAGAAGGCCTGGAATGGAAAGATCACTATCTCATCCTTATGAGAGGTAATTGATTCCGCTTGAGCTAGTATGAGTGCCAGGATTCGGTTGAGGCCACCAGGATTTTTGGAGCCTATGAAGAATGCCCAGAGGATATCTCATGACAAACCTTGCGATGACACTCTGTCTAGGATAACACTGTGTTATGTTGTGCATATGGTTCTTTAGCACACTTGATTATATTACGTCTGGAAGCAATGTAACCATGATTAGAGATAGACTTATATTGTGCATATGTGTGGTTGAGTCAGTTTGTATCAGTTTGAGTCTGCCTTTGGTTTGAGGTAGTAGGTTTCTCGTCCATGTTACTTGGTTACTATCTCCTAGCATGGGGGGTGGGCCTGTGAGTACCACATGGTTGGGTGGAACATGCACCAAAACCATTGGGTCCCCTTGATCTTCAGTACTTGGTGGCGAGACATCTAGATGGACATCTCTCATTTCTTACTTTTAATTCTTGTACTTTGTATCTCATATTGTAATGATATTGATTTACCCCTCTTGTGTTATGAGGTGGACCTTGTAATGATCATACTTATGTATTTTGACTCATTCTGGGAATGAGGATTGTAATAGATGTATGTAATAGATTTATGTAATGAATGCTTCTTTTTATCTCATATCTTTTTATGTTGTTGAATGTTATTACTTGAGTTGTTTACTTTCAATGTAATTTAGATGATACATGTTAATGGGGATTTAAGTAATCTCAGTTATGTAACCCTAGGGGATGTTGTCAATTTTAGTTGAACATGTGGGTTTAATTCACTTCTTTTTAAAAAAAAAATTAGTACGCTTGTTTAGTGAATTGAAACTTCCTCTAGGGTTGCATGGTGGGGCATTACATTTCATCAAACAATTCAAGTTTCAAAAGTTGAATTTTGTTTCTTAAATACAATTCAAGTTTTCTTTTTTTGTTTCTATTGAAAATCTTCACAATTTGATATTTTTTTTAATCTATTTGTACAATTTCATTTTTCAAAAATAACATGAAATAAAATGCTTAAAATGTAAAAAAAATTTGAAATAAACATGATAAAACAGTAAATTTATCAACATTTTGAATTTGAAATGAAAAAATGCAAAAAAATGGGAAGAGTACGGGTACCTGGATGTCTTTTGGGAGTCGCTATTGCTCTCAAACCAGGATCCTGTGCGCGTAGGAAAAAAATGAAGATTTCTTCATTTAAAAAAATTAAATAGTGTTATAAAATGGGATCCCGTTTTTAAATACCGGGATCTCGTTTCCTCTCCACTAGTTTGAGACACTCTAGTAAATGGGATCTCGTTTATCAAAAAGCAGGATCCCGTTTGTGATTCAGGCTTAGGATCCCGAACCGAAATGGTTAAAAATCGGGATCCTGAATCGAAACGGTTAAAAATTGGGATCCCGTTCTTAAAAATTGGGATCCTATTTTTGCTTAGCCGATTTCATTTTTTCGGCTAAGGAAAAAAATTCCACGTTTTGTGGACCAAAATTTGTGCATTTACCCTGGTCCATCTCGCCAAACAACCATAACAAGAGGAAAAACAACAAAATAAGGTAACAACCACAAGAGTTCAAAACTAATAATTAAATCAAACGTTTCAAAGTCAAATCAAAGAAATCCAACATAAACCCATCACTTGATGCCTCAGGAAGCCTATAACACCAACTATCATATACTCCCAATTGAAGGGTACACAAATACTTTGAGTTCCCAAAGGTACTCACATCATGGGTTGACATATAAACTTGTGAAAACATAAAATAATACAATGGAGAATACAATCAATCATGAGATTGTAAAAAACAAACTTTAATCTCCCAACACAATTCCATGTAACGAAACTTAAAAGCATATTCGATACTCCACTGGTTTATACATTCCTATCCAATTTGACAAATAAACTAACTCAATAAGAACATGAAAGGATTATTTATTTAATAAAAATAATCTAACTTCAATTTTCAATTCTTTAATTATAAAACTCAATTAAATCAAATCTCACCTAGTAACTTTTAGATTATTAAATAATCAAAAATCACAAATTTTATTTTATTTACACATCTATATTAAAATAATTTAAATAAATAAAGAAATATGAAAACCTATAGCATGTAAACCAATATATTTATCTTAACTTATGATTCCTAGCATATACATTTATTTACTTCAAATTAAATAAATTTAATTAAAATATAACATATACATTTGTTTACTTCAAAATAATTAAATTTAATTAAAATATAACATATACTTTTCCAGAATTTATCTAAGTATAATTATCCAACAAAAATATGTAAAAACATATATATATTTACATCCAAATATAGCTATACCAAGATTTACATATATTTACTCAAATCAAAGCCACATAAATTTTAATATAAAACTACCTGCTACTTTTTTTCCTTTTAACACATATGCAAACAAGACTTAATCAAAACTATAAATTAAAATAAAAATAACCAACCACTTACCTAAATACACTTTTCTAGAATTTATCTAAATATAATTATCCAAAAAACATATATATATTTACATCCAAATATAATTATACCAAGATTTACATATATTTACTCAAATCAAAGCCACATAATTTTTTTTTGATCCGTAAGCACTTTTGACTGGAGCTATGAACTAATGAGGCCAAATTTTTGGCGGACCTCATCCCCATCATCTCTCCTTATCTCTCCATTCTGCTCCCCGAGACACTACACATTAGGGTTCTCAAGCAACCATCAACAATAGTCGTCGATGGTTGAGCCGACTATGTGCCAAGTTCTTGAAATCCCAAACCACCGTATCTACCCCTCCTTCTATTCATCCTCCCATCTTCCTGCTTCCTCCTCGGGCCTCCTCTGCAACCTCCTTCTCTCCTTCTTCCCTAGCTCCTCTCCTTCCTCCCACAACCTCCTTCTCTCCACAATTCTCTTCCTCCATTATCTCTCCTCCTTTTCTTCCTCTGTCTTCTCCCTTATCAGTTCATCCTCCTTGGCTCTCTGCAACCCTTCTTATCTCTCCACTCCTCTCCTTATCTCTCTGCATCCATCCCTCCTTATCTCTGCATTCCTCTCCTTATCTCTCCGTAGCTAGCCCTCCTTATCACTCCACTCCACTCCTCTTCTTATCTCTCCGCAGTCGGGCACCTTATCACTCTGCAACCTTTGTTCTCTCACCTCCCAGCCACCAGTAAAACCTGTGACACCTTATCAACATAGCCTATTACTTTACCGTCACACTGCAGGGTGAACCCCAAAGCCATGTAAATTTTAATATAAAACTATTTGTTACTTTTTTTTTTCATTTTTAACACATACACAATCAAGACTTAATCAGAAACTAAAATATATGTATAAACTAAAATAAAAATGTTCTACAAATTAACTAATTTAAAAAAGGGTTTACAAATCTTTTACACACATTACTAAATAAATCACTGATTAAAGTAACTTAAAAGATAATGAAATTACCCATAATGACTTAACCTTTAAAACAACAATTAGATAAATATTAAAATATACATTTCTACACAACAAATTTAACTTGTGTGATTAACTACATTTTAAATATATGTTCCAATAATTTCATTTAAATGATTATGAAACTTTATAACCATAAACCACAAAATACCTAATTATTCGTTTAAAACGTAAAGAATTACTCATTATAGTAATTAAATGTGTTTTTTTTCATACAAACATATTCCATAGAAATAGAATCATAATTTAAAAAATTTCTTTTTAAATAGATATGCATACAAACTTATATATACATATGCATATATGCTTGCACATATACATTTATATAATTTTTTATATATATTTATATATATAAATATATTTATATATCTCACTGAATTTACACAAATCTTTATTGTACAATACACAATCATATTATAAACAAAAAAATGAATTCACAACATATATATATATATATATATATATATATATATATATATATATATATATATATATATATAATTATATAAATATACAAATATGTATACATGTGTATATACACATACATATCAAATCTAGAAGCAAGAAGATTCAAATTTATATATTTAATTATATAGAAATATTAATTTAATATTATCATCATTTCAAAAAACTTGTACATAGTAAGGTAACCACAAATATACATATATATAAAATACAACACGACCCATGCCAAAAATCGACAATTTGGTGAATAAAAGAGCATATTTTATATTTACTCAAGGCATCATAAACACATTGGAACAATTGAAATTAAATTGCATACAACAAAACAACAACCAACATGGAATTCACAACATTTGGAGAAAACGATGATGTTGAATAACTTCCTGAATTCTCTTAGCTATAAAAATTTCTCCCTTTTTACCAGAGCCCAAATCCTCATTAAAAATTTTTGTTGACAAACCAAATGTCCTTCCTTTTCCTCCAATTATCCAACTTAATTCACCAATTTTTTCCATAGTCCTCGATAATAAAACCAAGATAGGTGACAATTTTCTAAATCACTTCTCTATTTTTGAGAGTACACCCATCAAAATCTCCTTTTTCATGTTTTTACCACATGTAGGCAATTCCTTGCATTTTAATTAATTTAGAAACCTAACTCCACTAAGGTGATTAAAAATTTCAATAATAATTTTTACCCTTAATTTAATTACTTTGTTGTTCCACTTTAGGTCACAATATTTAAATTTAATAATTCATATTATTTTGCAATTCCTTTTAATTACTTTTTGACATTTATTATTCCAATTATATTGATAAATAAATTATCCACTTTGCTATTTTATTCAATGCCTTATTTTCCAAATATTTTAAATTTAAAAACAAACTTTATTAGCAAGTAGATTATCAATCCATTATTTATTTAAATTTAATATAACATTATTTATAACTATAAATTTATGTTTTATTTAAGTTTACATATTTAATAAAATAATAATACAAGTTACTAAATTATTATCCCTTTTGAATTAAAATTTAATAATTAATTAATAATTTAATTTAATACTTTAATTAAATCAACATTACAAATACGAGCAACGTAACCCAAAACAACACCTAAACGACAATGAACCATGACCATGCCAAATAATTGAAACACATTAATTAACCAATTAACTTGAAGGACAAAATATATCAACATTAAATGAACAATTAAAAATGAACGAATCAAATGGAGCAATACCAAAACGAGAAGGAGGTCGAAAATAGATGACATTTTCAACAAAAAATGATGAGGTGACAGACTAGGACGAGGTACTTCTTGTCAATTCAGATTTCCATATCATACCCATTGGGCTTATAGGGCACACTCAAACCTGATAGTTCAGGTGGAGTCAATGCCTAGTACCTACATCCTACATCAAAACAAACACCAAGCAACATATATCTCCAATCACAAACACACCGTGAGAAGGAGTCGTAGTGTAGCAGGGCGCTCATGAATGAGCGATGCTACACTGTCCCCTCACCCAACTCCAAACAGTAACACATCATCATAAATATCATGAAGTAAGCATTAATGAATTTTCATAACAACATAATACTGCACCCAAATAATAAGCATAACTAGATAAAGACAAACACCATGCATCATCATATCATCATCATCATAAAAGAGAGTATCATAATCATCCATGCAAACGAAACTATCAACCAACACATGTCAAAATGGTGAAATAATCACCATCATAGTCTCAAGTACGCAACACAACATGAAATGAGTATCAGAACAATGACAACAATATGAGAGGTATTACATCTTCCCCCCTAGATCTAGGCTTACTCCTGGAAGCCAGAGAAAAAATAAGGAAGTGACTCTCTAATGCGGGATGCATCCTCCCATGTCGCCGAAGAGACATCATCATAATTATCATATACCCTATCTATTTAATCATAATCTTAAAATATAATAATAGTGATCTACAATTAACATTATAACTAAGAGTTACTAGCTATCATATAAAGGATTCTATAAATGTACTTATTTGAATATAACTCTTAAATATTTGATAACTAGGGTAAAAAAATATGAACAAATAAATATTCTAAAAGTTATTAAGATTATAAATCCATCAATAAGGCTAACGAGTAATTTAGAGATGAACTAGTTAACAAAATATTAGCCAAGACTGCTTAATATGATATTAATATGAGTAAAGACCACACTTTTTTGAATACTAAAAATTTGAATTTTTTTGGGAAAAACATATAACAATCTATTTACCAAATAAATACCAATAATTAAATGAGGATTTTTATAAATTTGAGCAAGGTGTGAGTTGATGAAGTAGTTTGGATAGATCTGTGAGTGGTTTTACTAAGTAAATATCAATTATTAAATTAGGATTTTTAAAAATTTGAGAAAGGTGTGAGTTGAAGAAGTAGTTTGGATCGATTTGTGAGTGGTTTTAGGACAGTGGAATGAAGAAACTAGTGACTTAGTTGCAGCTAAAGTTATAGAGTTTGAATCTATGAAAATAACTTAACTTTTCACAATATTATTTTATGCAATGATAATTATAAATCAATTTGTTTTCAATGTGATTTGAAATCCAAAACTTAAAGCGATTTCAAATTATGTCACAATATTTTATCTATTTTTGAAAAAAAAAAAAACTATATGTTAAATTTCATAAGAACCAATAATAGTCTCGAATAGATAACTTTTATGAGTAGTTGATACAAAATATTTTACCATAATTGTGTAGACTACATATATTATAAGTATCACCATATAAGTTTTAAAAAATTCTTGATACATTTGTTTGGAACATTACTTTATTTCTAAGGCTTTTAGCTTGTACTCTTCTACTTTTCTATATTTGCAATTTGTTTTCTTGTCTTGATTTTTTCCTATCTATCGAAGGTGAATGAAGGAATAATACGAAGTCCTTCTATAGACTTTACATGAGAAATTATGATAAATATTAGTCCTATTCTTTCAATTGGGCCTATACCAATAGTTGCTTTTTGAAGAGTTAAACCTTGTGCTTTGTGAATTGTTAGTGCCCAAGCTAATCTCAACGATATTTGCATTGAGATTCCTCATTGGATTGGTGTGATTGGAACCGTACATGGGTGTTCATTTTTGAAAGGTATTCCAAAGTAATTGTCAAATTTGACCAATACATATGTTGGTGGTTGTGGTGGCATCATTCCTAGTTTATACAAGATATGTTGAATGAATCCATGAGCTCCATTTACTAGTCATGCTTGTACGTATAAGTTTGTTGTCAACATGACTCTTGCATTTTTACTTAATAATAATTCTATATTTTATTCGTCATTTGGACTATCTTTTGCGGGACTGGTTGTGCCATTTTTTGTTGGAAGACTACGTGCAACTGGTTGTGCCAATGAGTGCAATTTTTTCCTATTGTGGATGTGATCATTTTCATTTGTTCAAAAAAAGTGTACATTGTTTTCAAAATCTGCATTTATTGTTGCATCAAGCCTTGTATTGCATCTTGTCATTAGAAGTTCCTAATCATCTATTGTAGGATTTGCATCTCTAATGTTGGCTAGTAGTTGGTGAAATCTCTCTTGATCATCATTTAGTCCAGGTTGTCTGAAAATGTGATCCAAAGTAATGAAATTTGTAAATTATTCCCATAGTATTCTAGCTCAATCTTTGCTAATATATGCTGGTTTGTCATTAATTGGTGGTAACTATCTGATGTCGCCAACATAGATCAATGATATTCCTGGAGAGAATTGATAAATATTGTGTTGACAATTATTTGTTAGTACGTGTAAAAATAATTTTATAAAGGGGAATGATGTATGGTGTTTAGATTTTGGGTGAGAGAGTCACCTGCAAAGTTTTGGTTTTACTTTTGTGGAAAGGCTTGGTGGAGTCGACAATCAATTTTTTAAAGTAAATTTTCACCCAAAAATCTCATTTCATCAATCAATATATATTTGATATGTGCTAATTCTTGTTGAAAATGTGTTAATATTGTGGCTTCAAGTTCTTTGAAGTCTCTTATCAGAATTTTCAATTTTGAATGAATAGTTGATGCTCTGATATTGAATGTTGCTACTCCAGTTGGAGCGAGTAGTAGAAGGGGAGATTGATTTGGCATTGAATCTTTTTGAAGTGTTTCTTTTATTGCACCTATAACATATGACTTTCCTATTCCTGTTGTTCCTTGAATAATAAAAAATAGTGGAGACTTATTTGGACTTGCATTGTAGTGGGAGAGAATAATATTAACTGACTTG